>CM060964.1:55817995-56232995 GCA_030765045.1 Tenodera sinensis
TCCAACTTCACAATCGGATTAACTCTGTTTTCTCGGTCGATGTTGGTAGAAAGTAGAAAAAACTACTAGAATCAATACCACAATGCGTTCGTAGATCGCCGGGTGGCACCGGACTGAGTGAGGACCGGCGCGCCCTCTGATAGAGTTACACTTAAACGACCGGCAAGTCATAAGGACGGACCACTACTATACTAACGTACACTAGGCTTACCTGCATTACAACAGACGTTGAAATGTATCACGGGTCGTTTACGTGTAACTGCCGGATGGCCCCGTGTCGCTGCGGACCGGCCGATCTACCAACGCACTGTACGTGTATGTATCTGAAGTTTTGGAACACAGTTATTGGAAATATTGCTCTGCACAGGCTCGGCACTTCACTACAATCTTCAGAGAAAATCCATAGAACTCTCTCAAATTCACAGTAATACGTACATTATTCTTTACACTCCCTACATAAATGCTCTTGAAAACAAGTTCCTCAAAGCATTACTGTCAACAAGAACGTAATCTGACTCTGCAACTTCATCTGTACAAAGGAGAGCACATATAACCTTTCAGCTGTATAGCATAACATTTTTCATTTTTACCAGTTGTAAAATGTCTTATATTCTTTCAGCTAAACGTTAGCTTTCGTTTTCTTTATTATCTTTCCACTCCACACGTTTCCCTTTATATTTGCTAAAAAGACACAAGTGATACAACAAATCAATTACTCACATGGATGATTTAGCTGCTTTGTAAACAACATAATTCATTGTAAGATTTAAAGCTTTCACGGCGCACGTTATTTATTAAAGTTTCACGGGCGATCAGCCGTGTGAGGTTTGCAAATATTGAGCTTTCGGCCATTCTAAACTCCATTCTAAACTCAGAATGACGAAGGCCATGGAGTTTAGAATGGCCGAAAGCTCAATATTTTCAAACCTCACACGGCTGATCGCCCGTGAAACTTTAATAAATAACATAATTCATTTGTTATATTTGTTATGTTTTGTCAAGCAGGAACAGAACTTGTGCAGTAAGAGTAGTGAACATCTACACATATTCTAAAGGCAAATGCCCCAATAAAATCTAAAACCCTTAGCTACGAACTGAAATCTGACAGATCTGCCACACCCGCTTTTAATTGCAAGCATGTCAAGTAAATGTGAAATACACCAATTCCCATGAGGGTCTGTCACATAATATTCTGAACTTGTTGAAGACAATACTTCTTCAAAATTGTTTTCTGAAAAAATGGTATTTTGACCATTTTGGTGCCAGAGTGACATCGCAGGTTACAAGCCACCTCCATCCCTTGTACAGTTTGTTGGCGTTTGCATACAGTACTCGCCAAATCATGTTTACCTGTCCGTAAGTGACTCATGGCTGCTGTTGTTTGCCTTCCAATAGTTTGAGTGTAGCTTACGTAAAGCCAGCTGTTAAGAATCCTTGTGTCTTCTCATCACCATCACAAGTTTGTTACTTCAGCAAGGGAAAGGAGATTTCCCGCTGTAAGGTCAGACTACTGCCGTTCGGTAGGTCGTAAACAGAAGCCCTCGACCCTTCCTCAGCTCCCAGCGGGAGAATATAGCGATGGACTGGCGTGTCCATCACTGTCGCATGAAATTAAGCTTCCCAGTTGTCTCCGAGTCTTCCTTCTTTCTTTCTTCCTTTCTTTTTCATTTATACCCCTATAACAGCAATGTTGGTGTGGCGGTTGAGTTTCTTTTTCCCTTTCAATAAAATTCTATATAAAGCTGGTATGTTATTTATTATGGAACATAGTTTATTGTTGGAGATAATGATGGAACAGAGCGTAACAAAACGAAATTTGTGTATCATAATGAAGTAAAATAAATTTTGACCCCGGCAACGGGTAGAAACAAAGTTAGAAACACAGTAACATGGCATATGCTGATGCCATTCATTTTCACTAACACAGTGGAGCAATACGCGTGACCACAACTATGAGGCAACGAATACTTGCAGAGTAAACGTCCATTTCCCACGAGAGTTTGTATGAAACAGAAGTTCGTCCACAGTTCGGTATATTCGCTGCTGCTTTTCGAACGAGTTGGACTCGAAGAAACGAGTAATGTACGTACAAGGTGTTAGGGGTATGAGTGCGCAGAGCTTAACGGCGACTTCTTGACGTTAAAGTTAATCATAAGTTCCTCTACCACTTTCCTCTGTAGCATATGGTTGCATAAATAAAAAATGAAATTGGTGGAATATTTGATTGTCAACATGTCACCATTCCTTGTCGTTTACTTCTGCAATTAGCATAGGGAGGTAGAGCTTTAAAAGATGAGTTATTCGTGTCCTTTCCAGTTCTTGCTAACACGAGTCACAAAATATTAAATAATTGGACCCCATGGTGTCTACTGGAATACATTTGTGGAAATACATTTGGAAAACATGCAAAGCGAAAGGTCACGAACGTTGATACTGTTAAGTCTCGTAGATACTGCTCGGAAAGCTTGAAAGGATACAAACTTCCCCTCGTTATAGTGTACTCTAGAATTAGAAAGACATCACCCTGAGGTGCTACAAGTGGTAAGCGGCACGAACTCCAACTAGTTTGGCAGATTTCTTATCAGATTGGGTACACACCACGTGGATAATACATTATATTATCTCTGATTGGCTACAGCCAGACATTCATGGCATATTATTGGATATAGTGACAGTTCCTTCCTCTGCTTTGGCCAATCAAGGCTGTGTGTTAGGGGCAGTGACACCAGCGATATCTTTAAGGATGTCCAAGGAGGCAATTTTGCAAGTATTGTGTAAACCACGGTATCATCCAAAATGTATATTATCAGCCATATTTCTGTTTGTTTATCCCGTCACCTTGAAGCAGTCGTAGAGTATTTAAGTTGACTCCGGAAGTTTTAATACGTTTGATGCCCACTAGGAGTGTAACTGTCGCTGGCAGCCTGTTTCTAGAAAACTTCTAGCGACGCAGTTAGTCTCGACTTGCCTTGCAGGAGAGTTCCTTGAATCTTTGGTAAGTGCCGACTTCCTAGTCCGCCGGTAATATGACGTGTTTTCTTTAGGGGCCATTTCTGATACTCTGCGAGTGTACTCGATTAAATTCAAGTACAGTTAATTTGACATTGTGTACAGTCGAGACCCAAAGGGCGAGAAAATGTATGTAATTGCTTGTAGTTCTGAAATGTGATTTTTAGACTGCTAAACTTAAGCCCTTTGTAACATCCAGCTATTCTTATTTACCCACGAATAAAAGGTTAAGACTGCCCACAACGTTTACTGAAAAGGTGGGGGAGGGGGGGCATTCCACTTTCTAGTTTAGGTTTGCCGTTAACCACCGCTATCCGTTCCGATCCTTATTAAGAATAATAGGCATCCCCTTGAAGGTCGAATTACACCGTGACAATGGTGCAACCTACATATACATATGTAGATAAATATTCTAACACCCACTATAATAAATGAGAAATGTTACAGATGCAGAGTATGCTAAATACACTACGGGGTAAAAGCGGCATAACGATTGCGGAAAAGTTGTTGGAATTTAATTATATATGTACGTGAAAGTCATTAAAACTCTCCGAGGTATCCTATCATGCGTTTAGTTGATCCTTGCTTAGATATACTCAAATGTATTCAAAACCGTGCTGAAATGAAGATAGTAATAAGGAATGAAAGAAAAACAAGTGAAACAAAGATGGATATGAAAAACGTAGACGAAAGTGTTTCAATTTGTGTAGTTAAAATGTAGTGAACTACTTCAAGTCATACGAAAATTATATGCCAAAATATAGTATGACGTTTCTCTACGTGTTAAGTGTTACACTGTCCTCCGACAGTATATTTGGTTTGTAGTGATCACCTATATTTTATGTCGCGCAAATCCAGCATCTTTGTTTTCTTTACTTACATCAGTATGTGAGCACCAATTTGACACACCCAGGAAAACTCCGTACCTCTTACTCAAAACATTAATCAGCTCCAATCTATTACCCCACCAAATGGCGGCCAAACACCAAGTTGGACAGCCCTGCACAACAGAAGTAAACAGAAGCGTGCAGGGTTCACTTTTAGCCGCCCGACTTACTGCTCTACCAACATGCAGGTATGATGTCGCTTCAATTCCCGGATATACTATACCTGCTGTGGCTCACAACAAACACAAAGGGACGTTGCAGAAACACATTTCTAGGACTCACCTAGTTTGGACTTTGAATGCTTGCTTGACAGCAGTAGCCGCATTAGTAAATAAAACATTCAGTCCTACTCTGTTGCCAGTCTGTGCAGATAATGTATTCAATAATGTTCAATTGTCTCCGTTACCTTTCACGATACATAAATTTGTTATTAGGCCTTCTTATTTGTCGTATTTGAATTTACTATCACGAAAATTCTGCGCACCCATACCCTTAACATCCTGTATAAAACAAACGAGTAAAGCGTACGCTCTTGACAGCTCTATTGAAGTCAATGTATTTTCCATATCAAGTGGAGTTAACAAAGTGTACACAAATATCATTTCACCGCTTTCATATTGTACATTGTTTCAAAGAGAAGGCATATCCAATATTTAGAATATATATGACAGATGGAGAAGTCTCACGTGTGCTGTTGTATCGAGGCTATTCACAAATATTCACGATTTTTTAATTGGATCTTAGGCATAGAACTGCTTATTTGTGTATTTATTTATTATTAACGTTAAAAATGGAACATGCTTTGCAGCTTTGGCTAGAGATATCAACATGTTTCACAATAAACTTAGACGATTGAAACCTGTAATATTTTCACGAATTCTCACGAATTTCTTGTTTTCTCACAAAGCCTTCATTACTGCGATAAACACGAAAATTCCCATATTTCAAAAGCAAGTGGAAAAGTTACATGTAATCAAAATACTTGAATTTCCTGTTGAGCCACCAAAATTAATCACAAATTATTATACCGATCTGGATATGGTAGATTATGTTTAAGGAAGTACCTCAACCTCGGAGTGAAATTAATGTGTGATTCCATGGAATAAACAATTGAGTTAAATAATATTTAATTTAGTATTTCCTACCATCCACATTAATATCCTTTCAAACTAACCATTAAAAAACTAAGCCCCGGCACAACAGCCCATGAAGAGCCAAGCCTTACCGCCCAGCCGCTGCGTCCCTCATCTCGCCTCACTACAGGCGCCATTGGTGGGGTGCAGTACTGGAGGGTGGTTCGTGGTCAGCGTCCCGATCCCTCCCGTTCAGTTATGCGGTCTTCACGACTTGGGGCCGCTACTTTTCCATCAAGTAGCTCCTCAATTGGTCCCCCCGGGACTAACGAGGCTGAGTGCACCCCGTGCCAGACCTCCCAGAGGGGATGAAATCCCCATGCTGGTACCGGGGATCGAACCCGCGTCCTCCGTGCCAGAGGCAAGCGCGCTACCAACTGCGCTATGGAGGCGGTGAAAACTAACCGTTAACCCTTGCATAAATACTACTGGTGTTAATTCAACTTTTGGAGTATGAACAATATTTAACGTGGGCGCCGGGGTAGTTCAGTGGCTTCGTTCGCGGCTTTCGTGCTGAGGATCTGTAACTCGATTCCAAACTTTTAGGTTGCATTTTAAGTTTGCCCTATCCAAGCCGTAGCTTATACGATGAAACCTCAACGTTCAATGTGGTTCGGAGTCCACTGTAGGTCCTCTCATTCCATCGCCATTATTATCATTACCCAACTATTGGAGGTAGCGCACCTCGCCCTCTGGGGTGAGTCCACCTTAGAAATGGGTCCAGTAATCTCTTTGTGGCATGCGGTTGCCTCCGAGGGAAGACGACGGATCTTCCGTTCTCCGTCCGGATACCGAGCGAAGTGGTGCAGGCGATAGCACGTGGGAATTACATTCGGGATGTCGTGGGTTCGATCCCCCCGGCTGACCTACCAGATTCTTGGTCTTTTGGGGGTTTTGCCGGATCGCCAGGTGAATGCTGGGTGGGATGCTTTCATCCCCAAATTACCTCTCCCTCCATTTCACTTCACTGATCATTTCATTCATTCTTTCATCAGCTTGGTCAATTTCGGGGTAGAGAGCATCAGCGGGAGTTCGGTGCAGCGTGGTGAGGAAGAGACTCTGAGTAACTACGTCCCCTGTCACGAAAGCTGGGTTCCGAGTCATCTCCCCGATGATGAAGACCTTGAGTATCTGAGGGGTCCTGCAGGCGAACCTCCGGGAGACGGTGTGCTGGCTGGTGTCGGGGAATTCACACCTGGAAATATCTGGGGACTCCTACGCTCTACTATGCCTGTGCTAATGTGGTATGACCGCTCTCTGTTTCCTTTTGCCTCACACCTCCCTTCAGGGGGCGCACCTTCGGTGCACAAGTACAAAAGATCTCTGAGGTCCAAGTGCCAAAGAGCAACTGAACGGATACCGCAAGATCCGTGGCTCAAATTCCGGCTATGGCATTGAATTTTTCAGTGAAATGCGGAGTATATCTCTCCACGCTGGGTAAAGTTAGGGTCGGTGCATCGCGCTGTACAAGGTGCAAAATGCGACTACGAAAGTTGTTCTCGGTGCGAAGCTCCATTCGCTCTTTTCGTAAGCTTCTCTCTCTCTCTCTCTCTCTCTCTCTCTCTCTCTCTCTCTCTCTCTCTCTCTCTCTCTCTCTCTCTCTCGCTTTGTTGTCTCACCGTTCCTCACTTTCAGCGCTGTTTCTTACTTACTGCGTAATGTTTACGTGCGGTGCGCAGTGTTAAACTGGTCAATTCGGTTTTTAATACCAAAGCTGGTCTTTTGTTTTAATGATGTAGAAAGCACTGGTACAAACCTCACTTTTAGATAAAGAATGCTATTCTGCAAGATGTGGCAACTTCTTTTAATTCTTCCTCTCTAGCGTCCCCTATGACTTCACCATGTTTCTGGGCGTACTCTGCTATATTGTGTTTCAGCAGACGATTTTCTCATATACGTAATTATTGCGTTTGGCCTCTATCATCGCGACTTTAAAAAAAAAATAAAGGGGTTCCCACTCTGATTTAAATGAATTTTTGGCATTCTTAGTTACTCCATAATTATATATTTCTATTGCATGCATATATTTCACCGATAAGCAAGCCATCTATCAATACAGGTTTCCTCGAATCTTCACTTCTTCGCTCTGAAGCGCGCGAGTTGAGCCGAACTTATCCGAGTCACCCCGATGCACGGTACAAGGAACCTCCTCGCCTTGGATTGCACCTAGTGCTATTTTAAGCTTTAAGAGGACCTGGGTTATGTCATACATAGGTTATGCCAGATATGGTGGGCTACTTGTCCTAGTGCCGACCAAGCTCAAAGTTACTTAACTACAAGATCGATGGACTAGGACGTAGCCCCATGGTTTATTGTTTTGTGAAGCTGTAGTGGTTTAAATTGAAAGGGTAAAAATGACGTAATGCGAAACCCCTGGCGTAACAAGTGGGAGAATGCATATAAAACCTGTTAAACAATAAATATTAATTCAGTGATTTGAAGAGCATACAATGTATAATTGGCATCGGTATTTGCACACGGTGCGTTATGCGCGTTGGCATATGCATGGATATGTGTTTGTAATAAATTGGATGGATTTAATGGGAGGTAATGTTCAACGCCACTTTGCTACTCTATAGGGGAGAGTGTATGTGCGTTTTTCGTCCTAACTAAAAGTGTTAGCAAATGCAACAGGCACATTTCTTTGCATTATTCAGAAGGTGTAATGAGGAACCGTGTTTTGTGGCGTATGCGTGCTTTACTACGCGACACACGAGAAACCGCTTCCTGTGTTTCCCACTGCACTAGGGAACATGTTAGGAACAATACGTATAAATAGCAAGCTTTTACTCTCTCTCTCTCTCTCTCTCTCTCTGATAGAGCAATCATCCTCTTTACATGCTCACTCCTCGGGAGTCATTCTATATATCTAAGAGCCTCTTTTAATATCCTAGAAAAGCCTGGGGAAGTCTCAAAGATGGAGACTGGAAAGGTCGTCGCGTGGAAGGAAGTTGTATATTACGTATTTCTCAAAGCTAAATTGCTAATGAATTTCTTCTATCGTTTGATCGTAGAATGCATTTCATACAGTTTCATATTATTGTGACAAAATGACAAAATCTAGTCCGATTTTCTGTCACTATCTAAAATTTTATTGCAAATACAGTTTTCTCGTTGTTAACACAGTCTACAGCCCTGCGTACCATCACAATTCACAACTCTTACTAATCTTGATTCAGTCCTTTTAGTGTCTTTCTTCACTTTCTCACTCGACGCTCGTTGAATCTTCTCACGAGGTCCGACGTATCTGTCACGACAACACAGACGCACAGCTGTCTCGCACTCACTGACCACCTCGCATTTTGTTCGTACTAACCCAAGTCTGTTGCATGTATATATGTAGACTTCATATTGCTTATTACATTTATTTCTGTATCTACATTCTACAAAGTGCTCACCAAAGCTTGTTTTTCTGTTTACTTCAGATCACTCATGCCAGAAGTAGAACATACTCTCGTAGGCATACGGAAGGGGGCTAGGCGACAAACAGTTTTATTAGTGCTCATGTAGTTGTAGTTGTATTTGGTTTAAGGGCGCTCAACTTCTAGGTCATCAGCGGTTGTAGTTGTAGAATGGTATGCTTACGTCATGCATGGATTAATTGCATTTCAGTATCGGTTTCGAATTTGACGTAATGAGGTTAGGATTATCTCTTTAGTAAATATGAATCTGTTTAGGAAGGCATGGTCATTCTACTTCTGAAAGTGATAAGTATTTTTAAGAAAGTTTTGGGTCCCTGATATGTTTCAACTTCATCACAACAGCAACCCCTCAAATACCTCCCCGGTATGCACGTGTACAGTTAGGAACGCCGTATTACATAAAGCCTTAAACTGTTCTTAAACGGTACACGAGTTCCAGTCAGTTAAACTTAAGTTAAACTAAATATTAGCATTTATAAAACGAAAGCAAACCTTAACCTATAGCTTAAACCTTACTGGGAATTTAATCTCCTTCTTAATACCGGCCCTTATATGCATATTGCCACGCAGAGGCGAAAACAAAGACATTTTTTTAACCAGAACGTCCTTTTCTATTTTGTTTCGTGCCTTTTTCTTGTTCTCTGTATTTATAATGCTTGTCTGTAATACACATACACACACAAACACACACACGCACACACACTAATACACAAACTGCGCGCGTAAGCACATTTACATATACTGTACCTTCACTGATATTTCAGCCTGGCGTTGGGAAACCGAAAGGAAAAATATCATTTTTTTTCGATAGTCGCCAACAATCCAATTATTCAGTAGCTTTTGCCGGTATTCGGTGTTTCACTCTCTTTATCGAACATACTTATGGTGCTTCAAAGCGATAGTAGCTTTATTCTGGTGTTTACCGAGCGAGACGGCTCCGTGGTAACGCGTGCAGCTTGCATTCGGGAGGTACCGGGTTCGATTCCCATCGACCCCACTCTGAACTGGGTTTTTTGTTTGTTTCCCGGGTCGCTTTGGTGAGAAGCGAATGGTCTGACCACTCGGCTATGGCGCAGCCTGGGCTGGGTTGGGATCGGAATGGATGGCAATGGATGCGATGGGATGGGAATGGATGGGGTGAGAATGGATAGGATAGGATAGGATAGGAATGGGATGGGAATGGGATGGGATGGGATAGGATGGGGTGGAGTGGGGCGGGGTGGGATGGGATGGGATGAGATGGGATGGGATGGGATGGGATGGGATGGGATGGAGGGGATGGAAGGATGGACGGATGGAGGGATGGATGGACGGACGAATGGTCGGACGGGGGACGGAGGAACTGACGGACAGATCGATGGATGGAGAGAGAGAGAGAGAGAGAGAGAGAGAGAGAGAGAGAGAGAGAGCAATATCTGTGGCTATGCCAATAACAATGATACTGGAAGGTCTTTTAGCATCTCATATGGGCGGTACTTCCTCAGCCCACGAGATTAAATACATGTGCGATGTGCTAGCCAGAAAGAACAGTTTAATGTTTCACTGTTACATTTATATGCCATCTTTAACATTTGGGTCATATCGGCGGTTTTTAATTTTTGGAACAATTGCTCAAAAGCAATGACGTTCACTCGCTTTAGGGTGGGTTTTAATCTTTGGGTTGGTGTTACTTTGAGTTCTTACATTAAATAAGCACATTCTCGTTCATACATCCAGACTCTAGAAAGGAGGGAAATAATCCTATCTGAAGAAACATTTCCACCCTTCAGCCCTGTTGATTTGAAGAGGCAGTCGGAAAGAACGGTGGCAGCCCTGACAAAGTCAGATTATACGATGATAGGATGGATGAAACATTGGCAAATCCAAGCCTCTGGATCGGACCACAACAACAGAAATAGCCCTTGTGAATTAAGTGACATTTTAAAAGAGTTTTTATGTTTGCCAACTGCTTTTATCCCATCTAGTAAGCTTGACCACCGAAAAATGGATCCCTGATGACACCACGTGTGTATCTAGAACATTCTTTCATCCTCTCGTTTTCCTTAAATACCTCATGTGCAACGGATGAAATCTTAGAGTTCAAGTAATTACGTATTTTGTTTCTGTTGCTGGATTGCACGTTTGCTTTGCGATAATCACAGATCCCATCCACAATATGTCAAGTAACTAACGTACGCACGGGTTCTTAATATACAGTGATACCAACATACACTAAATTTTCTTAGCAAATGTCCGTCTACATCCATGTTGGTTTATGCCATCCTTACCCTATTAATATTAATGTTTACCACATTCAATTGTGTAGCTTCCATTCAAGACATTTTGTAACTGATGTATTAGGAGGCTTTGTTAGTATCGACAGGCTATTAAGGCACTGTAAACACCCATTTACAATAATATTATATGTACATTCTGAATACGTTGTTGGAACAGTGGATGGGGGTAATATTGATGTTCATCGTTATTAAACCGCGGGAGTGCGGGATCCCTACTGCAAGTTATGTGTGCCTGAACTGTTCCGTGGCGAGCATAAATGACTTCGTAAGAAACAAGATCACGGTGTGTGGGTCAGACGACCGTCCTGAGTATATAACTTGCCGTACATACAATAATCCTACGTTTTGGACGCGGTAGTACCTAACTGTTGTGATGCCTACGAAATCTTTAAGCTTTTCCCTTTTTCCTTTCTTTACTGAAGACAGTTCCATAAGTGATTCTGTGAGCCTTCACTCCTTCTTCCCTTCTTGTTTTGGGAACAATAACCCTTAGTAGCTCCAAAAAAGATGAAATACAGCTTAGGGAAAGTATCTGCTTTATTTAAGAAGTTTCCGAGGAAATAAGTTGCACTATGAAATATATGTTTTCATCATAATAAGAAGGAATTACAATGCACAGGTATATACATACGTAGATTATGGAAGATGAAATGTCTGAGTTTATCAGTTAGAGTAATTTGTACTGCGAAAATCTTCTTTCGGTATCGCATGAGATTAATTGGGCTTACGTGAAAAGATTTCCATTCCTATTGTCCTGTTGTTTCGCCAAAATGTTCAACACTGCAAAGCCATTTTTTGTATTACACTATAGAATTTGTCTCTTACCCTATCAGAACAGAGTCTTTGGGGTAATTGTTTCCGATACTTTCTCGATTAATTTAATACACTCGGACATTTGTAGACCAGACGATTCCAGTTGAGTTACTTCATCATGTCATATAAATGTTTATTGAATTGTGTCCGACTGTTTAAACTCGATTGGCTCTTGTTTGAATTGTGTTCACCATTTTCCTTATGTGCTTTACTATCACATGTCTTTCAAAATAGTACTTTAGTTCGTAATAATCTGTAACTACACACGGCACATATAATACCTTCTCTTTCTAGAAGAAATATATCGTGTCCGAATTGTTGAACTAAATCATTTAGTGTAACACTTCTGAGCGAGTTGTTTTAGGCATTACACTATGAATCGCTTGACACAAGCAATTCGATTATGGCGGGGTTCCGATGCACGGAACTGTACGATAAAAGTAAGTAGTGAGGCGCACGTCACACTCTATGCCGTCCGCATAGTCAACTGCAATCGCTGTATTAGGGACCACACTCCCGCGGTCCAATAATTATCATTTGAATACAATATATGGACTACATATTCTAAAATAAAAAATATTTAATAAGGCATTGAATTTTACAGCATAGGTAATTAATGTTTGTATTTCTCCGATGAAAATACTGAATTATTTCATGACAATGTGTACCACATTTAATTTTGTTGCTAAAAAGTACCAAATTCTAATGGATAACAACTTGTAAATATGTTAAATATATCAAGTTTATGCCTAAATAAGATTATCCACTATTGCATAATTTATTTTGCTACATATGCCACTCTTCTTCTAATTCTTGAACCGGTTTAGGTATCCCTGTCACAATCACATTAAAGGAGTAACTTTATTCGAATACGCATGACTGTTAAAGGCCGGACGAAATGGACCGACCAACCGTTCAAAACCGAACTTATTGTGTTTAATCCCAGCGACTGGAATCAAATGTGACTGAAGTAAAGGATGGGGATGGCCCACGTAAATAACTAGTAAGATGATACGTGTGGATGTTGACGGGATTACATTAAACTACAATTACATAGGTTTTGATTTCTGAAAAAGCAAAAGAAAAACTAGAAATATTAAAAAACTACAATAATACTGAAATACATTTCTGCATTTATGTCACAAATAGCTACCAATATTGTTAAAGACCAATATAATATGACAATAACAAAATATTCTGTTAAAAAATTCTGTAACTTTGTCTAAACATCTTTGTTGCCAAATGTTAACACTGTGCATTAGAACGGGGTTGGGCAACCGGTGCGCAATGAGCACAGTCTACTCACGTCCTTGCACCGATAAGTGTATATTTAGCAGGTGGAAAAATGAGGGTCGCTCAAGGTGACCCGCGATCCGCCCAGACTTCATTAGAGGGTTAATGATACAGAAAGAATAGTGTCATGAATCTATAATACTTTTGCAACTGTGACCAGTTTTTCTATTTCCTTTAAATTTAGATTTCTTTGGAGGGGATTGGTAACTTTTAGAAACAAGTTTCGCAAATATGAACGCAAGGATAAGTCATCCTTAGATCTAAACATTCCAGCTCCTTTGCTAGCACACATGTACCAGAAGTGACTCAGGATATAGGCCCCAAAATGCATAGAAGGAATTTCTTTACGCGGATAGTGCTATGTGCGAAGGGGGAATTACAGAAAAAGAGAAATCACATACACTTTGAATGTCAAACGATACACTAAAACATAATATCCCACAAGGAAGATGACTGAAGTTGGTATGCTGAACGTTTATTAAGCAGTAGACTTCAAAGGCTTGTAATCCTCCTAAGCGATGCGTACTGAACCGAAATGAGCACAAAACGACGACAAAGATACATCTTACAAGTTCTGATGCTTGTCATAAGTTACTTCTTTCAAACAGGAATGGTGATGCTTTGGGAAGCGTTCATGCGTATTAAGATAAAGGGGCTTAAAGATTTAGCCACTTCTTGTTGTTATTCTCGTCAAAGTAGAGACCTGCTGGAGAAGTTCCAGAAAGAGAACTGAGTGCTTAGCACTCAGCAGAAACCAACATTTGCACATCAAGTTTGAGTTTGACTGAAACAACAGTTGAGTCGAGGTAGTATTTGTTGATTGAAGGTATTAATATACATTGAATATCTGGGCGCAACAAGAGCGTGATTACTAAAATGCTTTGTTGAGAAAGAAAGAGTGATATTGTGATGGAGTAAAAGAATTAGAGGAAGGTTTAAATGTATAGAAACATGCATTTACTACTAGTTAGGGTTAATAGATTATTTTATGGAAATGCAGGACACAATGGTAAAATATGTGGGACATTTAACCAAAACGTAGGACATCGGTCAATGCAAAAATAATGTGAAGTTGTAATCTAAATGCTTATATGCATGTACCCACAGATATAAGATTTATATTTTCTTAATATCCTGACACAAACAATATTAAATGTGATCATCAATAGTCAGTCATACTTCTCCAGAAAACCAATCCTGTGCAAAACATGCAGCTTGTTTCAAATATAAGAAATTCCACACAATTGAAGTTTTTAACATTATATTTCATTAAAATAATACCTTTGACTGAATCAATACGTTATTTGTTATTCTGTTCATCTGTTCATCGTGCTCTTATTAGTGTTAGCGTTATGTTCAGGAACGTTTTCCCTTCTCCCTGCCTTGAAACACTTGTACTTTAACGACAGTACATTATTGAATTTGCATCTTCGTTTTGTATTTTGGCTTGTATCAAAAGTTTTGTAAATTACAACTGTTAACTTTCCACTTCCTTATTCTCCGATAAACTGCAAAATGCAAGTGGAAGAGTGATGCTAAAGCATAGCTTTGCTTTGCCTCCACAAAGCACTAACCTTTTGCCTCGGAGTGTAAATGTTACGTTGCCAGGCTCTCGCTCAATGTTACTAATTCACGAGTATACTCTTTGACTGTAGCCGGTGTAGTCATATTGCCGTAGCGAGTTGTAGTTGTAGCTAATAACTAAGCTTTGTAGGTGAGCTACCAAAAGAATGAAGTTTTGCACGTTTTGTCTGTATAGTAGACGGACAGAACAGGTTCCCCACACTCTGCCGTCACATGTACTACGAACGTCAACTTGATTCCTCTTTAATGTAGCTAGACTATTAAGCCTACTAATAAACTATTGTTTATTTTTATTTTACCAGTTCATTTTGTAACGCACATTGCTTGTTTCTCAAAATGCAGAACATTAGAGATTTTTCAAAACTTCCCCCCGGACGCCGAACAAATGACTAAAATTTAAGGCATGTCCGGGCGTCTGGTAACCCAACTATTAATAAAAGATACATTTTCAATGTTTTAAAACACCATTACATCTAACTGCACCATCTTCACGCGGAGCGAGGCGGCGCCGGGTAATGTAGGCGACGAGCATCTGGGAGGTTCCGAGTGCTATCCCCACAATAGGTTTTGTGTGCTCTTCCAGGGTCGGTAGGCGAATGCTATGGTGGTTCCCCTTCTATCACGACTTTCCTCCTGCTTATTTCCTGTACGAATAATTTCCTTAATTTTGTTGTCTTTCAGAGTTGTAGGACCAGGCGGCGGTGTTCGGTGGGTTGCGGCTGGACGTTTTGCAGACGTTTCTTTCCTGACGTCGTCCAGCGACTGTCTGTCTGGCTCTCTCCGGGTGGGCTCGTGAATCTGTGGGCAGGGTTCAAGCCGTGGCGGATACCTAAGAACTGGAAACGTTGGGGTTCCAGTTCATGCGTGGGAAAATTGTCATCCGGATTTGCTCACCCTTCGGGTCTCTCCCCTCATCCCTCCCTCCCAACGGTCACCGGTAGAAGTAACGTGGCCTTGTTGGGGTGCTCTATCCATTCGTCTGTACACCATCTTCACAAAAATATACTTTTGAAATGGTACAATTAACACTCTCCTTGCGTAGAAGACATGCTGCCCCTAGGTTTTCTTTTTTTTTTACTGGGTTACTAGCTGGCTTAACAGTGACAGTCTACTTTTTGAAATCGAAAGATGAATTAATTATTTTCATGCACATTTCCCGTGTCTCAGGTGTTCAAGCAAAAGAACGTGAAACTTCTGCGAAACACCTGACTTCCTTAACTTCCCCTCGAAAGTCCTACAAGTTTTGTAAATGCTGCATAGCCTATATGTCCCTTTTGGCGAAGGATAATCATTGGTGGGAATTTCGAGTATTTTCTTAGATCATTACAAAATGTGTACATTTTGAACCTGTGTACCTTCAATTTTGCCGTAATTATTTAATAACTTGAGTGCTACATACTCTTCACATAATGCAAAAACCCATTAATATATACAATGAAATACAAGAAATAAATATTTTGTTTGTTAACGACAGTGTCAAATGCTAGGACCATATCGCCTCAGGTGTGCCGGAATTTCGTCCCGCAGAAGTTCTTTTACATGCCAGTAAATCTGGGACATTGGGCTGTCGCTTTTAAGCACAGTTTACAAACCGCCAGTTTCGCCCGGTTAGAGCTGAAGTTGGTGGACACAAAGATGCCGCATTCCCAGGCTACTAAGTTAACCTCTCTGGAAGAGACACATAATCTGCGACCATCGAGATATTTGTATTATAACATATCCCTTAACTGATTTCTAATTTATCTTCTCTCTTTATACAGTTATTTATTTATTTATTTATTTATGTTGGTTACAACATAAGTACAATCGAAATAAAGCCAAGTTTTCTTATATGAGAGTTATAAAAATTTGTAACGTATGCTTATCGTGGTGTTATAGTCGATTCGCTTTTGTTTCGCAGCGTCTTCTGTTTTCTTAGTTACTAAATTGAAGCCACTTATGTACTGTTTGGAATGATACGTCGGAGGCATTTGTCTTATTTTAAAACCATTTTATGTGGGATAGTGAATATTTAATGGTAATCTTAACGGAAACTCAAGGTCTCTACAAATGTATTTTTTGTTATTCCAAATGTTTCGCATTCTGGTTCACGGATTTATTAGTTCTTTTTAGTCTTTATGTATCGTATAAATTAAAATTAGAAGGCGTTTGGTTCATAGCTCTCAGAAAGAAGAGCTTTCTCAATAGCGCAAAAATTAAGTGCATCTGTTCAATTCTAAATGAATTTGCCGCTTATTTAGGAACAGCATTGAAACTAATTTCTTAAATGAAAGAAATTAATTGAGACAGAATGTGGACAGAATGTCACCAAAGAGCATTCCAAGAAAAGTCTTTTGACATAGGCCTAAAGAAAGAAATTCGGGAAGACCAAGGTAACGATGGTCAAACACACTTTGAGGCCGGAACAGGCCTTTTTACCTGGTCCTTGCAGTGCAGAAGAGGAATAATAATGCAAGAAAAATAAAGTGTATCTGCCATCTAGAGGCTAAAAGTTAACGCATTTTAAAATACACTTGTATCGCCATTTTTTGAATCCTTCATACATTTGGAATAAAATCATAATTCCGTTTTTAAGTACTATAAATGTCAAAAACCTACTTTTTCCAGACCTCAACCTAATATTTTGTGGAAGTAATGAAGTTTGATAAAATAACTATTTTTTCGAAAAGAAACTTTCTTAATTTTAGAATATCAAATAAAATAATGTAAGATGAAGTGTCTTGCACACAAAAATACAAGGATCTAGTCTATAAACTGAGGAAAATAGCGATTTCAACCACGACTCCTGTAATTCATGCTAGGCAATAACAGATTAAAAAGTGAAGTTTAAGTGAATAATAAAGGGCTAAGAAGAAAGTGAATCACTATGGTGGAGAGTTTTATTAGCAAATGGTTAGGAAACTTAGGAAAAAATAAGAGGGTAGGCAAAGAATAAGGCAAGAATGATCTGAGCGGTTCAAAATTAATAAATAATTTTAGGGAACAGGAAAACACAAAGACAGTAGGCGAGAAAAGTGGTGCAAAAGACAAAAGTAATTATAAAAGAGAAGCTCATCAAAGTTACTCGTACAAACATCAGCAAAATAAATAAACAGCACACATCTAAACGAAAAACGTATGTAAGAAACTTAAGAGGCTGTCCAATGACAGAAAGGATAGGGTCCAATTTCAAAGACAGTCCAAGATCGACTCAATAAATACAATTCATTCAATAATCGATTATTTTTTAGAACAGCAGCATTGTTACTCTGGTTTGTAACTGCGCAGTTGTGGGCTCATTTTACACATCAAGATGGTAAGCAAAATGTAACTTATTTACTAATCGAAATGTAGAATGGATGACATAAGCCTTTCATTGTTGTTGTTTGACAAGCTGCCACCCAGAAACTATTACTAATATGGTCTACAGGGGATATTTAGAATAGCGCCGACCTTGTGGCGCAGTTATAATGTTTCCATTGTTTTATTTACTTTCATGTAGTCCTTGTCTTGTATTAATTGCAACTGAGATGTTTAAAGTCTGCCAACTTGTTTACATTATGCAGCATAACACTCCTACCAACACAAGCTTCAACATCCATCCAGCTGGAGCTGTACAGAAAGGGCGATCAACGACCGTTGACAAGCCATGTCCCACGTTTGTGAAAGAGGGAAACTTGGGTTTACCTGCTTCCACTATACGCGGAAATTGTCACTCTTTAACACACAGACGTGCTGTTACAATGGCGGCTTGGTCATATGCACGTTGCGTTTGATTTACAAAAGCACTTTCAAATCTTATGCGATAAACATCTGTTCATTAGTGACTTCTTTGGCACTGCTTACGTTTAAGAAGTCTATCAATATTTGGTGACAAAGTCGAAGTGCATAGCCTTAGAAGATACACCAAGTGATCGTCGCGCAACCTACTGCGATACAGACTTTTAATGTAGTTGGAGTTGGAGACACTCTACTCGCAAATATACCTAGAGCCATACTCACTCTTATACACACTATTCTTGTAAATGCTTATTTCTCTATCTACTACATTTCAATCGACATAAGCACTTTCAGAAAGTGTCTTATTGCTAATTTTCTTGTAGATGCAAGTGGAATATGGGAATAAGTAGGCTTTAAGCGATAGTGAAATGTTTTGAAAGCTAGTTGTGATGCCTTTGAAATTCCGCTCTCTTTGCAAGGCCAAGAGATGAAAAAACGAATAAGATATTCCTACTTGAGAAAGTATAAACATTGGAAAATTCACACAAATAATAAAGAGTATGTCGGAAACGATTCGCTCGAAAGAAGAAATAAGTATTTGACGTAAAGTGTGAGTTTCAACGAGATTCATTTTTTTATTTAGTAAGCTTTTGTGTGTCTCTGTTTACCATTTATGCAAAAGTCATCCTGAATGAAGAGGTTTTCTGAGGACATTCCCAGAAAATTCAAGTTATAGCTGTTTATTTTTAATTTTGTTTGGTTTTTTTACAAGCTGCGTTTCGCCCTGTGGGTATACCACGGTATATTTAATCTCAGAAATACCTTGTATTATATAATATGCTTCTGAAAGTAGTTTTAATCTAATGCCTTAAAGATTTCATCCATAAACCTGATTGTACGTGGTAATGAAAGCACTTTTCATAAAACAATGTTGGGGTTCATATGCGTTGGCCTGTTCCTGGCTTGCAGTGAAGTAAGGGATGTGTGGCTGTTTGGTTGTCATCTAAGCATGGGCACTTGGGCGAAGTTACTGTTCCAATTCTGTATAGATACTAAGTTATGGCTTAGAAACTGCCATGGAATCACCTGTTTGTGCCCGTCACTGTATTCTGAGTGTCTGGTTGTGTCTCAAGCAACAGCTGATTCACCCTCCGACTGAAAGAGTGGAGCGGGGAGTAGCCGATAATTACGTAAGCGTCTCCAAAGAGACACGGTTGGACATCGCTGCTTTATATAGTGTCCACTTGGAGGGAGTACTCCTTCCTTTACCGAGCCTCTGTGTGATTCGCATTACTTATTTTTTATTGGTGCTATTGCTTAATATAATACAATGAAGGCCAAAGAAATGCAAATGAATAAGTTTACTGTGTATCAGCAGTTAAATAGAAACCAAAAACAATTTTAGCGTCAACCACTGTATTGGTGAGAACAGTCCACTGTCCATCCAACTCTTCTTTTTAGTGAGATAGTCACTGCGCAGTGTTGCCAACTTGGGGGCTTTCACCCTAAATTTAGTGGGAATCAAATACCCTAGGCGGAAGGGGGAGGGGGCGGAATTTGGAAAGAAAGGTGCTTCAGGTAGCGACGTTTGCTTTCTGAGGAATTTCTAGGGGATTATCCAATACGTAAAATGCACATGAAATGTTAAAAACAAATCGGATGTACTGCACTCACATGACCTTCTCTACTCTTGTAAACACTTCTTACAAACGCTTATTCTTCTATTTCATATAAATCGAAATAAACATTTGCAAAAATTACCCCACTGCCAATTTTCTTGTAGGTGCGAGGAGAGTATGGGAATAGAGTAGGCCATTACCAGGGTCTCTCAAAGTGCATGCACCAGTGACTCGTACGGTGCAAGGTGCAAAATGCGACTACGAAAAGTTAGCCTCGGTGCAAACGTCCACTCACTCGCTTTGCTGTCTACCCCTTCCTCACTTCCATCGCTGTTTCTTACCCACTGCGTAATGTTTACATCCATGCGCAGTGTTACTCTGGGTAATTTGATTTATAATACCTACTAAATTTGATCTTTTGTTTTAATTATCTAGAAAGCACTGGTACAAACCTCATTTTTGCACAAAGAATACTTCTCTACAAGATGTAGTAACCTCTTTAATTCTTCCTCTAGCGACCCCTATGATTTCACCATATGTTTCTGGGTGTATTCTGTAATAATATCTTTCAACAGATCATTTTCTCACACACGTAAATAATGCACCGCTGATGAGCTATTTGGCTCTAACGTCACGATTAAAAAAAAAAAATAAGAAGATACCCACTCTGATTTAAATGAACTATTTATACCACAATTGTCATATCGTGAGCAATTGATCAGTGACAAGGTCAGCCTGATAGGAGGTTGAGGAGAAAAGCTCTATTTATACGAGATTTAGTGAGATATGAGTCAATACCTGCGTTTATTTATACCTTTATAATACAGGCCTGACACAGGGATCTCTGACGTCACATTGGCAGTGCTACAAGTTAACGTTTATCGAATTTGTAAGTTTTGTATCAGTATTACTATTTGCAGAGAAATGAAATGACAGCTCCCCATACGTAGAATATAAACACTGTCAAAACGTATAAAATATGCAATTCAACAACATTAAGGATATGCATCTGTGAAAATAGCCCAAAATCTGTCAAAAATCACAAAAACTGATTTTGGTGTTATTAAATACTATGATTCTTCTAGTTTTGTTTTCTGTGCTTTTTATACCCCTACGGCCCTTTAAAGCATGTCACGTGGTCATTTAAATGGCTGCCTGCAGGTGGGCGTACCCACTAAAATCGAAGATTTTGAGCGTGACTTAGCACTTATCATTTTTCTTGTTTGAATTTCGCGGAATAATGTAAGGCAGGGTAGTTTGTTTATCATAACGTGTGTTGGCTGCACTTCAAAACATTTGACGGTAGGTTTGCGCTCTGTTTCCCTCCTAAATGTTTGTTTTGATGTTATAGATGAAGGAAACAAAAGTGTTTAGAGGCGAAGTTCTTGTTGTATTTTTGTGAAGAGCAGTGTGTAAGACTTCTCGTGTGTAATACCTGCATTATAGTTATACTTTAGGCGTATCAGTGTACTTTGTATCATTTTAAATTCATTCGTAGTGCTTATAATACTCGTAGGTTAGCTTATACCAAGTTTAGGTTACTGTTTTGTGTTAGCGAATCTTCAGTCATCATGAATAGGTTGAAAGATCATCGAAATACAGGAAAGAAGCGTGTAAACAGGAATAATAATGTTACAGGTACCAGGTGGAGTAAAGGTAATTCCACAAACTTACATACAATTGGAGACACAAATTTAGTAAATACAAGCCAAAGCACAACAATTTCACTACCTTCATGTTCATTTCAAGAACCCTCACTTCTCTCTGCTTCTCAAGACTCAAGCTCACAGACTCATTTTTCAACAAGTCACACTAAACTCTCAATGTTTACAAGAGATGAAACACATATTTCAGAATCCTCCCATGACTTCACCTTGGTACACTCAAGCTTATGGCAGAATATTTTCAGGGGCACCAAATGTGGTGAATGTGACAGTGCTAGTCTAGATGTAAAACTTACAGGTTTTTTAGGATTTGCATCTAAAATAGTTGTTAAATGCAATGATTGTGACACAGTTTTAAGTCAAAACTATACAAGTCCTAGAGTACACACAGCTGAGTCTACCAGGCCACCCTTTGAGGTGAACAAAAAAATAGTAAGTACATTTTTGGAAATTGGAAAGGGGTATGCTGGATTAGAGCAATTTTGTATGGGGATGGGAATGCCAGTTATGAGTGCATCAGCCTATAATGCACACCTTCATAACTTAGTGAAAGAAAATGTTGCAGTGAAACAAAGTATCCTAAATGAAGCACGTATTGCTGTGCGTGAAGCTTATTTGGAATTGGACCCAAGTCTAAATATGCAGTCGACACTAGACATCATCACAGTAAGCTACGATGGGACATGGCAAAAGCGTGGCTTTTCCTCTCTTCATGGGATTGGTGTAGTAATTGATACTTTAACAGGGCTTGTAATTGACTTTGAAATATTATCAAAATTTTGTGGCTTTTGTGAACAAACACTTAAAAAGTTAAATAGTGAAAGTGAGGAGTACAGGTCCGCGTTGGCATCACATGAGGCAGCAGGTGAATGTGAAAAGAATTTTACTGGATCCTCTGCAGCAATGGAGATGACAGCAGCAGCAATAATGTGGCAGAGATCAATCAAGCTCTGCAACATGAGATACACAACAGTGATATCTGACGGGGATGCGAAAACACATAAACATTTGCAAGAATTGGGAATCTATGGGAAAACAGAAATTCTGAAAGATGAATGTATTAACCATGTGGCCAAGAGACTGGGGACAGGACTTAGAAACTTAGTAAAAGAAAACAGTTCTAAGGGTATAACACTTGGGGGGAAAAAAGCAGGAAGCCTAAAAGAACAAACAATTGTAAAACTCACTAACTATTACAGGAAAGCCATTAAAGACAATAGTCCACACCTAGAACAAATGAAATCTGCCATATTTGCCACCCTATATCACTGCTCATCCACAAATGATAAGCCCCAGCACAATAAATGTCCCAAAGGTGAATCGTCGTGGTGCTTCTATAATAGGGCTGTCGCTAAAGGGGACCCAGTACCTGTACATGATGACTCTACCATGAAAACCATTCTCTCCCCACAGGTAATTACTAAAATATTGCCAGTTTATCAAAGGCTTGCCAATGATGAGCTGCTTAAAAGATGCAGGTCAGGCAAGACACAGAATGCGAATGAGTCACTTCACCATATAATTTGGGCAAAATGTCCTAAAGAAATATTTGTTTCTAAAAAGAAATTGGAAATTTGTGTAACTTCTGCTGTGTCACAGTTCAATATGGGATGCAGAGCCACCCAGGAACTAAAATGTCACATAAATAATGAAAAACTAAGCCCAGCATCCTTTGAAATAAGTGTGAAAAGAGATAAACGTCGACTAAACCTAAGTGAACAAACAACCAGATCTTCATTCAAGAGAAGCCGGAGGAAAGTTCGAGTGACCAAATTGGCTGCAGAGGATCAGAAGAAGAAGGAGGAAGGACCTACTTATGCAGCAGGTTCTTTTTAAACAGCTAAAAGGTCAGAAAACTGCTATTTTTTGTGATGCAATTTTAAAACCTCTTTTTATCGTATTTCAGTTTTTCAGCATTTCTTCAGATTTAATTTGCTCTGCACGATGCAGTTTTCCTTATAAATGTATGAAATTTTGTGTACCTCCTCATAATTAACTAAAAAAGATAATGCTAAGATGATTTTTTGATAAACTTAATATTTTGTATGTAATGAAATTAATAAGGTTTGTGTAATGAAACATTTTAAGAAAAATATTTATTTCTCATATTCAACAATTTTTTACACCCAAACTAGCAGTAAAAATAAAAATTCATCTTAGCAATTTATTAATACACTAATAATGTACTTAATTATAAAATTACTAATTTTTAAAAAAATAAGTGCATCGTATGGAATGATTTTTCAAAACAGTTTAAAAGTTGAATAAAAAAATTAATATCTAAGGAACTAAGATAGATATATGCATGAAACTTGGTATAAATACTATGCAATATGCTCTGATCATTGTATAAAATTTTCAAATAAATTGAACAAAAACTGTGGATTTTCAAAATTTCACAGATGCATATCCTTAAGAAGAAACACGCAGACACAAAATTTAATGGCGGCTGATACCTGACCATTACTATTCCCTTTCCTGTTGTGCAGAGAAATATTGTGGGTGTAAATTATATTTATATCATCGGTATTATAGTGTAATTTCAGAGCGTGTTTAACTATGCAACACAGCAAGGCTTGGCAAGCCTCTCACTGGATGTTGGGTTGAGCCACCCGCCATTAAATCTTATGTGTGACATAAACGAAGTGTAAAACCCAGTTGTATTTATATGGCGGACCGGAAGAGAACCATTGTGCCGAAAATGACATTACCTTACATTTGTCCGTGCACAGAGTTTCGCTGTTTATTCTTTCTGTGTGATTATTTTCAACTATGTTCCCTAAAATCGTATGGGAGATCTTCCTCACAACGACCATTTTATTCACACCACATGTTCACTTGTCACAAAATAAACACTAGTTTCTTCAATTTTCGTTTCTAAAATATCAATAAGAATATTTCTGTGGTTTTTGCCGTTTAAAAATACATTTTCAAATTCTTATCATATCAAAGTGTGAAATAATGTATAACCTTCCAAGACAACTAGGGTTAAGAAATACGTTAATTTTGGGGTATGCCAATTTTGAATTCAACCTTGGCAGAGTTAAAATAATGTCATCTGGTCTCATAAAAGGGTCTTTTTTATTATTACAATGTTTAGAATAATAACTGACAGGACACAAAATCAAATACATATAGCGCGAATCCACTGTTCAGAAAGAAACAAAAATAGTCTAATATGTCTTTACTTGTTTGATGATTACAATCTGGTACAGCATGCATTATGTAAATACAAACCTAAAAACCTGCGGTGCTCAACTGCAGGCAGGTAAGGGGAGGTTGAAATCACCTCCTTCCACCCGCTGGTATAGAATGACATTTATCCGTGGTTACTGAGTTCCAGTGGCGGCACTGTGGCGTCGTTTTTAAGTACAGGAAATCAAAGGCTCACACATTCATACCCTGCTGCTGATTAACACACGATATTTCTGAGGATTACTTTTCTGGCACGATTTACCTTTCAGAAGGTCTTCAATATTTGGTGCAAAAGATGAAGTGCACAGTCTCAAAAATAGGCAGGTTGATTGTCACTTATCTTGCTGCGATACTCACCTTTAATGTAGTTAATTTTGAAAATGTTTGTGCGCAGGTATAAGTGGAGCCAAAGACTGGCATTAAACTAGATGCAAAAAGACGTAATCTCGGATACTCACAGCAGGGCAGAGACCTAAGTAATCCCCATCCTTCTTTCTCAGATCATTTTGCCATCGTGGAATTCTGCAAAGCAAGTCGTTTCATATTTGTAGCTCATGTGAAGCCTCACTACATGGAAACTTCAAAGGGCTGCTAAATAATTGGATTTTGGTTTCAAATATTTCTAGATCTTCAAATGGTGAAGAAAATGTGTCATACAATTGCTTCAAAAGTTCGTTGTATTTTTCCGGGAGAATAACGTTTATTGCGAACACAGAACATAAGCAAGGAAAATTATATAAATGTGCAACCACCAGTCTTACAAATCAAGCACTTAACTTTATCGTCATCATCTCGAAAACAAAAATATTCGTTCTCCCGTACCATCCACCTCTGATTAGCAGGTCTGGCTCTCCTTGCCTTGGTCAGTGGTAGAGGGAAAATAACATGTGATGGGGAAGCGGGCAAGTGCTGCACGGTGGAGGGACCCTGCTATAAACACAAACATTAATACAAATTCGTATCTTGAAAACGCCGATAGGGTTTACTTACAGTAAAACGATCATATTTCACTGACAGTTTAATAATTACACTTTAATGAATAAACACACTATAATGGCTGTTTACATTAATTGTACTTCGAAGAAACAGAATTTAAACTGCTGAAGCAAATAAAATCACTAAATAATACCAGGAAACTATGTTGCATTTTGGTTATAAACGTTCACCTAAGCTTTGTTCTTTAACAATGCTTCCTTACAAGCAACATGTTCCAACTCTCAAAACGTTAATATATGAACGCAATAAACACTCAAAAGAACTGCGTATATTAATATTGTGACAAAAATGACAAAAGTTCACACCAGTTACTTTTTCATTACTTCATTTTCCTCCAAAACTTTACTGACGTTAACACAATGTGCATGTCTTCGTGATATTACAACTGAACTGTTTTGCTCCCGTAACCTTGACTCACTCCTTTCTGTCTTTCTTTACTTTCTCTGTCTCTCAAACAGCTGACTTTGATAATACAATCACTCAACAATGATTAACTGCTTCTCTATCTTCCTCCAGGACGCGCTGGTTCTCTCACAAGACACACGCACGCACGCACCCGCCCCCCCCCCCCACACACACACGCACACACACACACAGCTGTCTTGTTCCACGCTCACTGGCGAACTAAAACTGACTGACTCATTTTTGTAACTAACTACTCTGCTACTAAACACTCTCTGCTGTCTGGATGATGTAACATGGTCCTTTCTCGAACTTTACCTTTTCTGGAATCCCTACAAATACGCCGGCCAGTAGCGAATAAGCTGGAAAACCCTTTGTTTTGCCTCTCCGATTGTTGTCCACAAACAGTCACGCGAGGCAGCCTAAACTCTTGCCGACAAAAACATTTAAAACGTATTTTATTACTAGCATTAATACAGATTGCCAGATCGCTATTGAATTATATCACTCGGCTTTGATGTCATAATATCCAACTGTCAAACGATTCAGACCGGAATCTCTCGAAAACCACTTTAAGGATCCACTGACCAGGACGATCAGTGTTTTAATAATGACAGAAAATATCTAATCCTATCCTATAAGCTGGCTGAAAATCGGCTGAATGAAGAGGTTGTGAAACAAATGTAAGAGGGGACTTCCCATCCCCTTCAATTGTTTATTATGAGCCGTGTTAAACAGAAAGGGGACGAGAGGTAAGTCAGAACGCAATGAAATAACCAAAGCAGGACAGCTTATCGTATAAAAGGTGCACTTCAGAAGCAAGTGGCTTGTACCGTGTAATATTGTATTTACACTTATAATAATGCATCTCGGACACAGTTCGTTCCTTGTATTGCCGGGCCGCGGATTATGCGTATGCGTGCTCCACGCACTGCCAATTACACTCGGGGTTTTCCATTCTAAACCTTCCGTGTTACATACTCATGAGTAACATTAACATTCACTATAATGAGTACTAACATGGTTATGGACTATGTTGAAAGTGGTACTCTTCTGCAATGATATTTTCCTGGCATTCCTTATCCTTACAAGGCTGTAAATTCATGAATGATTGTCTCTATGTAAGGTATCAACTTTAAAAATTAACAGCTGTGTAAACAGAGGAATTTGAAACACCCACTTGCTGTGCAACAGGTCTTAGACACTTCTTTGGAAAGTGCTCGAACAAAGCACCAGTTTCGCAAATTTCTTATTCTGAAAGAACACTTCTTTTCGCTTCTTTGGTTTAGCATTTAGTGATCATATTGTCTTAAGCTTATTAACCAGATATCCAACAGTTTATCTATCTGGAATTGGAATACTGGGAAATTTCTTCTGAAATTGCGTACACAACTGTCTACATGATTCGGTTTTTACTTATGTTCGTACATACAAATTAGTTTTCGGTACATAGTTCAATGGACCAATAACACAAAACATAGGTGTTGAATAAATGTTCACTTTCGAGATGCATAATGAACAAATCTCAGTCTTTGGAGATCGAACTGAAAAGAGTAACTAACACAGCATTAACACACCTGATTAGCGGTGAATGACCTGCTGAAGGCTACGTTAGTGTGGTACGGCAAAAGGCGGAGATCACTGCGGTGAAAGCGAACTACGTGTATACGTGACCTATGGCCCCGGCATTAATGGAACGCGTGGTATTAATTGAAAGTTGCCTACCTTATATGAAAAAATTGGCTATCATTTTGTGGATACCGCGTATAATTGCTTTTATCTGCTCACATTCGGTCCCTGTGCCATCACTGTGAATTCCGTCACTGCATTAATTAACTTGAAGTAAACAATAAGTTAGCTATGAGGTACCTTAAAAACAGCAAGCAGTTGCTAGCTAATAGGGAACAGTGGCTTGATTCTATTGATACCAAATATTGAGCAGCCCCTCCGTTATCAAGGTCAGAAGCAGTGCTTAGCGAGGACGTTGAGATAACAATTATACTGCAATAAGGGATAATTATTATGGTTATGGCACGTCTGAATTCTTGTTAGTACCAATGTCAGTGCGCGCGGCAATTTTCAGTTTCATATCGAAACTATCCATGAGTGGGATATCTTTTACGTAGTCTAAGCAATATAACTGTAGGAAATAAACCATGAAATAATTCAGCATCCATAGCTAACATAACTGAGAGCATTTTCATATGTTTGTAAATGAGACGTTAGCTCCTCTCTCTGTCTCTCCCTCTATCGCTTTCCCTCCTTCCTAACCTCCTCCCCCCACCTACCCTTCCTCTCCCCCTTCCTTCTTTCCTCCCTTCCTTTCTTTCTTGCTTTTCGCTTCTCTCTCTGCGCATCGTTTGTTATTTATCTGGCGTGTTGAAGCAATAAACAAGACATGGTCACTTGCATGCATTCCCTTTCTGGGAAAGAAGTGAACAGATGTAACGGACGGTGATGTAGCTAAGCATGTAGCTAAGTTAGCACAACATGGCAAGTAATTATAAATTCACTTCTGCCCATCTTCTCTTCCTCCTCTTCTTCTTCCTCTTCTTCTTCCTCCTCCTCTTCTTCTTCCTCCTCTTCTTCTTCCTCCTCTTCTTCTTCCTCCTCCTCTTCTTCTTCCTCTCCTTCTTCCTCCTCCTCTTCTTCCTCCTCCTCTTCTTCCTCCTCTTCTTCTTCCTCCTCTTCTTCTTCCTCCTCTTCTTCTTCCTCCTCTTCTTCTTCCTCCTCTCCTTCTTCCTCCTCCTCCTCTTCCTCCTCCTCCTCTTCTTCCTCCTCTTCTTCTTCCTCCTCTTCTTTTTCCTCCTCTCCTTCTTCCTCCTCTTCTTCCTCCTCCTCTTCTTCCTCCTCCTCCTCTTCTTCTTCCTCCTCTTCTTCTTCCTCCTCTTCTTCTTCCTCCTCTTCTTCTTCCTCCTCTTCTTCTTCCTCCTCTTCTTCCTCCTCCTCTTCTTCTTCTTCCTCTTCTTCTTCCTCCTCCTCTTCTTCTTCCTCCTCCTCTTCTTCTTCCTCCTCTCCTTCTTCCTCCTCCTCCTCTTCCTCCTCCTCCTCTTCTTCCTCCTCTTCTTCTTCCTCCTCTTCTTCTTCCTCCTCTCCTTCTTCCTCCTCTCCTTCTTCCTCCTCCTCTTCCTCCTCCTCTTCTTCCTCCTCTTCTTCTTCCTCCTCCTCCTCTTCTTCTTCCTCCTCTTCATCTTCCTCCTCCTCTTCTTCCTCCACCTGATCTTCCTCATCTTCCTCCTCCTCTTCCTCCTCCTCTTCCTCCTCTTCTCCCTCCTCTTCTTACTCTCTTCCTCCTCTTCTTCTTCCTCCTCTTCCTCCTCGTCTTCTTCTTCCTCCTCGTCTTCTTCTTCCTCCTCGTCTTCTTCTTCCTCCTCTTCTTCTTCCTCCTCCTCCTCTTCTTCCTCCTCCTCCTCTTCTTCTTCTTCTTCTTCTTCTTCTTCCACTTCAAGGTTTGGCTACAAAGCCCGTTCCGGCGCAGACATCTTCCCAACTGGTTTTTGGTCGTTCTCTTGAACGACATTCTTCTGGTTTTTATTTAAGTACTAGCTTTGTAAGTGTGGCATTATCCATTCTTTCCACGCGTTGACACCATTACCATTTGTTGTGTATCTTCTCCACTAACACACACACACACACACACACACACACACACACACACACACACACACATGTTCTCGTATTTGAATACCAGGCATATTATCTCTTAATGTGTAACCTGATATTCGTATGAGGAATTGCATCTCAGCTGTTTCTAATCTCCTTTTAGATGATCTATTGAGGACCAAGTTTTCACTACCATGCAAAAGTAGAGGGACTACAAGCACTATAAAATTTCATAACTTTCTCTTTTCTAGTTTTATTTCTTAATGCACTTTGAATAGTTCCACACATTTGTTGGAAGTTATTAAGTTCTTTATTGACTTCTTTCTCTCCTTTGTAGGCCATGCAGCATCCCAAATAGTTAAAACTGCTGATTTGTTCTATCATTTGCTTATTAATAACTATGTTCGATCATACTGGAAACTTTCGTTCAAACGTCATAAGCTTAGATTTATTAATACATATTTATAAATAAGTTCAGATCTTAATTATTTTATATTTAATAATGTACAAAGGATTTTACATCCTCGTTACATCGAGAAAAGAATGTCCCCAAATGGCTTTCTATTTATAATCAGCGGCAAGCTGGAATACCAATATTACGTCACTGCAGAAGCGCTTGTGGCATGTTAAAATTGCGAGAGGCAGACTGACGAGCACATAAAACCACAGCTAACAACAACTACTGTGTTCCTCTCACGAGAATCTGGTTTTAAGGAATGTTTGTGACATCAACAACTCCGGCGTTTTCTGAACGAGATTACGGCTAGTTTCAACATCCCAACAATGCTTAAGCCTCTTAGAAAACTTATGCTAGGATTCTGGGATACTAACGTTACGTTAATACGTTAACGTTATTGCGTAAAAATATCGCCAAACACTCGACTGAAACATCCTAACGACGCTGTTTTGTTCTATTGTGAGCAAACGAGGCACCCATCTTACGCACGGCTTTCTCATGTCCAAATTTCTAGTCAGTATGTGATGTACAGTACTTTTAGAAATGCTTGTATTTAATGGCTAGCTTGCGCACTTTCAGTCGACGGTCATCAGTACGATTTTGTGGGTTTTCTGGCGCGATCACCTCATTTGATTGACCACTGCAATGTTCGTCTTGGCAGCTTGTAGGGCCTCGCTTAAGCTCTACCACTCAATATTTTACTGCGACAAACGAAGGAGCAGACACCCTTAGAGTAGAATATAGCTCAGTTTTAATATTAGCTGGACTAAGACCTTTCAAATGAAAATGTATCACATCTAGTTATATGTTTACAAACTAGCTGAGAGCATTCACTATTGATGGTGGCCAAACAACTAAGCTTTATAAGTTGGTACTCTCTATCATAGTCATTTGTTTGAAACAAAAAACCGCTATATATACCTCAGTTCGGGTACTTATGGGCAGTTCCTCCTTTCCCCTTCAGAGAGTAGAACGTCCCTCAAACGTTTTCTCGTCAGAGACATACAGTACGTTGCCATATGTTGATAATGTGGCCACTGAAAAGGCGACATCAAATATACAACTCGCGGTTAAGTTCTAAACTTATGCAATAGTCCGTTTTCTTATTATAAATATGGAAAATATACGCACTCGCGCGGGTGTGTGTATATAGGGATATCTCGGAAGCCACTTTACAGATGCTGATCACTCTTTCATCAGTTTCATCGCTGTATTTTCGAATAGGCATAGGCCATAAAATATTTTGAAGATTTTTAAAATTGGAGGGAAGGGTTATATTCATGTCACTCTATTTCAACACCGTTTCACTAAATACGAATAGCACAGGATATTTTCGATATCTTATTGCCGCATGGCAGATTTTGGTGGCTTTCAGGCTCGAAATATTCTAGGCCACTGATGACGAAGTAGCTGAGCACCCTTAAACCAAAGGCAAATGTCTCAAAATAATCTAAACTTGAATACACTGAAGCTACGTTTCATATTCATACCATCAAATTTCCCTATTCTCCAGAACTTCTAGCGCCCAAATGACCTAGCTGTCGACGGGCCCTTAAGCTCCATTCATCCACCCATCCAGAACTTCAACAAGAGGAACTTTTGGTCTAATTTTGACAATACTTGATACATTTGAGTTTTAGATTCTGAAAATCTAATATATATCTTAATAATTTTCAGCTATCCATATTTTCAAACCTTATTTTCAACCCTAACACAGAGATTACTGCTGTCTGGTCTGTCTAGACAAAACTTCTGCATTCAAGACACAACGAATTTTTGTTTCTACCTTACAAATCTCAAAAACTAGTCCACCATATTCTTAACCTTTATGTAATTTCCCAGGTTGTTTAACCCATTTAGTGAAAATATTACAAATTACACTATGAGACTTGGCAAAAAGCATAGGTTATCTTAAAACTTCTATAAACTATCCAACTCTTAGTACCTTAACAGGGCACCGACTATTGTGCTGAAGGCACTCATATGGAGTATCCCCATGGGCCAAACGTGGCTTGGAATCCACAGTAAAGGCTGAAGGTTCCCTCGTTCTGCAATCCCTCATCATCACCAGACAGCGGAACTTGGTCACCCACAAAACCTAGTAAGTGTAACTATACCACAGGTTGTCAGGGTCAGAAGTGCAAAGGGAGTTAGCGACAAGTCAAAACAAATCGATATGAATGTGATGCAATACTGGATGCACTCTTTAAAATGTTATAAAAAAATTTGGCAATTTTCATGGCGCACTTGTTTTGGCTGAATATTTCTTTCATCCAGAAAAATAATTAAGAGATGAATAATAAAGATACACTATTGAACCTTAAGTTATATAGGCATATTTTCAAATCAAATTATTACCATTCCACGTGAGAGATCTACAACACATCTATATCTACAGTCTCAACGGAAATGCCATATGTTCATTGTGACTTACTGTGTTCATAGACCTAAGTTTTTCATTGGTTCGCTTCTTCTGCTTCTTATACCTTTATAGTTGCGGAATTAGTACAATGCACCACAATAAGTTTTCCTAACAACTCTCAAAAATAAATCTCCTGCGGTTTTCACTTGATGTGATGCGTAAATACTTGTGTAATTCATATAGTTTATTATTCTCAGTTGGACTGTTTGCCTTCAACAGATCCTTTATTGTACACAATTTGGTATACCCAAGATGTTTATGTTGAAGTGCAACAAGACAGGACCCACTCTCGTATTGTAAACAACTCTACGCTACCCTAGAACGGAGTTAATCTGAAGTTATCCGACTCTCTCGTATCGGTGTCCAAGTTTCGTTGTCTAATCATCACTCTGGCATCGGAGGTAACCCACTCCGCCCTATGGGTGTCCCCACCTCAGAAATGGGTCTATACATTGCTTGGTGGAATGAGGTTATGGACCACACGGGGAGCCTTAGCTACGATGACGACGTAACTTATTAACATCTTTAAAAACTACCCTTCCATCACCTATTTCCCAAGCCTTGTTGGACTTGGCCAAAATAACGGGCTCCTTACAACTTAAAATATATAACTATTTAAACTACATAAATATGTATGACTCTTACCTTATTCGTTTCTTATCTCTTGGCCTTGCAAAGAGAACGGAATTTCAAAGGCATCGCATAGCAGCCAGCTCTTAAAACATTTGACTGTCGCTTAAAGCGATAGTATTCCCATATTCCCCTTGCATCTATAAGAAAACAATAAAACAAAATACTTTCTGAAAATGCTTATGCCGATTAAAATGTAGTAGACAGAGAAATAAGCATTTGCAAGAATAGTGTGCATAAGAGTAAGTATAGCTCTACATATACTAGGCGATCACCAAAAAAAAAAAAAAAAAAAAAAAAAAAAAAACACCTACAACGCTTAATATGTTGCGCGAGATGGCAAATATATCGATTTTCAAACAGGAAACCCTGTCCGGTAATGCACGGTTTGGACGCTGGAGCGCGTCGAAGTTTGAGAACGAACGGTTCTAACAATTTGTTAACATTCGTTTTGGTAGCTTAACACGGGAGATATGCAACCCTTTAGCCATCTGTGTACTGGGATAAACGACCTGAGCATGATAACATTACTGCGCATGGGCTAAATTGCTCCATAGGGTCCTTGGTGGCCATCCTGCGATACTTGTGCAGTTTCCACTACAGTAACGTTTTTAACAGCAGTGCGGCATGTACCAGTACACAGCTGCTGAAATAGCCGACTTGAGCTCCACCACATTTTGATGTAAATGTGCGGAATCATCTCAACGTCGCACATTAAAATCGATGGATTGGCAGGGGAGGACCAGTTCTATGGCTAGTGCAGTCGCCAGATCTGACACCTCTCGACTATTTCCTGTGAAGCTGGAGGAAGAGTATGGTGTATAGCACTCCTGTAACGTCAGCGGAGGACCTTATGGCTCGAGTCCACGGAGCGATTGAAAATCTTCAAAAACAACCGCACGTATTGGGTCATGTGCAAGAGGCTCATCCCACCGATATGGACTCTGCAATGACGCAGGAGGTACATAGTTCGAAGCCCGTTTCTAATGAAGACAAGTTGATGTTGGGTTTATTGATGAAATGTGAACGTACAACTATCCCACATTTCAATGCGCCACAGCGTCCAAACCGTGAATTTCCGGACAGAGGTTCCTCTTACGAAACTGATCAGTTTGCCATCCCGCACAACATACTAAGCGTTGTCGGTGTTTTTCGGACACTATGTATTTCCGAACAGAGTTTCTCCAAATTGAACTATATTAAAAGTCTGTATCGCAATGGATTACGCGACGATCGCTTGGTGGATCTTCTAAGGATATGCACTTCGAATTTGTCACCAAATATTGACAGCCTTCTTAAACGTAAGCAGCACCGAAGAAGTAACTAATGAACAGATGTTTATCACATAAGATTGAAAAGTGCTTTTGTAAATCAAACGCAACGCACATATAGTCAAACCGACACTTCAACGCAATTAACACAATTAAGTGTTAAAAGAGTGGTACATCCCGTGTAAAGTGGAAGGAGGTAAATCCAAGCTCTCCTATTTCGCAGACGTTGGACATCACTGTGTTTTATTAAGTTCGGACCAAAATCTACAATGCTATCTTTTAATCTGTGAAACTTGCTCGAAATCTTATAGCTTTCTTGAGTTTCAAATATCGATATGTTTCATAGCATTTTGGGACATTTGTATTCACATTTTCATATGATGGCAAATATTTCTTCACATTTGCTTGCCCGCCTCCGTAGCGTGATGGTTAACGTGTCTGCCTGACGTTCAAGAGGTCGCGAGTTCGAATCTCGTTTAGGGTAAGTTATCCGGCTAAGGTTTTTTTCCGAGGTTTTCCCTACCCTGAGAAGACGAATGTCGGGTAACTTAAAGCTCCATGGACCTCGGGCTCATTTGGGCATCATTTCACCCATTTCATTTCATTCATTCGTCCGATATGACACAATGTTGGAGGACGTTAATGCAAATATATATATATATATATATATATATATATATTGCTTGGCCAATCGCATCATACTAGTTTATTAATTCAAAATACTGTAGTTTTAATTTATTTCAATTGAATTGCTTTCAAGGCGTAGCAATAAAGCTTGCCAATAATGAAACATGAACTAGTTTGTAATAGTGACATTTTTGTTTTACTTTTATATGTTAGGAATGTCTGAAAGTTTCATCCTGTAAACTTAGCTTGTTACGAACATTTATTTCAGTTTTGTTGCACCATCCAAAGAGTTTATGGCCGCTTAGCTTTCAGCACGGAGTTGCATTCACCTCTGATTGGTTTTCAGGTTATGACACGTTGGGAGTAACAACCATAAGTCACACCGGAACGGTCTGCTTCTTATTGTTGGCCAGAAGGCGTCTGCCAGGAAGCTATGGCCACAAGAAAGACGGCAAAGCTATTGCTAAGAAATTGAAAACGTGCCCTGACTATGGACAGTGTTCGGGTGTGGCAGAAGGCGTGTGGTGACTGGATTCGCCACCCTTTTCGCATCTCAAAAGAAGTACAAAATTATTACATCCGACAGAGTACAGCACTTTACCAGTTTTTCTTTCCTGTGTGGGACAAAATGAGGCTATGTAACAAAGAGTTTTCCATGAACACTAGACCAATATGTGAGTCTTGCACGTGCCAATATGTTACAATGTATGGTGTAAACACCTTCTTTGTTCGTTTTCTACCGTCTCTTGGGAAATATTTAACCTTAGTTTACATGTGCAAGGCTTTTGAGGCCCCTATGGCTTATTCATTCAAAGAAATTTGTAGTGGTTTTAGAGCCTGGTGCCCAGAGTTCTCCAAATATCCAAATACAACTATAGGAGTTGAATTTGGGCTTTGAACAAAATATATAAAACATTGGGAAGATTAACCACAATTTAAGGAAGACTAAGTGGTGTAAACTCTGTGTGGCCTTATTATTTGTAATATTCTGTTTAACTTGATACACATGAGTTTTATTATTGGTGGGCACAAGCATATATTTAAAATGGTACTCCATCTACCATTTTTATTGTGAATTCTTCAATTAACTATTAAAAGAAAAAAAAAAAAACTTCTCACAGTTCGGAGAAGAATGGTAACCTTATCCTTTCTTGTGTGGGATATTTTGCTCTATAAGTTGGCACTACTGTTAAGTATGACAAATTCTATGTTCTCAAATCATGTGGTTTCTTTCTTTGTAAATACATGCGAGTTTAACGGGCCCTGGAACAGAAAAATGGCCGAAAAATTACCACATTTAGGTTTTTAAGTTTATGCCTATTCATAAATGTTTTCCAAGCTTTCAGTCATCGGTTGACAGTGAAATATTTTAGATTCTGCCATTTTTGAAGGCCTAGCGCAGGGTTCATGACATATGCGCTACATTTAAACGTCCCATTTCTGCTTAAATTTTTGGCGGTATATGAGAAAAATTAGGACCAAAAATTGGCAATAAACAATCTAATTCAGTGGAACGAAGTGGTACTATGAATCTGAGGAGAGAGACTACTAGACAAGAGGGAAGGTGTGACACATGCAGCAGACCAATTTTAGGCCAAACAAGTAATCTGACTCATGATCATGATGAATGTGTGTACAAAAATTGGGGTCTTTCAAATTTGCTCCATGCGCATTTCATTGTGTGCCATGCTCCTAGAATTTTTCCAGCATGTGCTCCCTTTATGATATTTCAGCTTCAGTCTGTGGTTTCAAAATCTGAAAATTTGTTTAGTTTTAAAAAATTATTATACAACAAAGTTAAAAAATATATTTTCAATGTCTATCAAAGCAAAGAAACTAATTACTTTAAAATAAATTACTTTTTCCCCTGCCAGAGGCAGGTGGCGTTTTTTGGGGAATTAGAGTTTGTAATATTAAGGTATTTTCGCATTCTGAATAAATTGAATAATTAATTCTCTCACAATTATAAAACAGATTGTGCTGAAACTTTGTGTGGTAGTTTATAAAATAAACACCATTAAGTGTGAAAAGTGTTTATTTTATACCTATAAAAATACAGGGTGTCCCAAAAAGACCGACAAACATTGGGAGCTGATAGATAACATTATTTAAACACTTTTTGTTAAGGAAAGCTTTTGCTGCGGTGCTTCGTTTAAGCGCTAGGCGAGTTAATGTCATTATTGCCTCCCACCCAGTTTATGTATTTAGGGCAAAATCAACAATACAAATTAGTATTGCATTTATCTTAGTAAGGCACACAATCTTAATCCAAGAAACAAACACAGAATGCACAAACAGAACACAGATGCAGCGTCCTTAAACTACAACATAATTTTAATTGAAAAAACCCACACATCTCATTGATTACAGTTAACCACAGCTTTAGTATTCAAAGCAAATGTTGGAACGCACGCCCATTGCGATTAACACAAAGAGCGCGCCGGCGTGCCCTATTCTGCCGTACTCTCGCAAACACACCAGCCATTTCTCTGATTTCGCCAGTTGTGCAGGGAACAAACGAAAGAAACAAAACAAAGACACTTCATATACTTGTGTTTTGTTTATGTATTCTGTGTTTGCTTTTTGGATAAAGATTTTGTGCCTTACTAAGATAAATGCAGTACCAATTTGCATTGATTTTGCTGTAAATACATAAACTAGGTGGGAGGTAGTAACTCGTGTAACTTCACATGATGCTTGCCGTTTTTAAAATGGTATTTCATTTATCTCATTACAACGTAAAAATCTATTGTATATTGTTTTACTAGCCTTAGTTCAAAAGAAAATAATGTTTAAATTCTGTCATTTTAAATTTGTAGTTTTAAGTTATATACAACTTCAAAAATTAATAACTCAAGAAACGTTCAATGGAAAAAAAAAAAAAAAAAAAAAAAAAAAAAAAAAAAAAAAAAGGTACATGACAAATTTGTTTATTTCTTTGGAAACCTGCATGACAAATTTCAGAAGAATTAGATCAAAACTACATCGTGCGGAACGTATTCAAAAAGTGAATATAATAAAAGTACAATTTCCAAATACCTTAAATTCAAAAAGAAAAAAAACATTTTTACTACATATTTTAATGTACATTATATAAATATAGGTAATTATGATATAAAATATAAAAAAATGAATTTGTGGCCCCTGGGTACTTTTAAAGTCATCGAATACAAATGCAGAAATAGCAGGGGAATAGGTTGGGGGACCGAGGGGGCTCACAAATCTCAACTAATAATTCTGTCCGGAAACACACTTTCAATAATTGTTCTCGTCGAAAGATTACCCGTATGAGCTGTTGCAGAGTATCTCTGGAAAAAAAAAAAAAAAAAAAAAAAAAAAAAAGGGAAAATCACACTCCTTGTATGTTAATTCTCTAAAAAAATGTATTCACGTATATATGGGCGTCAACTGTTGACTCGAAACAACAAAATATCCTTCAGGAAATTGCCAGCATTTCTCAAAGTGAACTACGGCGAGCGATGGATAGTTTCTTAAAGATGTGCCAAAAGTGTATGTGTGGACAACGGTGGCCAGTTTCAGCATCTATTTTCATAAAGTTGATAAGTAAGGCTTTAAAAGTAATTTTTAAAATGCTGTATGGTTTCATCCGTGCCTTTCTATGATAGCGGCTGGCGGCAATGAGAGCTGAGGGAAAACCCGTTCGGAAGTTTGTTGTTCTCCCGGTATTTAATAAAGTAAATATATTTTCCGTGTTGTTTTTGGGACAGCTTCTGGGTGAATATGTTCCGCCTCTTAATTACACACAAGGGTAGAGTAGTGGATGGAGGCGATGGACTAGTCATTGCCCCAGTGTTTACGTGTCTTCTGAAACTACAAAATGCTGCATTTTACATACATGCTCTGATCCCTCTCATCCCCAAATTTCACGTCTGTATAACGAAATATGCCTTGTCGCAGATTATACCTACATACTTTCTAATGTATCTACTGGCACATCAGGGATACGCATGAGAGTACGTAATAGGTCATTTAACTCCCCTCAAGTATAACTAAAAGGGTGACGAGGCTCAGGTTTCCATTGTCAGGCTCCGACACAGTGGAAAGATTTTATTGCTAGTGCTATTTTCCTCGTGACAAACCTTTGTGTGTGGCTTGGCTGCAACTGTAGCAAAACAAAGGCATGTTGCAGAGTCGCTTCTAAATTAACAATGCACCTGCCCATCGCTGTCTGCACACCCGTCAGCGGGGAGAGCATAAAAAGTTCTCTTTAGGAAGTAAACTCTTCTTTGACAACAGAAATAAAACAGCAAAGTAAAATGTGAAATATGGATATGAAAAACCTAAAACAAGAATGACAAAAGGAATTACTTCATTCTGTCGAACTGAAGTCCAAACTTATAATTATTTTAAGAGAATATTTAGAGCTAGTCGAGGTTTTTGTGACGCACACAATGAACTGAGACTAATGACATAATTAAATATATTTACCTAACTTATTGCAATTTCTAGATTCATATTTTGCGATACTGTAGTACAAGATTTTCGGGGCGCACTCAGCCTCGTTACGTCCCTAGCGGCCAACTGAGGACCCACTTGATCTAGGAGTAGCGGCCCCTGTTCGCAAACACCGCATAACTAGCCGCAAAGGACCATGGCCCACGCTCCGGTACTGCACCCCACTCATGATGCTTGTGGTGGGTAGAGGTGGAGGATGCAGCGGCCGGGTAGTAGGCATTGGCTCTGAAAGGGCTGATAGTATGAGATTATCAAACCAACCTCTTGTGATGACAGGCTGCCGTTTTAGACAGATGAAACATATTTTCATTATAATAAATTTGCAGATAACATAAAATGATGAGCTTAATTCAATTAATAGCTGTGACTATTTGGCATTAACTGTTAATTTGTGTAATTGAAGTGTTAGATATTACTGATATGCAATCTCAAGATCATCTAAGTATGATTATTACGATATTGCTGATCTTCTTCATAGTAAGCTGCAAGATCTTCCAAGTGTCGACGAAATGCCAGATATGGTTCTACATGCCCCCAAAATTAATCCCTGCAGATGGTATTTGGATTGATATACGATAAAATACGTCCATAGATTTTTTCCTGATTCAGCACTTCTGGTTGACCAGTATGGTGTTCAAACCAGACTGTTGGATCTATAATGAATCCCGTGGAGCTTTGGTTTTTGAAGGCGATTATTGGTTTTCACGTGAGCTGCTATTAACTATATTGAAGCCACTTTAAATTAAAGCGAGAACAAACTAATAAAAACGACTTTAACTCTTCTCTTGGACAAAAGAAAATTTTCTGTTTGACGTAAAATATGCATTGTGTATACACGTAATAAAATATTGCATTTTCTTTAAAAGAACTTGGTGTGCTTCTATGCACTTTAAACACAGAATCTACTACATAACTATGACGGAAACTAAAAATCTTCAAAGGGGAAATCCATGATACATCAATAATACGAACACATATATTGGGTCTAATCTAACACGTTTAATTACACAAACAGATGATAGACCAATGCAAAACACTTGAATTAATATAGAATAACTCCATATTATCTATATATTTTCTGGTTTAACAACAAAAATAAATGGCAAGGTGATTTATTAGGATTTTATACCTACAAATAATGCTATAATGCACTATATACTGTAACATTGGTGTAGTTTCCATAGGGAAAGCTTCCCATAGACTAAAAAGTGTCTAAGTTTCCCTGACGGCGCGACGTCACGCCAAGGAGTTTCTAGCCATGTCTATGTCCCTGACGGGGCACCCGGGATGATGGATGAGACGAATGGATCTTAAGAGGGGCCGGAACGTTGCCACGACAGACCAGAGGGCATGGTCCCTACATTTTCCCAGTTAGGAGCACCGCGGTGGAGGCTGGCTTAACTCCCCTCGACTTGGGCTTGTTCCATCCCATGGGGGGCACGAAATCCGGTAAGCTCACCTTTCAAGTGTAACATCGGTGTAGCTACTATGGAGAAAGCTTCCCATAGACTAAAAATTGTCAAGGGCAACTTCATTAATTTAAATTCTTCAGCAGAGGCTTAATATAATTTCACAAATCTTGCTTTATATTGGCATTAAGCTTTTCAGTATTCTACCCCAAGTTGTAATTTCATTGCCAGATAAAATGTTTCGTTAAACATTGCACTCTTGGCTTGGGAACAGACTATTTTATTCCAACGATGAATTTATCGTTGTTAATAGTCGATGTTATACTACCTTAATATGGTTAGTTTTGTATAAGCCCTGGTTTATAATGTACACAAATAATTCATATTTATTTTTATTGTATCCATTCTTATATTGCAGTGAGCGCAACAACAGATGAGAGGAAAAAAGCACTGAACAGTTTCAGCAGAAGTGGTCAAGCACAACAAAGGGGTTGGTAACGAAGAAATTCTACCCAAAGGTGATAGACAGGATGAAGTTGAACATAACTTTTGCATCAAATATAACGATGCTAACTGGAAATGGAAAGCTAAGGTCTTACTACTGCCGATTTGGGACCCCTTCCTAGATGTCCATGTGATAATGCTGGACAAACCGTTGGTCATGTTCTATGGGAGCGCGCAATATTGGATCTGCAGCGCAGTGTCTTCAAGTCGAGAATCAGAAGCGGAGAGAACTAGCCAACAAACTGCAGTGACATTGTGAACAAATATTGGGGCCATTTGTACAATATGTTAACAGTATAAACTTTGAATTATTCTAATTTTTGTAACATAATACGACAAATAAGGTAATATAAATCGTGTAATACACCTACATGCTATGGGGCATAGTAATTAGATAAAATAAATAAATTATTTTGCTGTTATACAATTGTCTGACGGCAGTAAAATTGATTGAATAACCAATTCAAGTGCTATAGCAAAGACATATAAAACTTGTACAACACATAAAGTGAAAGTTATTATCTTAGAATGTTATTTGCCCTTGAAGGAACCTTCCTTTTGACTAGATTTCAGTATGTGGGTATTTGTATGTTCGTACATACCTGGCATGTAGGGGAAAAAAGGAGAACAAGGAACATGGGGAAAAAAAGAAAGAAAAAGAAAAACAGAAAAGCCCATCTAAAAGTACCAAAGATTTACATTTCAGAAGTAAAATTAAATTTTTATTTACTCAACCTATTTAAGGGACACTGGGAGTGAAATTTGAAAGTTCCTCATTTCTTGATAGACTTTTCTGAAAGTTTTACTGTGCTTTTATTTACATGAGAATAGGAGGTACACCAAATTTCATTAAAATGGATAATTCGTTTATGTTATATAAATTATTTTATGAATTTAATAGGCACATTTTCAAAATGGAGCTCGCGTCTATGGACTTTTAAAAATTAATTTATATTGGCAGAATTGGTACTCTAAAACATGGGTAACAATTATATGAAGAGATATTTCAAATACGTTTGCTGATTATGCTGTACATATTTTTTTAATAACAAAGAAAATTTAACCTTAAAAATTATTGATTTTTCATACAAAAAATGTTTTTGGAATTTATGTTAATGAAAACATCAATATTGAATCACAGTTTTATTTAGCTGCTATTTATGAATACTTTTGGAAATTTTCATTGAATTTGAAGCAAAACTCAGGCGCGACCTTCTTTTGGAATATCCAGAAATGCAGTTTTGAGAAAAACAGGCTTTTATATAGGAACATCCTGTCTACGTTAACAGAAGAGCGCTATATGAAAGGGCCGTAATGACCACATGGAGTGGGGGATAAGAGAAATCTTAGCCGATTCAGATGCGCAAGTGTCCCAGGAACATTTTAAGGTAAAAAAACAATTTTCGACTTTTTGACAATTTTGACCAAAATTTCACTCCCAGTGTCCCTTAAGCACCTAGTTGCTATAACCAGCAAATATCGAGGACGATACATAAAATATTTTGTAAATATTTCAATTCTGTAATTACTGGAAGTAAATGGAATTTTCAATAGCAACACAGTAAGAAACTTTGGTGCTTAGTGTTAAGAGCTACATATATCCCACGTGTATCTTAAATTAAACTGCTGGGGCAACAAAACAAAATACAGCTGTTAAAAGGGTTAATGTGATATCTCCGCTTGGCTGCAGAGTGATGTAATTGTTCAGGAAACAGGGAGGGTTTAAGGCCCAATGGGAGTCCAGCGGGTTAAGTGTGCTCTTCTGTTCTTATTTCCGGTGCATTATCACGTGATGGCCTCTTTGCGCGCGCTTTGCTGACAGCTAGGATGAAGATAAGGACGAAGCGCCTTAACTCTCAGGTAAACATCTCAAGTCACGAGAACTTTCTTGATCACGCAGAGGAAGGCATTTTGTAGTGTTAAATGAATGCTATCCTCACCTCCACCTCATGAAGAGCGAGCCAGAAGCGATATTTTATTTAAGTGAATTTCACCTGGAAGAGCAATCCTGGGCAGCCATTTGACTCTACAAGACAGTATAGTTACCGATCTGTGATTTACAGTTTTTGGCGTTTCCTGAACACATTAGTGCAAAATAAGTTTCCACTGTGAGGACTTGGTTGTAATCAAGGACATTTGAAAGTTATAGTAGCTGAAGCTATAAAAATCTGGTTTGTTTTACAGGAATTTTTATCAATACTCCATGAGCTTCAGAGTAAGAGTGGTCTTTAAGGTGTGTAGGAAAACTAAACAGCAAACTCTGCAGTACTTTTGGGGAGAAATCCTGGCATTAAAGGGACAAGGTAGTCTATAAATATAGAAATTACACCCTAGTGAGTTAAATTAAGTTAAATTACCACTACTATTAAAGTTCTCAATGGTATGTCCTGAAAGTTTAATGACTTACACTGTAAATCATGACAATTATTTCAAATATTTACTTGAATTGGTAGCTTATGTGGTTGAGTCTATAACGAGTATTTCATCCAGCAGAAAAATAATATTTACTCTTAAAGCTTGGGAATAATTCATGTACGCTTTCCTCTGAAACTCCTTGTAATACAGAATCACACTTTCAAATGGTTTTTCTTAGTACAATCAGCTAACTTCTGCACCTTAATTATTTAGTTTTATATATAATTTATTAGAAGTTACAAAATATTTCCATACACAAAAAAGTAAAAATATGGAAAATTTGCAATGTTGTTGCCTTCTTAATATCACTAGTGTGTATAATAAAGTTGTTTATCATCATCATCGTCATCATCAACAACAACAACATCAACATCATCACAATTATTATTAATGTTATTATTACCATTATTGTTGTTATACGTACTTGAGAATATGTATAGCTGACATAGAACTTTCTGGTAGTAACAGGAAAATTGTAAACTTTAGGAAAATTATTCATTACTTATATGAAAACCGAACTATGTACGAAAAGCTCAGTTTAACACACGTAACAGAGGTATAAACATAATAAAATAAATTCACTCTTTTAGAACATAAAAGTATGAAATTATATATTATGTTGTTGTTTTTTTTTCTGAATAAAACAGTGAAAAATTTAAGCCATAACTAAATGAATTCCATTAGATAGTATGCACCAAATCTCACATGCCAGTAGGGAGACTTGAAATACCGTTATTTTAATAGAGGTACCCATGTGGATGTTCTTTTTTAAGTAATCTTTGCGGAAACAATCAATTTCTTATAGGAATGTAATATTACAAATGTATACTTAAAACAAACAAAAACAAAATCAAAAAGGAAAAGAACTGAGCTTTTGTCCCAGAATAACTACACACCCATTGACAAGGCATTGGTCTATGATATAGCCGTTCATTACCGCGGCCCCAGGCCACACGGACCTGGTAACTTTCACAGCACGAGGTTGTTCTTCTGCTCCCAACGACTTTATGGCACTTAGACATGCCTTCCCTTCTTATTGCCAACTCACATTTGAAGCCTTCTGTAAAGCTACTCGATGCCTTATTGTGAAAATAATGTAACTACAGAATTTTAAACTTAGATAAATAACGTTTATAATACTTTTTCTTGAATAGTTTAAGCATAAGTTGACTAATTGAAAATTATTATTCTATGACATAATTTACGTACGAAAATCAAACCGCAGATTTGTAAAATATGTTCACAGTGATTTTGTTTTACTTATAAGGGACACATAAATAAATCTCGAGATTTGCTAGTTTGTCACCAAATTAACTGGAATGTTTTATTTTAATTTGTTTAGCTACACTGACTTATAACCAATGACTATCCTAAATACCTATATTTCCTTTCTAACGACTTCCTATCACCTGCCACAATTGTGACTTGTGTTTCATACATTAACATGTGGACATTATTTATTGGAACTCTTAGTCTATCTCCCTATTGTTTCTTTACCAAGTTATTATCTTACGAGCCAATAATTCAGATATCAAGTAGCAAGTGACTCACTATCCCGTCCATATGTCTCCATTAAAATTCGAAAGTTGGGCGTTTAAATGCAATACGCCCTCGTTTGGTTGATGGTGTAACAGAGTTGGTTACTATTGATATCAGTTTTATTTGCAATTGCAGTGTTTCCGCACACAACACAGGATCTCGTCAAACTGCTCTATGATACATCACTGGAAAGCAACCACGCTACCTTGTAATCGTTTCTTAAATATTGTTTTATGTGCATCCAGGACTACCTCCAAATATTTTAATAAAACCACGTATTTAGTGATTGAAAGTTCGAAGAGACTGCTAGAGCACAAGCACGAGCTATAAACACAGCTGTTCAATAAATTATTTTAGTTCACAAAATATACATGAATATACGTAAATAGCTTTTTTTGAATGACTACTCAGCATATAAAGTTCAAAAGAGCGTACTCTAATACAATAGCAGCAACTACATCTCTGCAATGGACTCAAAGCAAGTGTGGTACTCATTTTTTCGATGAGAGTAATAGATATGCTTACACAAAAATAAAATTAAGCACAGTTACATGTTCAAAAATAGTATCAAGGTCGACTGCAACTATGTTGGATTAGTCTGGTACTGTTGACCATGACAACAACTGAAGGTGAGATTGCTGTTTGTGCCGAATGAGTTATATTTAAATGCTCCATCAATGAAATTGTAAGTAAATGTTAACAAATAAAGAGAAGTAAAGACGGCGGCACATAAATGCTAAATTACCAAACTATCTATCAACTATGATTATATTGTGGGTCTATACAATAAATATTCATTCATAATTGGAAGATTATATGCATTTACTGTAAAAACGCAAAATACACGGAGTGCAGGAGTTCCAACTTCTCACCCAGAGAGAAAAGTATCTGATGTTTACATTCATATAACTTTTTCTGCCCAGTCTCCAACAATTCTCACAAAAGCTTATTGTTCTATTCACTTCGTGTTAATCGAGATAACCATTTATGGAAATGATTGCATTACAAATTTCCTTGTAGGTACTATAGGATTAGGGCACTACATGAGCTTAAGCGATACTCCACACTTTTAAGAGCTGGTCGCTGTGTGATGACTTTGAAATTCTGCTCTCTTTGCATGACCAGGAGGGAAAGAAGAAAAACGAATAACGACTTTCCATTTGAGAAAAGCATGGGTGAGTATTGGAAAATTCAAATCAATAGTAAGGAATATCTAGGAATTGAATAACTCCACAAAAATATATTTGACATAAAGAGGATGCTTTAATGCTATCTACATTTATTATACAGCAAGGTGTTTCTAGCTCTTAAGGTTTATCAGTTGTGAAAAATTCATCCAGAATAATAGGACTTGAGAATTGTCATTGAAATTTCAAGATTTGCATTTTATTTGTCATAAAATATCCTAAAGGTATGACATTTCAATCAAAATTGTTAGAGCCACTTTTTGAGAAAATCAAAATTTTTCAAAAAAAAAAAAAAGGTCATAAGGGATAGTTTGGATAGGAGAAATTCTCCTAAAAATTCGTGTTGTCGCCTTGGAAGACGCTGAATTAAATACCAGGTTTAGTATTTAACCTACTATTCGTCTTGGCTTTATACTCTTGACAGACATACACGCAAAACACAGACATACGAGTACAAAACACACCACAAGTACCTTTTTCTAAAACTGATTTTTTTAATTCAACGTGCCCCAAAACGTGTGTTTCCGGTGAAATTCCCATATCTTATTTTTGGGTGTACTGCAATGCCTCCTCTGCCTAAAATGTAAGTGGTAGAGTAAGTAAAAAATACTGTCGTTGAAAAAATTAAAGCACGAATATCCTTCAAAAGCGTTGTGCTTTCTGGCTTTTTCATATAATTCTAATAGGTAGCGACAAAGTCTCTTGTATCTTAACATTTTCTTCTGTAAGCCTCGCTAGGAAGACGTATTAGCAAGACATCGGATAGGTTGTGGGTTGATAGATCTATGAGCCATTTATGTTGAAATAAATCATATAGTTCATCATAATTCACATCCGAAGCAGTTGGCATGGACATTAAGAAAAGAGTTTAGCGTAATGGATTATGGTACAGCAACTGGCATTTTGGGCTGGCAATAATTTTATTTATGACAGATCATGGTTTAGGACATCTGTAGGAAAACTGCTTCATCAGAGAACCAGATGCAAGATCCCAGACGAAGGAGAAGGAACTTTGGTTTAAATTCCCTCTGTTACGGTTGTTATCTTTTCTGTGTAACCTGAAAGAATGGGGGACTTCAGCCTCTTTCATGTTCGCCGTGCCAAACTGTGTCTTCCGACACGCCTACAAATGTAAGAATGTCCTCGCTCAGAAGCGTTCTTTATGGATCTGACCGTGGGTAAGGGATTAAATTGCTTTGCAAATTGCGCTATGTGACAAAATGTATATGAAGAAACACATAATACCATGTTTCCCACAGTAGAACATGGTGTGGAAAACTTACAGTGCTGTTAATGATAAATGGATTAGGCGAAATGTGGGCACCAGGATACAAATGAATGAAGGGAGCTTGGAAGATAATAAGACAAAGTCTAGAAGATATGGACGTGCGAACGTTATACTGCCAAATCAAAGATAAAAAGTCACTTAGTTTCTGCAGTAAATTAGGGAGAGTGTTTATACCAGGCGAATCACATGCCCCTATTTTCTCTTACGTTACTCAACCGACTAAGAAACGGGTGCTCCTGTTTGACCGTACACTCAACTATTCTCTTGTGGACACAGAGAGAAGGCGGATTAACATCTCACTGAATAAGTGATTTATGGGGCAAAAGGTATTCGCTATATAAATCCATTCCTTAAACATCGTACTCCTACACTGAGAATTCCATCAGATTTCTACACAGCTTTCTAGTGTCTACTTTCTACAGGTTTCCAGTTTATCAGTATGCGTTAATAGGTAAATAGGTAAACAGAGATAGACAGGCAAACAACAACAACAATAATAAATATAATAATAATAATAATAATAATAATAATAATAATAATAATAATAATAATAATAATAATAATAATAATAATAATAATAATAATAATAATAATAATAATAATAATAATAATAATAATAATAATAATAATAATAATAATAATAATAATAATAATAATAATAATAATAATAATAATAATAATAATAATAATAATAATAATAATAATAATAATAATAATAATAATAATAATAATAATAATAATAATAATAATAATAATAATAATAATAATAATAATAATAATAATAATAATAATAATAATAATAATAATAAACGAAATTGAAATAGCAAAGAGAAAAGGATAGGGAAAATTGTTATTTTCCAGGTTTCAAATAATCGTTCCAAAATAAGCGGAGTATATCCATGCTGGCAGCGCGCTTGCCTGTGGCGCGGAGGACCCGGGTTCGATCCCCGGTACCAGCATGGGGATTTTATCCCCTCTGGGAGGTCTGGCACGGGGTGCACTCAGCCTCGTTAGGTCCCGGGGGGACCAATTGAGGAGCTACTTGATGGAGAAGTAGCGGCCCCAGGTCGAGAAGACCGCATAACTGGCCGGGAGGGCTCGGGGCGCTGACCACGTCCCCCCCTCCAGTACTGCACCTCACCAATGACGCCTGTAGTGGGCAGAGGTGGGGGACGCAGCGGCTGGGCGGTAGGCCTTGGCCCTTCGTGGGCTGTCGCGCGGGGTTTACATTACATTTACATATCCATGATCTACTGTTACGTTACTTGTCTTTCTCGCGTTCTTTCGCAATAAGCCGTGACTATTCGTCCCGACATTGGAAGATGTTGCTTTGCTCTCCACACTCTTCTCTCCCATTCAGCATCCACGCACCAATTTGTATTATCTGTTAGGAAGAATTGTCCGAGAAGTATGTAGGAGACCAACATTGTTAGTATGTATTTGTTTGGCAGTGAATGCCCTCAGCGAGTTTGTAAACATGGATAAAACTGGTCATCTTTATGTGAAATGTCTTAGTCAAACTAATATAAAAGCTGAGCTAGATTCTACTCCGGGGGAGTCTGCTCCCTTGTTTACAGCAGCAGAATATTGGGTGGCAGGGTTTAAGGATACGCATCTGTGTAAAAAGGCTAAACATTTCAAAAATTGCCAAAAATGGATTTTTGTTTTATCAAATAATATAAATCTTCTGCTTTATTTTGATATGCTTTTTATGCCCTTACGGCCTTTTTAATCCTTTATTGCCTGGTGTGTCTTATAAGATGCATAAGCTTTTTTTCCTATTTGTACTAGTTTTAACTTTTTTTCTGCTATATTCTTGTTATACTGTCTGTCACCAATTAAAAATACATATTTGAGACGGTTTGAATTGTAAAAAATATTTTTTTTACAATTTATATTGTAGTGTTTTTTTTTTTTTTTTTTTAAAGAAAAGAAGCAAAATCCATGCATCCGCAGTCAAATGATACCCCGTCATCATCCACGCGTGCCATCACACCGATTATTTTACGTGGGCCCTCCCCGTCGTTTACCACAGGCACATTTGACTGCGGTTGCCGAGACTCGAACTCACGACCTCAGGCTTTGAGTGCATGGCCAGTGCACTACGTGTTGCCGTAACGATCATGGCTATCCGAGCCAGCAGGCCTCCCAGACCGCCTAATCTAAACCGGTTTCGAATTAGAGGAAGAACGGCATATATAGCTAAATAATTCAGGCAATAGAGGGTTAACTATGTCACGTGGCCGTCTAACTGATCGCCTGTAAGTGGTCATGTCCATTTAAATCCATACAGTTCCATTATCCTTGCTATGACTTCAAACTTAGTTTTTCCATGTTTTTATTTTTAGCACCGTTTGCTTTTTAAAATGCTCCACACGATGCAATTTTCAGTACTTATGCATTAAATTTGGGATACCTGCTTAGAAATAACGTTAAAAAGAAATGATGAGATAATTTTTTCATAACGTTAATAGCTGCTGAGTAATTAAATATTAAAGTTTACATTTCGAAATTTAAATGAAAAAAATAATGAATTTAAACTTTAAAATTTATTTTTATCCAAACTAATAACAAGATTAAGAAATTATCTCATCAATTTGCTAACATTCTATTACAGGACATAACTGAAAATTATTAAGTTTTTCAAATCAAAATTGCATCATGGGAAACCATTTATACAAATATTAAAAAAAATATAATAAAATATTAATATGTCAGCAACTAATCTGACTAAATGTGTGAAATTTAGCACAGTTACTCCTCACTATACAGTGATTGTTGTGTTAAAGTTTCAAATCAATCCAATGATAACTGTAGATTTTCAAAATTTCACAGATGGGTATCCTTAAGCGAGGCCGTGCGAGTTACCAAGGTGAACAGTGGTTGAATAAATGATGTGACCACACCAGAAGTTGTAAAGAAAATCTGCAAAATGCTGTGGGATGACCGTCGACTGAAAGTGCCCGAGCTAGAAGACATTACAGGCATTTCAAAAAGTGATATACATCGCATACTGGCTGAAGTTCTGGATATGAGAAAGCTAGGCACAAGATGGGTGCCGCGTGCTCACAATGGAACGAGAACAGCGTCGTGAGGAAGTTTCAGTCGAATGTCTGACAATGTTTCGCCGCAATAAAGCTGAGATTTGCATCAATTCGGAACCATGGATGAAGCATGGGTCCATCACCTCAGACCTGAGACGAAAGTCGAACAGTCGAAACAGAGGTTTAAAAGGGGACACAGTTCAATCTCCAGGCAAGATCACGGCGTAAGTCTTTTGGGATCCATGAGGTATTTTTCATTGATTATCTCAAAAAAGGAAACGCAATCAATGGCGAGTATTATGCCAACTTGTTGCGGCATTTGAGTGATGAAATCAAGTAAAAATGGCCGCATTTGGCGAAAAAGAAAGTTTTTTTCATCGAGACACTGCACCAGTTCACACATGCATTATCGCCATGGCCAAAATCAATGAGTGAAAGCTCAAATTGCTTCCTCATGCCCCTATACGCCAGATGTAGCCCCCTCTGAACATTTTCTGCTTCCAAACTTGAAGAAGTGGCTGGTGGTAAAAGAATTACCATCAATGAGAAAGTGGAGTATGCAGTTGATGGTTATTTTGCAGAGCTCAACGTTTTCACTATAAGTTCTTTTTTCCACCAAATTATTGTGCTTTCTTTGTTTAGTCGGGTACTTCTGGGACAACCCTCATATATAAATATGATTATAGTTACTGCACATTTAAGTAATGTTATAAGTATTTTGTCCCTCATATTGTCATCATCGTAGTCGTCATAGTAACTACAATGTATTAATTTCCACGACATCGAATTCTGCATGTCTGGGATGAGTTTAAAGTTCGCGAAAGTATAGGTGGTATCAGTAAAAAAAATTGTTATACATTTATACATGTGCCTATCCTGTTTGCATATTGATACGTTATACAACATAAATATTACATTTGGAGTAGGCACAAGCTGATAATATTTAACTATGCAGCGTTCCCCACTCAATTTCATGCATTTTGCATTACTTCTGGTATCACAGATTATTGTTGAGAAGCGTATGGAGGAAGGAATGAAAGGGATGGTTGATCCCGTTTATATCTAACGGTAGATACACTTGCTTTAGCTACTGCCTTGGGCTCGCTTCCTCCCCGACTTGGTTGGGTTTCAGTTGAATCGATGTTACGACATTCCATTAACCGTAAAATATGGCCGCTTTTCCTCTTCCTTCTCCGCTTTCCTCTCTCTCGCTAGGCCATCCACCTGCCACTAAGGGAGGAAAAAGTATAAGGGTAACTCCACTCATCCCCTTTCAAAGCCCACTTCTTATACTTGTCAATCCCGTATGCATCCAACCCTCTCGTCCTCCGCTTTCACCGTAACTAAAGCAAAAACCGCCTTCCTTCCTGAATCCTTCTCTGTTCTTTGACCTCATCCCTCGATATATCACTAGTACTAGAGCAAACAGCCCCGAGCAAAAAATACACCCATATTTATCTCTAGGTCTCCTGGTGATTAGAGCTACCCATCTGTGATAAGAGGCCAAAAATAACAAAAGCTTATTAATATGCATTTTAATTTTATTGAGCATTTCAAGTCTTCTGCTTTAATTCTATGTAGATATGGCTATAGCTATAGCTGCTCGAGTACTCAATAATTTAATATGGTGTTTTAAATACCTATCCGCCCGTGAGCCTAAATTCCTATAATATAGCAGTAAAAACGACAAGTTTTATCAACTTAAGGATAACAAACCATGCATAAGGTGACTCAGGAATCTCAAGATACTAAATAAGGTGCATTGAATCTCGCTTGGTCCTACCCAGGTTTCATGGACTTCACCAAGAGGTAACAGTTGACGCGCTCGCATGCAATGCATGCCAGCTTAGTAGTATTCACATACTAACCGGGGTGTTATGCGGGACCCGAAAGTAGCGTGAAACATGTGCGAAAATACACAGAAATCCACGTACTAATACGTCTATAAGTGGGTACGTCTGCTCCCCTTCAGACTGCAGGGACCCCCGCACGTTGGCAATAGCACGCGAGCCTCCGCCTGTAACTGGCTTTCCCCCCTTCACCGTAAAAAAAGCCTTAGTTTCCTTTTATTCCGTTTCTTTCACATGTTTCATTGTGCTTCCAGGTTTCGTGGCGTGAATCGGTGCCACAGAGATGGCGCGAATGCTTGCTCCAAGAAAAGAGTATTTCCGGTGTACGGCAGAATGATGCCTGGTTGGTAGAGTCGTTCATGCAACCTTCAGAGCAGCTCCAGTAGTGGGTGGGCTCTTCGAGCTAGGAAATAATAGGGACTTCCGCGCGTCTTTCTTGCCGGTCTGACTGGAGCCTGTAGCCTCCTGTGATTCCTTCACCTCATCCCTTCCTCCTGTGGTGGTAGCCGCAATAGATATGTATAAGTAGCAATGCGAGGTATCCACCCCGTTATAATGTTCATACAGATGGGAGTCTGTACGTTTAGTCTGCAGGACATAGGTTGATCCTCGGTGCTGGCGTGGGGAATGTTTTCATGCCCGCAGGTCTGGTACAGGGAGCATTCATGCTCGTGAGAATTATGCGACCTAATCCAAGGAGTAGTTGATGGCTTTACAAGCAGCATGGCGGCGCCGTGGCCGAGCGGTTAGCGCGCTCGCCTACCACCTAGGCGGCCAGGGTTCGATCCCAGGGACCCGCATGTGGTATTCGTGGTGGATGAAGCGGCGTCAGGGCGGGTTTTCTCCGGGTGCTCCGGTTTCCCCCGCCATCTCATTCCACCGGTGCTCCATCTTAATTCCATGTGTCATCAGGTCACCGCCTGCGGTGCCGTAGTAGTAAAAGTGGGCGTTAAACACTACAAAAACAACAGCATGGTGATCCTTTACGATTGCTGCACTCTGCTCATTTGGTGCTGTGTGGAAGGAAGCAAAGTGTGGAATCATCGTGCAGTCGCACAGTGTCCGATTTTCCAATCTAGGCCTAAAATTCAAAAATCACTTTTTAAGGGAGGAATATGATGGCCTGGTATTTTATTGCAGATATCCTAAAGCATCTTATGGTGCATTTTTTAATCCATTTGAGCAATGTATCTGGTTTATATCTTACCGTAAACATCAGTATATTGTCAGTGGCCCCGAACCACTGCAAAACAGCGATAGGAATCCTCAGTTTGTCGCAGTGAGTGGTTAACTGTGGTGATGGTAGTTGAAGCTAAACGCATGAACTTTAAATTTATGTTACCCTCACCCAAATATTACGGCAGAATTTACTGTGTGCTCTTCTAAATATCACTCCGTGTTTTAATGTTTAGTTTTCTTTATTTAAACAGAGTTTAGATACATAATTGTTATAAAATGCTATCCGTGGAATTTGTATATATTATTTCTACGTGTCTCAAGAACATGCGTGCAACAGGTTTAGCTGCTCCGTTTGCTCCAATTTGAGTTATTTGTTTTTTTCAGTTGCGCGGCGCACGATTTCTAGGAGAGTTTTTGACATCAGTGGCAAATTCAGCAAGAACAAAGGATATTATTTTTAATTAAGTTGTAAGGAAAACCGGTATTGAAATTCCCTCAGAAGCTTTGCCTATTAGTATTGAAACACGTTACATTTGCGCTGGTTCTCAGCAGAATGAGGTGAAATGGATGAACAGAAAATTAGTAGTTATTAGTAGTTATCTTCCTCAGCGTTGACTTATTGACCCCCGGAAACCCCGAAAAAGCCATGGGTCAGGAGGCCACGAGAATTGAACACATGACCTCCCGAGTACGGCCACAGACGCTAGCCATCCCCCTGGTGCTAGTAGCCTAACGTGAACAGAACAATCGTTTTTCTATAGCTCCGAAATGTCATATAAGTGTAATGGATAGGCTGAATCACATGAGATTTTCTGTTTCAGTTTCTACTGTGTATGGGAATATATATTTTGTTTACAAGTCCTCACTCCTATACAGCCTGAGAATATTGAAGTCACTAGTCCTACTATTACCATTTTTTCCTCTATATATTATTCTGCATACACACAACACAATTAAGGAAACCCCAGTCCAGGAATTGAAATCATGTATCTATATATTACGAAACCACATTCGAATACATTTACCTGAAAACTCTATTCTTAATGTTATTCTAAAAGAATTTTGATTTGAAAGCAACATTCCACTTTATTATTCTCTTAAAACAAAAGAAAAGAAAAAGAAAATCCTAATTCAAAACCCGTCCTAACATTACGTGCACGTTATTTGTGGTAAAGATATCTTGGAAGTTGAGGAAAAATATTTTTAAAATCCCCAAGTTATTACATTAACACTTCGGTAACACTGTAACTAGTTTTGGAAATGTATGCAAGCACATAATAGCTTAAGAAACAGTTTTGCATAAGAACAAACTGCAAGTTTCATAACCACAGGAAAAACGCATACATATATGAAGTGTAAGACTATTCCATCTTGGTGTTTATTTGTTATTTATTTATTTATTACTTATTTATGATGAACATAACAGGCGTAAGCCCATTACAGTGTTCATTATAAAATACATTAATATACAATCATTTCCAAATCTGCCTTATAGATATGAAACTAACAAAATTTATATATATATAATGTTATGAAGGAAAAAAGAAAAATAGGAAAGAAATGAAACATTATACAATAAATTCTAATTTTGAAACTTTATATTAATTTATGTAAGTATAAATTATTTACTATGTTATTTTTAAACTGAGGTTCTGAAATGATATATATATATCAAAATAATGAAGACTGTTAGTTAATTTAAAATTCTGTTAATCAGTGATTTTTTTATGGTTTCGGTATTTGCTCTCGAGGTAAAAAGAACTTATTGAATTTGCTTATTTTATTTGGCGCATAAAACAGTACACCTGCAATAATTTGAGTACCATCAATAAATAATCAGACGTAAGACTTTATGTAAAAGTTCATCCGGCAATGTCTCTTCTAGCGCTCAGAGCTTTAAATTTAAATGTTTTTAAAAGGGTTTCGTAATTTATGTACGTGTGGTAACATCCAGTTCTTTTAAATAGAACATATTTTAAAAACTTTGATTATGCTTTTTCTATTATATTGAACATATTTTGCGAGGTTAGTGTTCCAAATAATAGATGCACATTCAAGATTTTGTCTAAGAAAGAGGTTGTAAGGTCGAACTGAAGTTTTTTCTTTGAATGTGCGTGAATTTCCAATAATGAAGCCCATACATTTTAACGATTTGGCTACTATTAACTCCATATGTGTGTTAAAAATGAGAGTTGGTGTAAAATATACTCCTAGATCGTTATTTTTAAACACTTCAACGAGTGGTGTCGTATTTATGTTATAAATAAATTTAATGGGATATTTACTTCTAGTAAAGGTATTTAACGCCCGTTCTTACTTCAAAAGGCACCACAGGCGAAGGACCCTAATGATACATGATATGAAGTGATTATTGGGAAAGAAAACTTGGGAAGGAAACGTTTCAGGTGCCTCCTCGGCATTTGCCAATTACAAGGGCTGAGGAAAACTGGAGAAACCCTCGTCAGCGAGAACAGTCCTTGCTGGATTTGAACTGCGGACCTCCAGCTTGAGCGCCTGTACTTTAAAGAGCAGGATCACCGGTGTCCGTATAAATGATAAACACGTGCTAAGAATTTGTTCTTTTGTAATGAAATAACACACGTAGTTTAAGTAAGAGAATAAAGCCATTATTTTTGCACACGTTTGTGTATGCTAGTAACACAATACACCACATTTGCACACCGTATTATTTTAACGATGATATGGTTCAGTTCAAAGCCAGCTGAAAACAATTTGAACATACACGAGGCTTTACATAACCTTTTGTGCACGGTATGTTATGTCTAGGCTTATAATCTTGAGGTACCATAACCTAAGTTGAACTCAGCACGTTCTGCAAATCTTACTTTACTTTTAGGGGTTACAGGGACACCTTGATATAGGACTCCTTATGGCCTGCAACCACAAACTCTCAAGTTACATAATGTTTTTATTTTAACATTCGCACTGATAAAAGAAAATAAATAAAGATTTCATACAAATGCGATACTGATTTACACTCTAGAGCAGTTTATCTCTCTTCCATGAACGAGAAAATAAATACCACTATGACACTTTCAGGTTAATTTTATAACAGCCAGTGCACCACTAATAACTTCAGCTTTACAGAGAGTCATACGTATCAGAGAGAAAAATACTTGCTATCTGTACGGCAGCATTAGGGTGCTCGACTACCAATCTGGCGGTGCTAAGTTCAAACCTCGTGCAAGCAGTTAAGGACAGTGCTATTTGTGCCCTGCTCAATAAGGTGTTAAACTATATACCTACACCTGAAAATCAGAATTCAGGGGAATTAGCTCTGTCAAAAGGTAATGAAATTTACTAAATCTATCCAATAAATGTTTTGACATACTGATAATACAACATTTGTAATATCATTTAATAATTTTTGTCAACTGATATTCTAAGCGAGGTCTTTAAATGAAATTTTAAAAACGCATGTTACTAGTTAGGAACGCATATCTGCCACAATTTTTTTTACAGAATTTCAAATTTTTGGGAGACAAAATGCTTAAACATAAACAATACGAGCAGATTAGAATTTTATCCAGTGAAATATAAGCTCTAAAAATATGAGTATATATAAATATATTATTCCACTTAAAATTAACATATGAATAACGTACTGCAATGGAATATTAATGGTTTCCATGGCAATTTTCGAATTTCTTAAACTCTTAATTAATAAATGCAATTATGTGCATTCAAGAAACTAATTTCAAAGGAAACTATGTTGCACCCTTACAAGATTATACTCAATATCACAAAAACCGCAAGGACTGCCTTCATGCTAGTGGCCACGTGGTAACCTACGTTAAAGACAGCATTAAACATAAGGCAATACCACTTACAACTGAACTTGAAGCAATTGCTACTAGAGTAAACCTTCCAACACCTATTTCCATTTGCAACATATATTTACCAATAAAAATCCACTTCATTTACATACACTGCAGGAGTTAATACAACAACTTCCTAAACCATTTATTATACTGGGTGATTTTACTAATAGCCACAGTACGATATGGGGTTATAAGCATACCAACGTAGGAGGGAAAGTAATGGAACAGTTCTTGCACAACGAAAATCTCTATATGCTTAAAGATACCTCACAAACATACTTCAGTACAGCCAACGGTACTTCCAGTGCAATCGACTTAACATTAATCACTCCTGATATCCAAGATAAATTTGAATGGACAGTCGCCAAGCAATTACACGGCAGTAACAATTTCCAAATTTTATTAACTGGTGTAAACAACATTACTTTGAGTTTTAACTTTCAGCCACGATGGAATTTAAAATGCGCAAACTGGAACAAGTTCAGAGCACACATATCTGACAGCTTATCCTCTCTAACAAGACCCACGAATTTCAGTCCATCAGATACTATCAAAGATACTATCAAACTAGTAAATTTGTTTGCAGAAGTGATTTTCAATTCCGCCGAAGTCAGTATTCATAGGATATGCCCTGTTTCTAGGAGGACTGTAAGTTGGTGGAACGAAGAATGTAAAACAGCGATAGGATCAAAAAATAAAACCTGTCATAAATACAAAAGGCAACCTATCCCCAAACACAAAATCGAGTTTCAAAAAGCAAGAGCTATAACACGTCAAGTAGCAAAGCACAGCAAGAAAGAATCCTGGCTAACATTCGTGTCCACTGTAAACAGGAAAACCCTGTCACGAGGGTTATGGCAAAATACGAGGATCTTACGATGGAACACACAATACAGTTTTCCACAATAATTATACAACAAACACTACGAGTACTCACCCCCAAACCATAGCAAACATACTGGCGCATACTTTTGCAAAGGCCTCAAGAGAAGAAGCTTGCGAAAGCAAGGTGACTCAGTGCTACCAACCTGGCTAAAACAACCAAGAAAACTACAATGATAACATACATTCACACAATTCATGGAAGGACTTGAAAAGAGTAAATGCCCCAGCCCTGGGTCGGATAATATACCTACGTGATGTTAAAATCCTTACCGTAAGATGGACTTAAAAAAAAAAACCGCAGGCTAGAGGGCTCCTGTATCTTATTAGTTCGGTGTCTTTTTTATATTCCGAACTATTTGCGCATCTTTATTGGTTCCTCAATTACAATGCTGCAATAATTTATATGACAGGAATGAATATACTAATACATACATAATGCCTACACATAACCTAATTAAATGTTATCCCCCCCCCCCAGTTAATTTCATATTTATTCCACGAATTCAGTGCTACATACAGTTTTAAATATGCAATATAATTACATTACCAATTCATATATTAAGGATATATAACCTAATTACATTTTACATAACTTATTATATGTTATCCCATTTATATAGCTACATGTTATGCCCCAGTTGATTTATCTTTATTGAACAATACCACAATTTATACGTAAGATGGACTAGCTTACTTTCACGAAATCGTTAATTATATATGGAACTCGAGAACTTTTCCTAAGCAGTGGTGCACAGTAACTATAGTACCCATCCCCAAACCAAACAAAGATCTTACTTCACCTGAAAGTTTCAGACTTATAGTTCTCACCTGCTCTATGTGTAAAATACTTCAAAAAATTATAAATAACCGATTGCGTTGGAAACTAGAGAAAATGCAGTTCTTCACCGAGCTTCAAAATGGTTTTCGCCAGTTTCGATGGCAATAAGCCTAGATATAGAAAAAACGTACTATAAAATTTCACGAGCTGATATACTCAAAACAATACAAAACATCGGTATCCGTGGCAATTAGCATCACTTTATTAACAACTTCCTCCAGGAATGGAACATTAAAGTTCGCTACAAAGGAACCATGTCAAAAGAAGAATCCATTAATAGAGGTGTTCCACAAGGATCAGTAATCAGTGTCACAGTATTTCTCATAGCTATTAACAGTATAGTAGGCAGTATTACACCACCTGTAAGAGGTATACTATTTGCAGGTGACCTAAATATCTTTTGTAAGGGAAAAAACCCTTTACTACTGCAACACTTCTTCAAGAAACACTGAAAAATCTGCACACTTGGACTTATCCTGCTGGTCTTAACTTATCCTATCATAAATCCAAATGCATTTGCTTCTCCAGATCACCATGTAAAGCCTCAAACCCCACAATCTGCGTGCATAACAAGATAATCGACTCAGTGAAGACTATCAAAATTTTAGGACTAACGTTTGATGTAACTCTAAGCTGGAAACATCACATAAATGATATGAGAAATGAATGCCTCAGAAGATTAAATGTATCAAAAACTCTAAGCTGCAAAAACTGGGGTTTTGACCTCAGTACCCTCATACGAACATATCAAGCTCTCATTAGAAGTAAACTTGATTATGGAGCCCAGTCTACAATATAGCTAAATCTTGAGTTTTAAAGAAACTAGATACAATTTAAACAGCAGCACTAAGGATATGCTTGGGAGCTTACAGAACCAGCCCTGTTTCTGCTGTAACAATGGAAACTGACGAGCCACCATTGAATGTCCGCAGAACAGATCTGAGCCTAAAACTCGCTCTTAAAACTTTAGCAAGATCCGAATCAATGATATATCAGTACGTCCTCCCGGAAACATCCAACCAACGTTTACAGGCTAACTCACAAAAAGAAATGTCACCTAAATCTAAAATAAGCAAATGTATTGAACATAACATGGAAGTTCTTGCCATAATGTCAAGAAGGTTTCATTGTCTACCACCTTGGAGAATACCGACTGTTCAACTAAATTTCAATATTATAGCTTGTCATAAATCTCATACACATGTATCTACCTATAAACGGTTGTTTCAAGAAATAACAAATGCCTACCCTAACCATAGATTTATCTACACTGATGGTTCCAAGACGGACAGCAACAATGAATGCGCTGTAATTACCCGAGATAAGAAACTTCAGCTGAAACTTCCTAAATATTATTCCATATTCTCCTGCGAAATTTCTGCACTTAAGCAAGCTTTGACATACATCATCCAATCTAGTGAGGGTAGATTTCTTATAATTTCCGATTCATTAAGCTCTCTTCAAAGTCTCAGATCAACTGACCTTCAACTACTTCAAGATATTCACAATCCTTATTCCATTGCTCTGAATAAAAATAAAATAGTTACTTTCATGTGGGTCCCTTCACACTGCGGCATTAAGGGCAATGAAGAAGCGGACAAAGCTGCTAAAGAAACAAGTCAACTAACAGACACAGATGAACAGCAAGCAGTACCTTATCACGATATTACAAAATACTTCTCCAGATTAATCAAAACAAAATGGAAACAGAGCTGGAATCAATCGCCTCCAGAAAAGCTACACATGGTAAGGAAAGGAGACACTGATTCTTCCCCTGTCTACTCTCTTAGCAGGAAAGAGCAGGTGATTATCTAACGTCGCCGCATTGGATATACAACGTCAGCCCACTCATACCTCCTCAGCAAAGGCCAGCCACCACAATGTGAAGTCTGCAACACGCACCTCACAGTAAAACATCTCTCCACAGAATGCAAGCAATACGCTACACAGAGACAGCTTCATCACATCACTGGAGACTTATCCACCACTCTGCACACGCCATCCAACTTCAAACACGTATTACTATTCCTCAAAAGTACAAACTTGCATTCGAAAATCTAATTTTAAGGATACCTTTGTTTTATTGATTTGTTATTTAGTATTATTCTCATGATTTTGTTTAAATAATTATTACAAATTTATTGTATGCCACTGTATTATACAAAATAGTCGCGATATGACCTAATTGTTAAAACGACTCTAAATGAACAAAAAAAAAAAAAAAAAAAAAAAAAAAAAAAAAATAATAATAATAATAATAATAATAATAATAATGAAAATAATAATAATGAAAATAATAATAATGAAAATAATAATAATGAAAATAATAATAATAATACTAATAATAATAATAATAATAATAAATAAATAAATAAAAATAAAAAAAATTTAAAAAAATAAAATAAAAAAAATATAAAAAAAAGATAAAAAACCTACTATAGTTGTAATGTTTGGATTTATTTTCCTTCGATGTTTAACTCTTATTATTTCGTTTTAATTTTTCCAGTTTCACGTTACAGTTTTATCACGACTGAAGCTTTCTTGTTTATACGGTGTGTTCCACTTAAACCACTTGGTATATAATTCTTTGTTGTATTGGATAGTCCCTTCTCGGAAAAGTGGAAAGAACTTACTGGCGTGTAGACAAGCAGTAGAAGCGTTGCACTAGCGACAGACTCCCCCACAGCTCAGTGCCAAAGCGTGGGCATCGACATTTATATTAATTTTTCATCATCATCATCAGCAGCAGCATCAGCATCATCATTATTATATATTAATCACCTTGATATAATCACTATCAGCACGCTGCACATCAATTAATATTTGTAAGATGAAAAAATTTATACTACTTGTGCTATCATATTTTTCAATATTACAATTAATTTTATTGTCGTGTAGGGCACACTTGACAACAGAGGATTGAAAATTGAAATCCCAGTTCTTCAACAGACTCAAAAAAAAAAAAAAAAAAAATGTCTTTGAGACTTCCAACATTCTGAAAGGGCCAGTTATTGTATTTCAAAATTGAATCATGTGAAAAGCAGATCCTGTCTACATTAATGGATATAAGTTTAGTTTATGTTCTTCTTCTAAGTTATTCGGCTGATTTAAATAAATTGGCAATGAGAAAACACGACCGTCGATCTAGAACTAAGTTATTTAAAGTATCTGCACAAATGGGGCTTAATTTAACTATTATAATGTGCCGTGTACGAGCAAACAACGGTGAAATGTGAGTGAATGTATAGCTTCCACTTGAACATCCTGTGTCGTTCGGTAATGTCGTGTGGGAGCAGTTGCTACCTTCCCTCTCTTTTCCTTATTGGTAGATTCACTGGCATGTAAACAACTCCTGTGGGACGAAATTCCGTCACACCGGCGGCGCTAATATGATCCTGCCAATTGACAGTGTCGTTAACAAAACTACTTTCATATATCTGGTCAATCAAATATAATTGATTGTTCTAACACACAAATCGTGTTTAGGTAAACTTTGAGAGCCAGAATCAGAAATAGTTTTGAGAAAGTGCAAATCAGTTTAATTTAAGATCGTGCCAGCATGTTGCCGTGGTATCCCAATGGTTAAGAGCAGTCGCAGGTCGAGCGGAACATCCATGGTTCAAATCCCGGGCATGGCACTGAAGTTTCATTGCTGATTCAAATAAATATATAGTTATTCCCACAGTTAAAGCTCCGCAGCTATTGTGGTTTTGCACGAGATGTTGACGGAAGTACGACAGCGACTTGATTACTGACTGCACGAGGAACCTGTATCACCTGTCTTTAGGAAGCCTCTCATAGTGAAGCTCAATTAGTTTCCTGTAATTTGCCAAGCTCGTTATATCAGCCTGCTCCCTTCATAACTGCCCCAGCCTGGCCGTTCTGGGGTTTACTCTTACTCAAGAGGGTGGTGAATCACTCACCTTTAATTCTCTGCCAACATACACAAAGTATCCTCCTAGTGTCAATGCGTTTAAAACTGAACACCTCTCCACAGAGCTCAAGCGATCACTCTTCATACATGTTGGTGTTAATTAAAAACATCGTTCGTTATGTCCGTGGTGATTTCAACGTGTATTTCAATATAAGATCTCCTTGGGCTTGTAATATAGCGTCACGGTTTACACTGAAGAATAGGGGGGGGGGGTCTTTTTGTTAAAATCGGCAAAAATTAAAGTTTTAAATTTTTGGATATAAGTATCCGTACTTCAAACTAGAATACACTATTTGGTTTATGATTTTTCCTTAAGGATGATATTGATTAAATGTTAACATTTTGTCGTAAAAAATCCTGTTTTTATCCCTTCATTATACGAGAGAACTTCAAAGAGTAAGTTGCACATGCTTATGACTGGCCAAGTATACAGGGGGTCCAAAAATTAGGCCGACAAACTTTGGGAGCTGATAGATAACACTATTATAGACACTTTTTGTTAAGGAAAGTTTTTTCCTGCGGTGCTTCGTTTTAAGCGCTAGACGAGTTAATATCATTACTGTCTTACAGCAAAATCAACAATGAAATTAGTGTTGCATTTATCTTAGTAAGGCACTCAGTCTTAGTCCAAGAAACAAACACATAAACAAAACACAGTTACCATTCAAAGCAAATGTTGGAACGCACGCCCATTGCGATTAACACAAAGAATGTATTAGCGTGCCCTATTCTGCCGTACTCTCGCGAAGACAACAGGAATTTCTCTGGTTTAAAAGTTTTTCAGTCTAATTTTGAATAGTAAAGCTGTGATTAACTGTAAACAATGATATGTTTGTGTTTCCTTTGTATGTTCTGTGTTTGTTTTTTGGATTAAGATTGTGTGCCTTACTAAGATAAATGTAATACTAATTTGCATTGTTGATTTTGCCGTAAATAATTAAACTGGGTGGGAAGCAGTAAAGACAAACACTTAAACGAAGCACCGCAGCAAAAAGCTTTCCCTAACTGTTTAAAATAATGTTATCTACCAGCTCCCAAAGTTTGTCGGTCTAATTTTGGGACACCTGTACTTTATTGAACGCTGCACTACACTGCAAAGTGGCACAGATATATGACTCTACTTTTCAACATGGTCACGAAGTCTCTCTGAGCAACGATCTGAACATGGTATCAGTCGTTCAATTCCTCGGCGATAGAAGTGCACTCCTTCATCTGTTTCCTCCCAAATACTCTTTCAACTTGTTGAACAGATGGGAATCGCCCTGTGCAACATGTGGATTGTATGCCGCATGCTTCCATACCTCCCATCGAAAACAATGAAGCAAAGTTTGTGCTATGCGCATCATGTGGGGTGTTGTACTGTCGTACAGAACAATGCGTTTCTTTAATTTCACTATGACTAGACCCAACATTGCGTTCGGTCTTTATAGCGCAGAATTTCGCGGTAAATCTCTGTACGATTTCGACGTTTTTCCACAAGAATCGTACCGTCCCACGTACTTCAACTTTGGAGTATGTTTCTAGTTGATGCATCATTTCACTCGCATACTGTGATGCACCTGCTAGCAGTGCCTCAGTAGAACTCTATTTGCAGAAATTCTGCAATATACTATATTCTGACAAAACGCCATTCTTGTTGCGCGATGGTCTTAGCGTGAGACAACATGTGTAACTTACTTTTTGAAGTACCCTAGTAGAATAACAATTCGTAACTTCTGATACATATCTTAGGAAAAGAAGAATCCTTAATTACAACATATTTAAATACCTGCAAACTTTAAATGCCCATCAAGCTTGCGTTTAGTAAATTTTTATTTAGTCACTTCGTTCAATCACATTCTAATACCATTGTAAGGCTAGATAAAGTTTTCAAGTTAGGAAACCGAAACTTTACTTAATGCCCTAAAAACTATGGTCGAAAGCTCGAGAGCCTTACTTTACATAAACCTTTATATTCGGAGTTAAGAAATAAGATGTGCCGCGTGGGTTAGTATCGTTTTTTACTCTTTCATATTCCAAAATAAACCTTGCGGCTCTGTTACTAAATTGTATGAATATCAGGTACGTTATAAAATGTATTTGTATATCCGTAACGCATATTTCATGGGAGCACATTTACTTTTAAAAAGTAATGTTTAAAAAAAGGATGAATAGTTAGAAATTATGAAACGTAAGTGTATGAATATCAATAATAAGCGTTTTTTTTAAGATTCTACACTTTAAAAAATTGGAAAACGATAATTTTACTGAAGATCCGCTTCAGCCATTTTTAAATGATGCAGCATTAGAAACGTTAGAGCGAGGGATCAGCGAAATTTCTCCCACATGTAGCTGTGTTCCATTAATTAATGAAAATAATGCATTATATTGTATAAAATGACAATTCGTGCAAAATTTCACATAAAATGAGGAACTAAATGAGAAGAAGTTCTTTCAATATAACATTTTACGAAATTTGGAAAGTATAAGACCAGATGTTCAATAAATAATATGAAATAAATAATAAGCATAAGTACAAGGGCACAATTACTTTCAAGCCTGTAAAAATGTGGAATGAATTTGAAGTCAACAATTTCTTCACAACATTTCTCAGAGTTGTGAGATTCTCAGACTATAAAGTGCTGAATACCTGAAATGCAAGAAAATAGGGACTGATATTACTGAACTGTAGGTATATCTTAAAACCCTTTAGCACAACAGTTGCACCTTTAAGCAATAGTCACTGTGACGAGAATGAACAGAGAAGAGTGGTGGTGGGAATGTAAAAGAATTGCGAAGACACTTTCTGGGAGACACTGTCTCTCGTTAAAGACATTCTTGAACATAAGCTGATCATCTGAACAAATGAATTTCTATAGATATTAGGTGATTCCATGTAAAATGATCATAGCCCTCAACCCAGTCAACTGCCATATTTTACATTTCCTCCAAGTTTGGTGTTTTTGGTGGCAAATAGCACAATAATAACAAAATAACAAAAATTACTTAACTGAAAATGACACGTCTTAGCAACGCCCTAAAATATATTGAAAAAATTGCGTTGACTACTTCAAACATAGGTCGTCTCCTTAGCACGGTGGTAGCGCTGCTGCTTACCAAGCGGAAGACCCGGGTTCGATTCCCGGTAGGTATACCGGTGTGGAGATTTTCTCCTGGTGGGAGACCCGGTCCGAGATACAATCAGTCTCGCTGGGTCCCTGAGGAGCTATTTGATTGAAAAGTAGCGATCCCTGGTTGCTGCGTTCGCGTAACCAGCCGGAAGGGACCGGGTCGCTGACCACATCCCACTTCAAGTCCTGCACCCCACCCATGACGTCTGTGATGGACAGAGGTGGGGGACGCAGCGGTTGGGCGGCAGGGCTAGCCATGGAAAAGACTGTTGTGTCATGATTATTATTATGATTATGATGCTTATGATGCTTATGGTGATGATGATCATTATTATTATTATTATTATTATTATTATTATTATTATTATTATTATTATTATTATTATTATTATTATTATTATTATTATTATTATTATTATTATTATTATTATTATTATTATTATTATTATTATTATTATTATTATTATTATTATTATTATTATTATTATTATTATTATTATTATTATTTCACACCTAGTAGCCTAAATTTATAAAAATTAGTACCTGTCAATTTTGTACTATTTATCACAAGGCCAATCTTTTGATTAGTCAGTGCCGCCAACTGTACGCCCAGAAATCGCTGAAAAAGAATTTACTACGCATCATAATCGATTGACAATCGAAACTCAAAATGGAGGGCAATTCAGAACGGTTTGGTGAAGTATCAAACGAAATTGAAAAATAATTCAAAATTCTATACCAAGTAATACATAAAAATGGAGTGTGTATGGAGTCAATTCAATGATTTCTGTAATGTATGACTTTGGGTTTTAACAACAGAAAATCGAAGTACGTGTAATTCCTGGATTTCCTTTTTCTCAGTTGGCTGACTAAGTCGAACTGTAATCCCAATGAATATACTTTAGGTTATTTTTATAGAAGTTAATATTTTCTGATCAAATGTTTGCGATATAGTATTTATATTCATATTTTACTTATGAAGTAGTCCAGATAAATATCATTTGACCGTCTGTACTTTCCCAGAAAAGTTCTCTTGCTCCACTCGAGGATTTATTGGCTAGGTCAGACGTCGTATGGTATTACTCGTCATAAATTCTAACGATGAAATAAGAAAAGATTTAGAGAAATGTTAGGAAGGAAATTTAATTGAATCAGTGACCTACAAGCAATGGCGAACGATGGACAAATCGATGCTCGAGAACATAGTGAAATCCAGCGAAGAATTTAAAAGTTAATTTTGCGGAACCTTGGTGAGCTATGCACAGCATTTAGTGTCCTAACCTGACTAAAATAGGTGTCCCCTTCCGTTTTATAACGTGTCCCCCACAAACGTTGCCGATAAAAATAACGGATTTTACTGGCCACAATGAAAGAAAGGGGATATCAAATAGTAGGCAAAGGCTAGTTCAACTAATTATGAGGTAGTTCGAAAGATTTAATTTTCACTGAAAAAAGAAGGCTGTTGAATATTTTTATGTAAAAAATGTACACTGCGACTTGTGGCTACTATCCCTAAGAAGAAGGGATTAAGTGAAGCAAGCACAGGAGGCACAGGCAACAGAGAGACAGCCCACAGGGACGCGTCGAAGTCCCTAACACTTCCAGGCTTGAACACCCGTAATATAGCTGGAGTTGCCTAGAAAGAGCGGTCAACGACCCGTTGACCAGACAGCCCTCTAGTATCCAATGGGAGTACCTACTCCGTCTGGGAAAGCATCCGCGCTCTGTCTGGCACCGCCATACTCCACGAAACCTAGGAGCACACATGAAAGATGAAAATGAAATGGACTGAAAGGGAAATGATAGAAAGGAACCCATGCTATATGAGAAATCACTATAGAATTGATCTATCTACCAGGGAAAACAACGAAAACCCGAGAGAGTGGGCGCTCAATGGAAAACGAACCCGTGGTCTCCCGAATGCGAGCCTCACAGATACCGCGGAGCACTGTGGATAGCCCTTTGTAGTTTTTGGATTTGACGAGGTCCAAGTATCACTTCTCTTTTGCCAGTTCTCTAGCCTTTCAGGTCATGTATTTCAAAGTAGAAAATTTTAGTTTTCATCCGACCTTTTGCTAGCATTGTTAAAATTGTAATTTTGCCTCTTTTGTTGGAATTAAGATATTTTTTGTGTCAGCCGAATCAACATTTCAACGAAATTTCTAGCACCTCCTCCACCTATTCGTCGTCATCATCATCATCATCATCATCATCATCATCATCAATTTTATTTACTTTTTCTTTCAAGATTATTTCAATATTTTCCAATTTTGTTTCTTATATTTCTTCTCTTACAACATTTTTGTTTAGCTGAGCCCAGTAGATGCTCCACTTGCATTGCACTGGAGTCGGCATATTCTTCAAGTCCTGGTTCATTCTCTGCAATATCCTGTACACTTTCAAGGCCATCTGCTTGCACTTTTATTTGTTTGCGACACGTATCACAATCTTTTGTACTTTTTACCTTCTCTACCACGTATACAGGAGTTAGACAAGGCATCTATTACATTCCACCTAGAAATTCTATGGAGAGATTCCACCAAAATACACATTTTGAGACTTCCTGAATCCAAAACGGGATTTTTAGAAAAAAAACGTCCGTCTGTGTGTGTGTGTGTGTGTGTGTGTGTATGTGTGTGTGTATGTGTGTGTGTGTGTGTGTGTGTGTGTGTGTGTGTGTGTGTGTGTGTGTGTGTGTGTGTGTGTGTGTGTGTGTGTGTGTGTGTGTGTGTGTGTGCGAACAGCATAACACCAAAACGAAAAATACAAAATTTGAAATTTAGCGTCTTCCAAGGATACCACACAAAGATTTTTCAAGAAAATTCCTCCAACTCAAATTACCCTTTACATGGAAAATACTTCGAACATTTGTATATTCTCAAAAAAGGTTAACAATTTCATTAAAATACCAAATGTTTTTAGATACTTTTCTGACAAATGAAATGTAGATATATGATTAACTATCTGGCAATAGCCTCTGAAGTCCTCTTCGTTCTGGTTGAATTTGCATAACTGGTAAAGCAGAACAGATTTTACTGCACAAACAATGTAGATCACGTTAAACCTTTAGGAAGACCGTTAACCGTATGGTTAAGAATTACTTAATTACTTAAGCTAAATAAAAGCAGAAAAGTGTCTTACGCAGTGCATCGGCTAAACCTGTGAAGGTTTACATTTTTATAAGTATTCTTACACCCATACTTCCAAGTTAGAATATTGTGTCCTTAACGCAGTTAACTTAAAAGCTCCATGCGCTATTTAAACGATAAATTGCAATGTCAAACTTTAAGTCCATTGTCCTCAGCTTCTTTTATTCTCACTATTTTTCACTATTCATAATTCTCTCCGCATCGCAGTTTCTAATTTAAATATTTGAAATCTACAGGACGGAGTCAGATGGCAAGAACATAAATACTCGGTAGATCATTTACACCTAAATATTTAGCTTAGCTCAAATTAATAATTATGAAATTCGATAAGACAAAACAAATGTTTTGTCCTATAACACTAATTACTTACAGTTAATGATACCCATCTGTGTAAAAAGGCTAAACATTTCAAAAATTGCCAAAACTGGAGTTTTGTTTTATCAAATAGTATAGATCTTCTGCTTTATTTTGATATGCTTTTTATAGCCTTACAACCTTTCTAACTATGTCACGTGGCCGTCTAATTGATTGCCTGTAAGTGGTCGTGTCCATTTAAATCCATACAGTTCCATTATTCTTGCTATGACTTCAAACTTAGTTTTTCCACGTTTTTATTTTTAGCACTGTTTGCTCTTTAAAATGCTCCACACGATGCAATTTTCAGTACATATGCATGAAATTTGGTGAACCTGCTTAGAAATAACATTAAAAAGAAATGGTGAAATAATTTGTTCATAACGTGAATAACTGCTGAGTAATTAAATATTAAAGTTTACATTTCAAAATTTAAATGAAAAAAAAATGAATTTAAACTTTAAAATGTATTTTTATCCAAACTAATAACAAGATTAAGAAATTATCTCAAAAATTTGCGAACATTCTACTACAGGACATACTGAAAATTATTAAGTTTTTTTAAATCAAAATTGCATCATGGGGAACCATTTATACAAATATTAAAAAAAGTACAATAAAATATTAATATGTTAGCAACTAATCTGACTAAATGTGTGAAATTTAGCACAGTTACTCCTCACTATACAGTGATTGTTGTGTTAAAATTTCAAATGAATCCAATGAAAACTGTAGATTTTCAAAATTTCACAGATGGGTATCCTTAATCAATTCTTGCACAACAAACACTTTATGTTGTTTTTATAAACTTAAAATATTATTTAAGGACAGAAATATTAAATTGTTTGGTACAAGGATAATTTTTATTAACATGTCAAAAATGAATTAACTTCTCGAAACGTTTTACACTAGTCATCTCAATTTTATGTATTCCATGTAACTTTTACGTTTCTTTACACATATACGTTGTTATATGTTGTTGAAATTATTCATTAGAAAATGTTGGACTTTTAGTTTTTCACAGGTAAATTGCCTTAAGTAACATTTAGGGCTGTGTTAAGTGTTACGTATTATAAATAGTAAAAGCAATAAATTATAATATATAATGTTAAATATCACCACAAAGATTGCATTTATTATTAAATATTATTAATATATAGCTATTATAAATCAAGACCGTATTACAATATGACACAGGTTTATAGAAGTGACCCTGTAAATTTCTCTTTATTAAGGTAATGCAACAGAGAAGTTTGGAAAATACTGAGTATGTAAGAAATATTGTTGGAATTGGCACCAGTTATTGCTTAAAAATTGTAATGTTTTTGGCATATTTCAAAATTTTGGCTTGCGTGGCTACTGACTATTAATTTTGTATTGTATAGATTAAAATACCACTCACGATGCACTTTTAAAAATATTTACGCAATAATTCAAGTTTTACAGTAAACGAGTATAAAAATATCTATCATATCAGTTTTTTAAAATTAATCAGTAACTTCATGACCACTTTCTGTAATTTTTAAAATTTTCTCTTTTAATGTTTTTATTAAAGGCATGCAGTTACAAGTTATTGTCAATCACTGTTTCTACTACTGAATTGGTAATTGTTTCAAGTTTTTCATTGTTGGCCTTCTTGATAAACAAAGAAATGTCAAGGTGGTCATAAAGTGCTGCCCTGTTGGTATAATGTGATTCAGTAAAAAGAAGAAAGGAATAGTTCAACAATGTTAAATATTACTTTTATAAACATGACAAGATATAATACTCAATTTTAAAATAAACTTGTTTTGAAAATTGCTGGGACATTTTGTTACCAGTGGTGGCCACAAGGAACTAGGTAATCTAGGTTATGAAATGCTAGGGTTAATATTGTTTAACATTTAATTCTGTGAACTATCTTACCAAATATCTCTTGTGTTTGATCTTGTTCGGATAATTATCCCCAAGCTGCGCGTTCCTGAAATGTTCGAGAGGATCAAAATTACTAAATTACTATTCATAATTTTTAATTAGGTATTTTCTTTTGAAATATATTTAGCAGAAGAGGTATTTGAAAAAGTTGTACATTATACATGGACATTTAAAATAAATATTATTTTTCAATTTTTATTGTATTAAGCACTAACCCTAGTATTACCATGTTCTTTATACCCACCCTCTGCAATTTTTTTAATTAGGTCTTTTAGCTTTTTTGTTAAAACCATGCAGTTAATAGTTATTGTCAATCATTGTTTCTACTACCTACTGACTTGCGTAGTTGTTTCAAAGTTTTCATTGTTGGTCTTTTTGAGAAACAATGAAACGTCAAGGTAGTCAAAGTACTGCCCTGTTGGTATAATGTGATTCATGTAAAAAGTAAACCAAGGGTACTTAAAGAGTGCTAAATATTACCTTTATAAACATGACAAAATACAATACCGAATTTTAAAATGCATTTGTTTTAAAAATTACTCAGATATTTTGTTAGCAGTGGTGGTCACCGTTGTAAGTATAAGTCCTGGCATTGTTAGGGTAAAGTTTGGTTTGTAAAAATGAATGAATTTAAAACCAAAACCATATTCAAACGACACTTAAAACCATTTAGTTTTTGCGTAATATAAACCTAAGGTTAAAGTTTCTGCAAAACTGACTGAACAGTATAGAAATGTTAATTCCATTGGTGTTAATAGATGTTGCATGATAGGCCTTAGTCAGTGGTTATAGAGAAATTAATGGGCAATTTGAGCCATCATCATCATCACCGTCAGCAACAATCACAACTGTGGGTGGGTATACATTCTTTGTCGCATGAAGGCAACAATAAAAAATGACGGTGCACCCCGACGAGGCAATGGGCAGATTCTCTCTGTCCCAGTTGTGCTTATCTCTTTCTCTTCTTCCTCCAAAATGACCCCCAATGCTCCCCTAGTCCCCTCCGCAACCTGTTCATAGGTACAACTTTCCCCTCACTCACTCACTCTATGCGCACGATCTGTGTCTCGCTGCCAGGAGGGGGGTGCAGGCGAAGGCGTGGCTTCTACAAAGTGAAATCCGTGCACGAAGCCCCTCATGTGTACTGCTTAACGCTATGTACGCCGAAAGCCACGAGTTCTCCAAGTGTCGAGTGTTAAAAGGGTGAAGAGGAGGAGGGAGAGAGAGCAGGTGGAGGTGGAGGATAAGGGGAAGAGTGAGACGGTAGTGTCATTCAGTGCGGCGCCTCATTCTACCTTTGATTGTAAGCATTCGTCTCCTATTGGTTGATGGAATACTCTTCCAGGGATGTCATGAGAACGCGAAGGGAATGAGGAGAGAAAAGGGAAGAGGAGAAACAGAAGAAATGCTCTCATCCCTTTCTTTCTACCTTCTTACTTACACCTACATATTTTTTTGCCCATGTGAGCCGAAGGAAAAGTCTTAGGGATAATACGACCTGCAAAAGGTTTTATGCCCTCACCCCTCTCTTTCTTTCGCTCGGAAACGCAATCAACGACGCCTTGGCTCGGCGTCGAAGATTGCGGCAAGAGACTCCGCGGCGCAAGTAGTGCCTCCAAGTTTGCTGCTTGCCTACAGACGTTTAGTGGACGGCGAATGGAGGAGAGTGGACAAAATTTCGGAGAGACTCGCTGCTGTTAGCGTGACAGATCGGCCGTTCCCCTCCGCGAACATACGCGCGCATTTCAAAGTACTAGTGCTAGTGTCTACAAGTGTTCCTTATCGCATCGCATCACCATTCAACTTTGGCTATACTAGTCCTTAATGGGATCCTGGTCTGTGTTGGTGGTAGTGCAAAAACATCAAGCAAACAAGAAACAGGAAACATTGATCGACACGTCACCGCAGACACCACGCATGAGAGAATGAGGTCCAAACCTGTGGCACGGCGTGTGGCACAAGGTAAGCAAGCCTTCATCTGTTATATTCTAGCAACTCATCGGCCAATTCGCCAATCTCCTCATTCTATTCCTTTTGGACATATATGCATATGCATTACTTTATGAAAAACGTAAATATTAAACTTAAAAACGTTGTTGTTAACAACGGTCCCAAACATAGGTATATAAAATTTCTTCTCTATTTAGGTGCGTTAATTTGTAGCCTACTTTGTTTAAATCAAATAAAACGTGTACGTGCACTAGGGACACGTGCTTCACACATAGTGTAATAAACATTATTAGTGCAGAAATTACACTTCATACACTTGTGTTCAATTTTAGGATCTAATGTGTTACGCATTTTCTTCGTTGTTAATAGACATGCTCAAGATATCCAAGTTTCCTTGCAAATGACACGTGCATAAAATAGTAAACAAGCGAATGTGAAAAAGTTGACAGTAAAGTTTAGCGCGATCGCTTTTCACCGATCCGTCTCGTTTCTCAGCTGACTGCCGTCCTCATTCGCCCCTCTTCCGCCGGACACCCGACAAACGCCAAACGCTCTAGCTCTTGTCTGCAGGCGCCGACACGTGGAAACAAAACAAAAAAGCTAAACAGAATGACGGGGAATGCCTCATCAGCTTGACGTCCGAGTCACTGGAATTTACGACTGCCTATTCATTTGTTTTAATGTCAAAATATTTAGAGGAGCTGCATAAAGAAACAAGCTACGTGAAAACCAATGCTTGGTTATTAAATAATGTCTAAATATACCTACCTAGGAAATAACTGACCCATAGAAGTGAATAAGTGATAATTTAAATATACATACAATGCTATTATCCAAAGCAAACCCTGTAATATGCTACGAGTGTTAAAAAATAAGCCTGCAAAAGTTTAGACAGCGCTTAATGACTTGCTGAGTAAATGCATTTAAAAATTAAAAATACCAAAGTTAAACCTTTTTCAAATGTCAATATTTTCGTTTGAACATTTAACTAAGTGGTAGGAGGTATAGGTATAGAAGTTTCTTTCTATTACTGGTTCATTGAGATAAAAATATATCTAAGTGTACATGGAAAATCTCTGCAGTGGTTTACTTAGCATACCAACTTGGTAACTCTAGTTACAGAAGTCGAAACTATACGCAAAGGCCCGCTGCAAGAGGGTAGACTCTATTGCAAGGAATCACGTGCTGAACTATTCCTAGAATGTTTCACTTCTTGCACACTTTGAACCTCACTTGGACTCACACTATTAATTCTTATATTTCATCCAGCTTGAATGCTATCTTTCATAGTTCTTTACTTCTTTTTAACTGTCTTTCACACACCTTCTAAACAGCTTGCACTGACCACCATAAGACATATATCTGAAAGATATGCCAGATATGCTATTTAAACGCATAGCTTTAAGTGTAGCTAATGAAACTCAATAAGAATATCTACCAGAATTTAACATAATCAGTTTTAAATAAAAATAATAACTGCAATAACATTTTCCAACATAGACTCCACATAAAATAAAGCTCAAAGCGGCTTTAAATATACCGATAACGGTAGCCACAGATAAATGAATGTCGTAAGGGAAAGGAAGGGGAGGGAAATAGGGGTAGGTGGGTGTGTGTGCGTGTGCGCGCAAGTGACTGTGCGAAATAATATCAATGCGCCCCCGCGGATATGACCGTCCGCCCCCTCAAAACTCTATACCCTATATACCTACATAGATGCTAAATTTAGTCTATGTATTTATTACGTGATAAACTGACATGCCATTTATGTTGTGATGTATCTTCACATCAAGTGCATTCCACGGACACTGAAGCATAAAATAACTAATATCTATCCAATAACTTATGCGATATACACTTACCGTATTGAAAGTTATGTAAAATATCTTTCTCTATTCCTCCCAATAAAATAAACCTAAATAATCCACAACCACGGGGCTATGTAAGAAGCATATTTTAGTTTAGTTGTTTATCTTGAAGCAAATCATGCTGAAAATTTTAAGGAAACTGGATGAAAACGCCATCGAGTTGATTATTTGATTGAAAACGAAAATTTTAAAACAATTAGCGAGCAAATCGGAATTAAGCTATAACTTCTCTACCAAGTTAACAGGATATCTACTGTTCAAATGGCACTGAGGGAATCTGAATGCGAAGAAGGAAGAAAACACGAATAGATTATGAATTTAAAAGACTTAGAGCCCCTTCCCTAATAAAAAAGGAAAACCAATTATTTATTGCACATTTTTATCAAACTTTCTATGGAGCATTCCGGTTAGTTTTAAGTGTTAGTTGTGTTTCAACTATGGATTGACACAGGTACAGCAACCTAAAAATGATTGTTCATTAAACGAAAATAACTAATCCTATGTTAGAGGCTGAATTTGAATTTTTATGACCAGGTAAACAAGAATGCTAGTTATTTTTATGCAAAAGTTTTCGTACTTTTCTTAATGTAATGATGGGATTATTATTATTATCATTATTATCGTAATGATTATTACTATTATTACTACTTCTATTATTATTATTATTATTATTATTATTATTATTATTATTATTATTATTATTACTAATATTATTACGTTCGTTATTATATCATTTAGGTTTTTGCTGAATTAAATATACGCAAGGGTAATTTAACTTGAAACTGCCGCCTTAGAGATTTATGAAAAAAGTGCTATTTTTAAAGAACTTGAGTTCATAAAGCGATTCAGCATAAATATAAAGCTACGTACTCTCTCTCTCTCTCTCTCTCTTTTTTTTTTTTTTTTTTTAAAGATGGAATAAAGTAAATTGACTCAAAAGAAATAAAGTCAGATAATATTAGAACTTTAATGGTATTTTTTCAAGTTTCCCATCCAAGTTTGCAGTTTTCAAGGAATCAAACCTCAACCACTAGATGTTAGCATTTTGGAATATTTCAAGACACAGCATATTGGAGAAAACGGAAGATTTTTCATAGTGAAATAAGCATCAAAATAGCGGCAATTTTATCAACGGAATATAATCATAGAATTCCTCATAAATAAACAAATAAACAAATCTAATTGTCTCAAGTATAACAATCATAGAACCGTCACGCAGCATACCTACAGCCCTAAGGGACAAATCATTTGCTCGATGAACAGGGGAGAAAATGTATTATCATCTGCATCTTCATTATCTGTGGATAACTTCCGAGTTAGTTGCAATTCCACTATCTATAACCTAGAGTATTAAATACCTACACAATCTGCTTAAATTTAACTTGTAGTGCAATAGTTCTATTTAAAAGTAGGCTATTTAAGTTATAAATTTACAAAAATCAAGTTGACATTTTTATATTATTAGCTTCATCTCATTGAAGGTAATACACATTATTTCATTCGAAATAAGTTGCATTATTATGCCAGATATATTAATAGTGATAATTGCTGGAATATTGATAGGAACCGTTGTTATAAAATATTGTAGTATGAACTTCAAGTGTGTGAAAAAAGGAGATTAAATTGCACATTTATGTTAAAAATATTGGCTGTGGTAGGTTTTGGTAGTTAATTCAGTAATGGGCATTCAAACGGCTTTCCGTATAGGCTTATTTTGTTAGCTCTATATAAAGGTGCCTAAATGCCCGTATGTTTACTGTACTATTATTATTTCCAGTTATTTGAGTTATCTTTCAAACGAGTCATCTCAAAATGAACAGAAAATTACACCATTAGGTGCTACGACCATTAGAGGGTAAAGTGCAACAAACGTAAGTTCAAATACAATATTTATAATTTTATTGAATTAGTTGATGCGTTTAACACATGTACTGTAGTTGCAAAGGAATGCAGACATTTCAAATATTTTTTCTTAAAATTTTTAAATGACATTTTGAGCTAGTAAGGGTGTAAAATAGTCGTTCTGGGGGTCTCCCAAATGGTTTGTTAAAAGAAAATTAGCATTGCTTTTTAAACAATACGACATCCCTTAGAATAAAAACATTATGTTGTTTGCTCTAAGATGTTCCTCCATTCTTCAGCAAATATGGGAGCTTCAAATATTTTTAATAAGGTGAGTTCTTAAAGTACTGCACTTTTCCGATGTCAAATTAAAAATGTTATTATAGTTTAAATTTAAATGATTCCTTACCCTGTACAAAGCATAAGATCCACAGTTTTCTCCTTCAGTTCACTACTTGTTTAATAAGTATCAAAACGTTGTATGAGTGAATTCTGTGTCCTTGTTTTAAACCTAGTTGTGGGAAAGTTAATATAAAAATCCAGAAATTTGTAAACTTGTAAGGATCTGAACATGGTATGATTGTCCTTTACTTTTAGCTGTCCTCGGTGATATAAAGCATTAAATTGAACTTGTTTCTATTACAATATTTTACACAATTCTTTTACATTTATAATGCTTGGGGAGTTGTATAAAATTCAAATTAAAAAAAAAAATAACATTCTCACCTGAAAATATACGTTAAGCTTATATATACCCCTATATCGTGCGAACAGTGTTATTTTTATGAAAGATCAGATTTTGCACAAAACAGTAAACACATCTGCAGAACCATCTAGTGAAGACTGCACAAAGCAAACCCAAATTCGCGACATGCCCACTCAAACCAGCTGTCCCCACCAAACGGTTCATTATACTCTGCTAGTAGTGATAAATGTGTTATTCACGATCACAAATAATGCATCATAACTAAACAATTTCAATATAGGCAAATTCATATTTGTCAAATTCAGGTTCTTAAACAGAGGCTTTATATCTATGCTACAATGTTTTTATTCTCATGCAGATCCAAAACTTAAATCTCGGAATGTATTTTCAATTCAATTTTTCAAAACTGTTTATTATGAATGCTTGTTCTCCATATGATTACCCTCCCCATATGGAGGACTTACACCCCATAGGACTAACAAACCTGTGCCTAGGGTCAGACGCCTGTCGGGGAGCAGACGAACTATGGGCCGGGCAAAGTGAAGACCTGGAAGACCTTGATTAATGTCCACAATCTTATAGGTAGATTTGAAAATTTATAAACGCAGTAAATCGTTTAGGTACGTGCCTCTTATTTAGTAAACCGATATTTTGGTTCCATACCATGAAATTATTTTGTCCTCATTTTAGTTTTATTATTGATTATAATTATTACTATTATTACTATAATAATAATGATGATGTTAATAATAAAGAAGTTTTAGAGAAAGGTTCGTATGTGTGTGTACATGTGTGTGTGTGTGTGTGTGTGTGTGTGTGTGTGTGTGTGTGTGTGTGTGTAGGGGTTAACAGAGTAACTCAAAATTTAAAAGTTGGATAAACACAAAACATGACATTTTAGTTCAGCATTTTTCAAAGACGCGACAGGAAGATTTTCAAGAAAACTCCCAACCCAAGCTAACTTTCATATGGAATATTTTTTTTTTTTTTTTAAATGTTTTACTTTTCTATAATGATTTTGATTAAAATATCATAGGCAATTATATTAAATATGTTTACATGTAAAATAAAATACATATTTTGAAAATTTTCTGGTAAGGAGCTGTGGAGTGCTCTTCATTCAAGCTATTTTGTATTATCTTGTAGAGGAAACGCACTAAACAAAAAATGTAGATTCCTTTAACAAAGAACTTTTCCCCCTTTGCATGATCTATTTCCGAGGAATCCATATGAATGGTTCGGACTGTCATTGTTCTTTTCAAGTCTGTCAACATTTAGCTATTTCACATGGAGTGGGTATGGAATTCTAAGGACAGCACATGGGGTGCATTTTTTACACATTTGACTGTCACTGTCATTAAAACATAATGTGTAATGTAGGTATTTCTGAAAGATTTACGTCAAGTAAAATGAAGTAGACCGAAATATATGCTTTGGTGACAAAAACTTTTACACACATTAATAAATGATACAGGTGGAGAAAGTCGTATGTATGTAAATAATTGTTTTTCATTTTCAATCTTTGCAAGCACGCCTAAGCTTCATGAACAAAATACAGTAACTTCATATAGTAATCGTCCGTACATAATAAATGTAGCAGCTTAATGAACGGAGAGGAAATTCTATGTTTTAATATGCAGAAATAATAATAAAATAATAAGATAAAATAAAATAATAAGATATATTACAGTCTGTTGTTCTGGTGTTTTTCCGCATTTATATATATTGTAATATTCCATTAATTTTTAACTTTTTCATTTGTGGTGCTTAAGAATTAATTTATATGCATATAACATAAATTATAGAATAATTATAGAATTTTGGGATTCAAGTCTCCAAGCTCGATTACATTCTCAAGCATACGATATATGACATGACTAGGTGCAGAAGCAAATAATACATTGGATCTTTACTATTATGTGAAAGGCTACAGAGCCATAAGCATGAAATATATTACACCCTATCAAGGGTAAGAACACATCTATCACGTGTTGTAAGAAATCTTCCCTGCGTACCTGAAATAACGCAGCACAGCACTAGTTGTTGTATTATTAACTTTTGTTAATAGTATAATAAAACGAAGAAAGTAGATCTAATATTAAGTAACCGATTACATTAAAAAGAATTTTCATCCCCTTTTATGAGAATTAGTGCTGAATTTACAAAGCCAGAAGAGATACCTGTGGTACAAACTATGTTTAGATATATAGCGTATGTGTTAAAAATATGTGAGCCAAAAGCAGGTAGAACTTTGAAGAATAAAGGGAATACCTATACAGGGTGAAAGGTACTGCTTCGGGCGCAAGTTAACCTGGGATTCTATATGAAGAGTGTAACAAACATGTCCAATGCAATGATTGTCAATATAGAGCCGTTTCGCTGAAAATAAAAATAAATATATAATTTGTGTCAAATATTTGGAGCCATTTAGCTCCTGGACAAATTTATATAAATTGTTTATTGTTCCACTAACGGTCTTGCAAACACTGTGTGAACAATGCTGCAATGCTGTAACGTGACGTTGCCAAATCCCTCTTAGAAATTAAACGTTGCAACACACATTTACACACACACACACACACACACACACACACACACACACACACACACACACACACACACACACACACACACAAACACGCACGCACACAAACTAAACATGAAGGCTCTTTCATAATCACCCGGTAAAGGTAGTCAGAACGGAAACGAGAACGGGAAGCAAGGCAGCACTCAATATTTTGGTTCAGGACAGTCCAGTAACGAAAATGGGAATACATATTATCGACTAGCATATTGATAGCAAATTGGTGGTCGATATTGCGCATTGGAAATTCATTTTTTATAACTGATCAATGGTATTTTTTCTGGCTTGCGACTAGAGAGGTCTAAGGGCTGTTTTATGATGGCACGGCCACCTTGAATAATTATTTCTAAAACGTAGTAAAGTCTAACACGCACAACATGAATCTAACATGCCGTGCCCGTAACGAGAGCGAGAAAGCTAAAACTTAGCCAAGTTTCCTTTCCGTTCCCGGGAAAGTTTCCCATCGGTGTGAACCCTCCTATTTGAATACATGTATTTCAACTTCCTCGTTCTGGTCATCGTTACCGCTACCGCTGGTTGTGATCCAGCGTTAAATATAGAAAACGAACAAATCTTGGAACACACAACGACTCACTATATCCTATGCTTGTATATCAAAAAGAAAAAAAAAAAAGGTTAAATCTTAGAATGTGTAGGGAAGTGTACTGTTATATAAAATGAAACGTGAGTTTTAATCTAACTTTTGCAATTTGTGTCCTTTTAAACAAAAAGAGGTAGGTAATGTACTCAAAAGATATGCTTCCAAACACAGGCAAACATATGGCATTAAAACGTAGACCATACATCAGAGGTCGGTACGCGTGTAAATGTTGTGTCTAGGGGCCCTCGGCTCTACTTATATAATATAGGCAGCCATAATTGACTATTGTACCACGATATACATACATACGCGCCTGGTGATGGATCAGCGAGTATGTGCTGTACTTAGCGTAACGTGCTCCCGTAGTAAACAACTTCGCAATTTCACATTTTCTCTGATACGCCTCATCAGTTTGTCACCTAGACACAGCACTACTGTCTTGCCTGGCTACAAAGGACATTTAGCGCAATGGTAGAAGCACGGGTGCTATATGCAACAGAATTATGGGAGCTGGAGAAAGGTTGGGAAAATGTAGACATAATACACAGAAAGTTTTATAAAATAATATTGAGGTTACCAAGAAATTCACCAATTGGGGTAGAACAGACATAACTAGGGAAAGTAGGGGCAAAAAGGTAAAATGGTAGAAAGATCAGTTAAATACTGGTTTAGAATAACTTTATTGGAGGAAAATGATATACTAAAGCAACACATGGTTGTATAGGAGAAAATGGGGAAAAAGAAACTTGGATACACAAAATACAGATAACATTGGAGCTGATAGGAATGGGAGAAACACGGGCAGAATGAAATAAAAGTAAAGGTTTTTGGAGGGAAATTCGAACAACGGTGGAGGATATCTAAAAGCAAGAAATTTTAAGTAGCTGTAATTTAAAAATGTCATTAATAGATTATAGGGTCTTAAAAATGGAATGGGGTAGAGAAAAATACATCAAAGTATGCAATAAAGAGGCCAGAATGGGGTATGCATGGGCTAAGATGGTAATGGATCTAAGTGGCATGGTAGGGACGAAAAAGGGGGGGGGGGATATACACGAAATTTGGTACGTTGTGCGAAAATTGGTACTATATTTTGGGATGTAATTGTACGGAAAAAGGGAGACAGGATTTAATACCCCCCCCCCCCAAAAAAAATGAAAGATTTTCTATTAGAGTTAAAAGTTAGGGCAATTTTTAATTCAAAATCAGATACATTTATTGAGAAAGCAGGAAAATATTTTGGAGAAAAAAGTTTAGAATGGTTAAAAGAAATATGAGTACCCAGAGACAATGGAAAACGGGTAATGAGGAGTAAAAGTAAAGAGTGGGCATAATAAACTTTCCCATTACATGTAAAACAAAATGCTAAATATATATAAGGGTAGGTAATAGAAATAAGAAACTCCAAGATGGGGTAATAAACTGTGTAATCTTCCAGCTGGTAGTCGGTTGAAGTAACTACTGGCTTCCAGTAACTAAGGTAATAGTGGGAAATATTGTTAAAACTATTTATATTTGCTTTATAGTAGGAAATATGGTTACAATTAATTATATTTGCCTTATTTTATCATTTTAGTAGACTAAGAGTGTATTTGCTTAATTAGAATCGTTGGAATATATATTCTTTATTATCTTGCCACAGATTACGTCATTGCGCGCTTGCCGATCACTGACATAAAGACAATGAATGTTTCGCTTGACTCTTCCATACATGAAGTGGTTCTGCTTTATCGGACTAACTGTGAACGCAAGATCCGTACAAAGGAGCGCCGAGGTAGCTCAGTGGATTCGTTCGCGGTTCTCGTGCTAAGGGTCCATGGTTCGATTTCTGGTTCTGGACTGGCGATTTTAAGTCCACCCTACCCAAACCTTTTCCTCTGACTGTGAAGTATCCTCAAATTGGTTCGGAATCTGTGGTAAAACTGTAGGTCCTCTCATTCCACCGCCATCACCACTGTCACACCACCGTCGGAGATAACGGACTCGGCCTTCTGGGTATCTTGGTGCAGTGGAATGAGGATACCCGCGAAGGATATAGTCTAGATGGGGAGCGTTTGGGAGGACAAAGACTTTAGTACAAATCAATTCCTCGTAGGAATGCGAAACGAAGCTGCATTATGTTAGCGCCTAATTGTTCCGCACACCCGGCAGACGGAGTTGCACAAACAGTTGCCGCATCTATGTACAAATAAGGAGCTGAACTTATGTTCACATCTAAGCCATGTGCTAACAACAATGAGCACTACTATATTGAACACACACACACACACACACACACACACATATATATATATATATATTTGTGGTTAAATTTCTTATTGGGTCCCTTCTATTTATTCTCAAAACAATGCACAACAAAACAACGATGGTAATTACAACGCAATTTCTGTCAACTGTTTAGGAATGCTTAGGCAATACTGCATGTGGCATTGGTATAGTCCATTTTATAACTAGACTGACACCTCAACTAAGTAAAGCGGTACCAACTCCTACCACGTGATTTACTCCACGTAGGGAAGATATTCTGATGCGTCTGTTTGGGTAAAGTTAGCTATGAATCGATTCTTTCTGGATGGAAGCGGGGTAGCAACGAGCTCTACTCCAATCAATGAAGGACAGGCATCACGAAGATGTAGATCTATTTCGTGGGCGCCCACTCAGGAGTATCAGTCAAGCCGCAGTCGAGTTAGCACTCGGCAATATTTCCATTTATCGAATATTAAGTGCACAGAAGTGGCACCCATAGAAACTTCAGTTGATGCAAGAGTTAACAGAAAATTATTTTTCACACCAGAACTACCTATTACTATGCAATGGTACGCTGTTTTCGAGAACATCCGGCAAAGTTCTTTGGTCTGACGAATGTACCTTCGCCAATACTGGCAGTGTAAACCGGCACAACGTGGTGTACTGGGCAGATCGCAATCCTCGATGGTTCTGTGGGGATAATACCCAGCATTGGTAAAACCTGAATGTATGGTGTGGTATTTTGGTTGATCATCTTATTCGACCAGTTTTCCTGGACTGTGGTCTTAATGGATAACGTTTCTTGAACGTTCTGTGGACTCAACTAATGGACAGTAAGCGTTTAGAACATTGCAACACATCACTGGCTACATCTGGGTGGCATACCGGCGCATTATGAATTAATGGCGCAGAATTTTCTATATTTTGCCTATCCACGGACGTGAATTGGACGCGGCGGGCCTATACCCTGGGCCCCTCGTTCGCCGGACCTCACATCCCTGTATTATTTGTTATGCGAACATCTAAAAGCACAGGTCTACCGCAACAAGTGAAGAAACATTACGGTTCTCCGCAGATGTATACTCGCTGCTTGCCGTACTGTGACATCAGAAACGCTTCGGCGGGTACACAGGGATACAGACTGGCGTCAGCACCACTGCATACTCATGGAGTGAATGTCAACTGAAACTTAAGTATAAAGAATAGCAGCACCAATACCTATGTTACACATAATAGCACTCTATTGTGCAATAACTTGAATTTCAAATGCAGAGAGAGAGAGACGGAAAGTCCAGCAATTATTTATTGACTTAACAATCGAGTATTGACTTTACCAAAGCATTTGCTCTGTCTTCAGTATCACATTCGATGAAAGTATTTTCATTAGTCTTCTTACAAATCATCACAAGCTGTTTTGGCGAAAGCACACCAGGCACACCTAATCACGACAAAATATCGACTAGAATACAAATGCTGGTAGTTGATTGTTTAAATAAGGCGACGATCCCTATACTAAATAAAAGCCAAAATGTGAGACCAGAGTAAAATTCACAAGTCACTTGGAAGACCCACAGTACACATCAGAGCACACTAATTTGCCAACGAGCTAAGACGAAATCAAGCACAACCGCAGATGATGGCCACGAAGCAAAACAGCGCTCTGATGGATATATTTGTGGTTAGAATTAACTGAGAATCTAGCGACATTTCAACAGAGTATCATGTTCTTCTAGGCTCGTGAATCTTATTGGCAACGGTCCTCGCACTTCAAAGGAGTTTCTCTTTCTCTGAATGATTCTGAGGCCATAAAATATCTATAAAAGCCATCGGTAATAGTGCGCAAAGTCCTAAGCTTGTTTTCTAAACGAACAGCCCTACAGGACTCCATTCAAAACATGCCCAGAGAGCTAGAGAAGAGAAAGACAATGAATGCATTTTTTAGCTCTGGTCCCTTTGACTGATGAAAGAGAAAAAAAAAAAATCATTTTCTCTACCCGGTTTAATTTCCCATACAGCCCTTATACTATTGGTATAAAAACGACTCATCTATCTACTAATCACTGAGAATATGCTCTGAAAAGTTATGTTGAACAGTCTCACGCTGAACCTCTCGATCTAAAATACTCCTGGCAGAAAATACAAACTCTTCCTCCAGAAATTAGTCTCGTTGAAAATTAATCACAACCAAACTGATTTATACAATATATTTCCAAGAGACGCGGGATGGCATAGGCGCAACGCTTGTGACTCGCATTAGGGACGTCATGGGTTTGATCCTCACAGCCGACCTTCCTGGGTCATGGGTTTTTCGGGGGTTTCTCCGGCTCGCTAGGTGATTGCCGGGAGGGTTCATTACAGTCCCGAATTTCCTGTCCCTCAATTTCACTTCACTTCTCCCTTCGCTTCCCCTTCATCCTGCTTGCTGCTTCAGGGTTGTATGTGTCGGCGGGAGTCTCGGCGTTACATGACAGGGAAAAAATATGCTCTCTGTAAAACTTCGTCCTCCGGATTGAGGGCAGTCTCCGTGTCTCGGGTACCCCAGTGAGATATATAAGGTTGCAGGGGGGAGGGGAGCCGGTTGTACGAGCTGCCACCGGAGAGTCTCAATCTGAAAATGTACGGACTCTGTCCCCTACTGTCGTGTTTCCTAGTTCCAGCCACCCTCTGTCTCCTCTCACCTTACCCCTCACTCTCAGGAATTACAAAATATCATTAATAGATCGAGGTGTTAAGTCCCAGCTCCGAACCTTGTCATACCTCCAAGAGACGCTTCCTCCACTTTGAAATACGGCATCCTAATTAGTCCCGGGCAAGCGTCTGGAAAACCTCCGTGAGTTCCATCTTATGCGGAAGTATCCACCTAAGGATACATGTCATAGCAACAGCAGAACAACAACACAAACATGAATAAACGGCCTCGCCCATCTTCAATATCTGTGACCACCTAGATACGGCGAAACGCCACTTAATGTCCTGCAGAATAGCCCCAGTTATTCGGACAGCAGCAAAATATCTCCTCCAAAGCCTTTCTCCACATGGCGGTTCCAGGCAGGCTCAGACTAGAACTGTCGAGGTCATGTGTTTTATTCGTTCGTTTCATATGGCACCTATGAGATTCAGTCATTTAAAAGCGGCAACGATTATGCGAACCATGGCTGGATTTATGCTTTAATTCTCTAACGGAGAACCAGCAATAGTTGACATGCACCATGATGTTATACGAGTATATACCAGGTACGATATCCCAACTAGTATAAAAGTAAAACCAAAGAGTCTTTTCAAACATGCATTTACAAACATTTCCACAATTTTCCTTTATATTACAGTCATTATTCTCGTTATTAATTATCGTTATCGTTATCGCTGTTGCTATCCTTATCCTTATCGTTATCGTTGTTATTGTTATTGTTGTTGTTATTGTTGCTATTATTATTATTATTATTATTATTATTATTATTATTATTATTATTATTATTATTATTATTATTATTATTATTATTATTATTATTATTATTATTATTATTATTATTATTATTATTATTATTATTATTATTATTATTGTTATTATTGTTATTATTGTTATTATTGTTATTATTGTTATTATTATTATTATTATTATTATTATTATTATTATTCTTATTCTTATTATTATTATTATTATTATTATTATTATTATTATTATTATTATTATTATTATTATTATTATTATTATTATTATTATTATTATTATTATTATTATTATTATTATTATTTCATACCTAGGGGCCTAAATGTATCATAAATGTATTTATATTTCTAATATACATATATATTATCATATATTATATTTATAATATATAAACATATGTGTGTTCAAAAGCATGAATGGAGCACATTAATGGTCAAAATTCGTCCGATGAACAACTCCAGCTCACATACTTCTGGCTATGGAACCCACAAAAATCCCCTATAGTTCTACATAGCTTTGCCTAACAGCTGGTTTCATCCAGGTATTTATGGAGATTAATTTGGTGTAAGTGGAGATTATTGCAGAATATTTTATAATGTTGATGGAGAGTTGTATTAATCGCTGAAATTGTGTTTTTCATCGTATTGTTCATATATAATATAATTTATATCGGGCGGAAGGGAAATTATTATATAAATTTAAATCAGTGATAGATCTTGGTATATGGAACACATTTTGCATCTTACATTTTCGTCTCTGACCATTTAGTTTTATCGTACACAAACTAGCAACACTGCAGATTGTGTGGCTGTCATTTTCACTAGGTCAGTACATAAGTAAACACCAGAGCGGCGCCTCTCGTGAGCGTAAACAAATGCCATGCCGTGTCCTTCCGTGTTGACTGTGCGAGTGTAGGCCAATCAGAATCGTTATCTCCCATAACATTACACCACCCTGAGCCGTGTTTGCAGTCGACCGACATATTTACATCCAGAAATCGGTTCAGATCCGTGACCAACCTCAACGCATCGTTTCCGAGTTATTTCACATCTGGAAAAGCTGCTCGGAATATTCCTTTAATTCTTTTAAGTGATTAATTACTTCGAAACCATGTGTTATTGCCCATCTTAAAAGTAACAAACTATTATTTTCGTACATTCTTGTGGAGTTACGTATCCAATTTGGAACAAAAACCATTTATTTTTTCGAAATCGGCTAATCAAAGAACAAAGTGCCATTAGACTTTTTTATTTGTATTGCTTCTATGAAGCACATATTAGAAGGAATGTAATAAGTATATACTATATGTAATTTTCTCTACCAGGATTGATTGACATTAGAAGTTTCTTTGAATTTTGTAGTGGTGAAATACAAAATACAAAATAGCTGCTGTAGATCATGGAATATATAGAAGCATTCGATATTAAACATTTAACTACAATAGGAGATGTTTTGCACATATTATTTTTAAGTTTTGTTAAGGAGAGTTAGGGGTGAGTTTAAGAAATTCTACAATTTTTATGCTAGGAGTACCAAATTTTAACCACGTTAATATAGTGTTTAGATATGCAGCTGTGCAAAATTTGAAGTATGTAAGTCAAATAGTTTTTTTAATTAAAAACGTTTAATTGATTGTAAAAATACTCTGATTTAAAATGCTCCTTGCGTAACAATTTTTGAATGCTTGGCATGAAACTTGGTGATCTGATGCTTCATGTACCTGAAACTCATAATTGCTCTGGATTTTCATTTTACACCAGTACTTTAGTGTCTAGAAATTTTTAAATATGTCTATTTACAGATTTCAAGTTTTTTTAACTTCCCATCGGCATTTGAATGTGAATATGTTCAATATTACTTGGCTGATATTAAAACCCAGAGCAATTTTGGAGCCTTATATGAATAAGAACGCATCCTGAAATTTTGAAAAGAATCCCTTAAGAACTCTGTCGCAAGGAGTTTTTTAGCTGCGTGAAAATGCTGAGATAAAAGAAAGTGAGAAAAACAGCATTAAACTTTTAAAACGTTCTAACCTCATCAGAGGTGTGTTCCAGCATTGGTTTCACTTTCTGACCTCGTATCCTCTTCTGTGCGGAACATTTCTGCAATTTATGGACTCTCCTTGTGTGTATTTGTTTCCTGGCACTCCATTTTCTACTCTGAATACATTTTCTAGCATTGCACTTCTGACAAATGCATATTGCTCCGACTGAAATGCTTATATTCCTAAGATTATTCAACACCTGAATTGACTTCACACACCCCATATTAAACTCCATTACAGTTTTCAGTACTGCAAGTTCAAGTTTGTTGCTAGACACACACCTATTTTGAACAGATAGTTCCACGCAACATGGTAAAGAGATTCATTCGAGTTCTGTATCTACCCTTGGCATAGCGTTCTAGCAGCTGATCAGAACCAAGTCGCTGATCCGGAGGTTGAATTTTAGTTACCACTTCTGGAAACAACTTGCAGGACATTTTCTTGTGATTTTGTGGATGCAGATTGAGGATAATTTATATGATTGAGTTTCTGATCCGTCGATATGCAGTCTCGGTGGGTGCGTACGCCTAACCACCAGCCATTTAATCACTATGCACTACTATTTAAAAATGGCCGCCAGACCTTTAAAAATGGCGCTGTCATGAAAGTCATTGCACTTTTTAATAGACAGAACAATGAACAATTTTTCAACATAAAAATCTAAAAATCAACTTTTTTTTACCAAATGGGCCAAATCTCACCCCTAAGTCCCCTTAATACAATTTGAATATGCTGATAAAATACTTCAGATCCAGTAATGAATTGAACTATTGTTTCCTTTTTCTGAGTAAAGCTGTGGTATAGAAAACCTTGTTGGGGGGGGGGGGTGGGGGGAGGCAGTGTATAATACAAACAGCGAACGACCTTTTTCACAGTATACTTAGTTGTAACCAATCGGCACCTGGAAATGCTCGAAAGAAAAATTGACTTATCTGCAATGCTCCAGTGTGGTAATGTTTAGTAAAGTTTAAGTTTGGTTATACAAAGGTATGATGTTAAAGGTCAGCAGTAACGTTGAACTTAAAAAAAACACTTTTGATGTATGAGATAAACGTTTATCGAACAATAAGGTAAGCATCTTATAATAAAGAGAAAATGCTCGAGCGCGAAATTCGTATTGCAATTATAATTCGAGGCCACTCTGCTAAGCAGCAACCAAGGTATCCTTTCTCACACTGTCCATTTTAAAATTTCAATAAATTTTCGTGGAGTGAACATGGTAGCAGAGCAGAATTAATCACATTACATAGTTATTATGAATGAATGAGCACATTTATTTAAATAAATGTATACATACCTACATTAAATCCCATTAATCCATAGACCGACGGGTTTTTATAATATTAACGCAATAGTAAAAGCGACAATAGAAGCGGAAAAATAGTGCTATAACAAAACTATTGAACGAAAAAAAGTATGACAAACATAGTCAAATAGAGCATCTTAAATATAAAGAACCCAAAAAGCAATGCTAAACCGTACAATGATGTACTATTATGTCCTATTATATTAAACAAAGAACACCAACAATAATTGATAAATGACGTAAAATAGCATAAGAAATTAAGTACCAACACACAGTCGGCACGTTCACACTTCCCATTCCCTAGTAGAAGCCTCTTCAGATCTCAGCTGTCTCATCTTAAGTAGAAATTTACCTATTATATCCAAATCTTCCCTGCCTGTCAGTAGCGTCCAACATGCCCTTATTTTTCCCTCCACTTCTCTGTTATTCTTTTGGAAGGTTATACCTAGGAATGGAACTAGGGGAGGGTTTGACTATCTAAATTATGACGGACTGTAGAACTGTTTCAACTCCTGTGATGTATTACCATATTTATGTCAATAAACAGCGCCGGAAAGGAATTTGTGAAACAAGTAAAATCGGCATGATTCAAAATTTATTCGATGTTTGCCAACTAAGAAGTCAGTGACATTTTCGGTTACGCTCTGATTGGCACATGTCTGCAAATACATTTATCGTAATTAGACTGTATTTCGCTTTGTAAAAGCGTTTCCGCTCTTCGTTTTCACTCCTAACTTATTAATTGTAGTTTATGCCAGAATATAGTGCACAGTAAGCCTCCGACACATACAGCTTTGTTGTGCTGACTAACAATTTCTGTGGAGAGTTAAGCTTGTCTCTTTTCTGTAAACATGAAGTGGACGTAACCCTTTCTTATTACTTTCTCTGTCGTCTACTTACAGGTAGTAGACGAGAGGAAGCATTTTATTCCACTCAAAAATTCGATGTCGATATTCCACAGGAAACACAGGTTTTGGGGCTTCCTGAATAATAATAATAATAATAATAATAATAATAATAATAATAATAATAATAATAATAATAATAATAATAATAATAATAATAATAATAATAATAATAATAATAATAATAATAATAATAATAATAATAATAATAATAATAATAATAATAATAATAATAATAATAATAATAATAATAATAATAATAATAATAATAATAATAATAATAATAATAATAATAATAATAATAATAATAATAATAATAATAATAATAATAATAATAATAATAATAATAATAATAATAATAATAATAATAATAATAATAATAATAATAATAATAATAATAATAATAATAATAATAATAATAATAATAATAATAATAATAATAATAATAATAATAATAATAATAATAATAATAATAATAATAAAAGAATAAATTTAGAGGAAAAGGTACTTGTGTGTGTATGTGCGTGCGTGCATCTGTGAATATTATAAGCCAAGAATGAATTTACTTGTAAATAACAAAGTTGGTACTTAGATTCAAAGATGTGGTACTCCGATTTACAAGAAAATCCACCAACACAAACTTACATGGAAGATGTTTAAAAATTTTGAATTTTCTCAAAAAGTAATTAATTCAAATACCACATGTTTAATATATTTACGTGACAATTAAAGTGTATATCTTATGGGAATAGCTATTGAGCCCTCTTCATTCTATAGTAATTTTCTACAATTGGCAAATTACAAGAGATACACAAAAATGTACTGCGCAAAAAATGTAGATCTCTTTAAAGCACAATTTACAAACAAGAACTTTCTATTTGGCATCAGACATTTCCGAGCTATCCGTGGCTACTGCGTTTAATTTTTCGGAAATTTTGTCATTCTTAAACTGTTTCAATACTAATACTAATACAATACTCTTCAGTCGTGGAAAGTGTACAGAATTTGTAATTCAGCTTATAGCGATTCGGTTTTAAACATCTGACTATCAATTCGGTTTCCCCATCTCTCATCTATCTGAAATGAACTGTGTAATGCAACTATTTCTGTAAAGGGTTGTCTATAAATACAATAAGTGAATAGAAAAATAAGCTCTTGAAAGATTCTTTGTAGAGCTTAAATTTAAAATATCATATTGTGCACACACATGACTTTCTCTACTCACTATTTCTACAAACCGTCCTGCTATTTACTTTATATTATTGGAGATCAAACTTTTTAAGAGCAGACTATTATGTGATGACTTTGATATGTGATTCCCTTTGCATGTCCAAGACGTAAAAAAAGAATAACGACTTACCATTACCGAAAAATTCAAACTAATAATAAGGAATATATAGAAAGTGGTTCACTCCCCAAAAAATGCATTTGACATAAATTGTGTGCTGTAGCTAGATCTACATTTTTGTGCAGTAAGATTTTGTCTGTTTCTTATGGTTTATCAGTTATGCAAGTCATCCAGAACGAAGAGGCCTTTTGAGAACTTTCCCAGATAATTTAAGATATAAATTTCATTTGGTATGAAAATATTTTAAACATTTTAATCAGAATCGTAAGATCTGTTTTTCAGAAATTAACATTCTTGGAAATAAGTTCCGTGCAAAGGGTAGTCTGGGGTGGGGGATTTTCTTACATTTTTTGTACTGCATCCCTGGAAGATGCTGAGCTTAAATTCCAAGTTTGGTGTTTAACCCACTTTCCGCTTTTGAGTTATAGTATTCACAGGCACTACCCACAGGGACTTTTTCTCTAATTCTTTTTTGGGATACAAGGCACCTTAAAACGTATATTTACAAAGAAATCAAGGTATAGAATTTTTGTGTGCAGATACGAGGTGGAGAAACTAATGAGCTATAGTGGGTAGAGAAATTCATGTTAATATAACATCAAATGACTCATTTGCAAAGTTGTCACTGGGTGTGTGAAGTGGAAAAATTACTTAATCTTCGCAAAATAAAAATTTATTCATTAAAATACACATTGTTATTATTGCTGCTTTAGTCATGTGTAGAGATGAAACAACTCCTTCAATGTAGGCGAGGTAGGCTACACATGAACCATACACTGTAGTTAGGTCAGAGGGCAAGAACAGGTTCCAGTTGCACAAGACAATACAGAGAACAACCCCCTCCAGAAATACGTAATGTTTATATAGTGCGCATTGTTGTTACATTGATATCTTGGTTACGAAGGGATTGTTTCATCTTGAATCATGTGGAATACCTATAGGGTAGTCATGGCCCCTACTGTATAGGCAACTTCTCTGCTTTGCCCATGCAGCGGGATAATCTATTTTACTGAAGGTGGGAACTGCCAATCGATATCATAAGGATTATTACTGGACCAAATCGTCCAGCTGCTAAAATACAGACGGCAAGTAGGATCCTTCAAAGTGGTTATTATTTAGTCAACACAATGAAATATTTGAACCTACTTTATATTTTATGTCACTTATTTCTCTGATTTGTGTTCACACGAATCTTGTCCTTATTTATTTTATAGAGTAATCTTCAGGGTAGCACAAATATAGATCAGAGCTGTCAAGGACATAAGTTTCACCCGTTGCGTTTTAAACACATTTTTATTTCGTAAGATTTTGTCAGTCTCTTAATGTTTACCATTTATACAAAAGTAATCCGGAATGACGAATTCGTCTGGGGACATTACCAGAACATCCAAGTTATGGAGAAGCTGCAATAGAATCGCCTGTTTGTGTTCGTCACTGGATACTGACTGTCTGGTTGTGTTTCTACACGTCGCAAGCAACAGCTGATTTACCCTCTGACTGAAGGAGTGGAGTGGGGAGTAGCTGCTAATTATGTAATCGTCTCCAAAGAGACAAGGTTGGGCGTTGCTGGTCTAGAGGAATACATGGGACTGTTACCGATCAGGATTTTTTTACTGCAAAGGTGTATACGCATACAGTGGTTCAACACACAGTGAGGAAAAAATAATAAATAGACCCCAACACAACAGCCCATGAAGGGCCAAGGCTTGCCGCCCAGCCACTGCATCACCCACCTCTGCCCACTACAGGCGTCATTGATGGGGTGCAGGACTGGAGGGGGGGACGTGGTCAGCGCCCGAGCCCTCCTGGCCAGTTGTGCGGTCTTCTCCACCTGGCGCCGCTACTTCTCCATCAAGTAGCTCCTCAATTGCCCCCCCCCCGGGAGCTAACGAGTCTGAGTGCACCCCGTGCCAGATCTCCCAGCAGGGAAAAATCCCCATGCTGGCACCGGGGATAGAATCCGGGTCCTCCGCGCCAGAGGCAAGCGGAAATAATATACTAAATATACATTTTTAATGTATTAAAAGAGAGCTAAGTGGAGAAAGTGACTACGGATGTAATACGCCGTGGAAGCTTTTTCCTGAACACGCAGTTTTGACGCTTTAGTTTGCTAACAAATGTAAAATGGGAGATAAGCAATAATAAAAAATTAATAAAATTCCAAAGCTAACTTTACTGCACTCTTTGTTTCCTTTTCAACCGTGTAGTATGGAAATGCAACGATATGCAGTTTTAATTTAAAAATCATTCTGTTAACCATGAAGCCAGCCAGGAAATGAAACCGTTGACTGGTCACAGATGTCGGGATGTGGGAAAACTGCTTTATTTTACATGTATTTCAAATGAAAAGCTATTTCGCTCGACAAACACTGTTGCGAGGCTTTTACTGTGAAAGAACATTATTTTCTAGTTTTTTCCTTTCTCGATTTCATGATGGGTAACATTTTGCACAGGACTGCAAATGACATTTTGTGATATACATATTTGTTCCACATAAAACAAATGAAGAAAATTCGCGATATGTGTGAGAGAGTTGTAACATGCATGTCAATCGGTTATTTTCGTAAGTTTCCTATTATAGTATGATTTTAGGATACTAGTTTATTCCTAAACTTCTCCAACATCAGGTTTGAGAACAGAAGCACTGCTGCGCATTTGGATGCGTTCTTGCCTCGGAAATCTTTATTTTTAGTAACACATAAATGAACACAGCAGATCACGTAGGCTGTTGCATGTTGGGTAATTTGTGCATCAATCTGATGAAAAAGGTGAAACACCAAGGGCAACCAGATACAGATGACTATGTGCGCTAGCAATGACGGGGTCCCTAAGGATTTCAACATGACACCACTCTTCACACCAGCTAGCCCGCAAGCTGAAGATCCCAGGCGTAGATTAGACAGTTCTCAGAAGGGAACGGGCGCCAGTAGTCTCGCAGGCGCCAGCGAGAAACCTTTGGAGCACAAATTCCACCGTCCTGCCGCAGCATACCAACCTCCGTGGTCTGACCTTACTAGCCTGAAACAGATGCGGTGAAAACGAAGAAAGAAAATTATAGAACAGGAAGTTCGTGGTGGAAGAGGAACCACACAAGCATTCGCCTACTAACCTGAGAAAACCACGAAAAACCCAAGGTCAGAGTGAGCAGTCAGCGTAAATCGAACCTACAAGTAATTTCACGTTAACACCAGGCTCTGTATAACGAAAATATTTTGAATGGGACAGTCGATAGCAAATTCTCCATTCACATTAACCACATCAAACACAAGACTCAAATTCTTCGCGTTACCTTGTTATGTTAACCGTATTTTGAAAGAAATTTGTGGTCAGTGAGTTTCCAAAGCCTTTGTTAGGTATAATGTCTTTATTATAATGATATTTAAAACAAGACCAAACACAAAATTTCAGTAACAAATTGTTGCGTCAAATAGTTTTCAGGATAAGTTCATTAAAAGGATATGAAATGGCAATGGTTGCCGAAGAGTAACACGTCTTAATTGCTTTATTGCATTATATAAATTGGAATTATCTCCATAACGATATATTTCAAGTTATCCTTGTAGACACACTACTTGCATTTTAAGAATAATTTAAATAAGCGAGATGACTTCGCGATAACGTGTGAGGCTCGAATTCGGGAGATAGTGGGTTCGATTTCCGTGGCCGACCTTCCTGACCCAAGGGCTTTTCCGAGGGTTTTCTCTGGTCGCTAGGAGTATGCTGGGAAGGATAATTTACATCTCCCGAATATCTTGTCCTTCCGTTTCACTTTATTAATAATTTAATTCGTTGTTTATCCCGATGGATTTTAAGGGGCGCAAGTGTTAAAGAAGGGGTTAAGTGCAGCTTGGCAGGTATGATACGTGCTCAGGAACTCTTTCTATCCCTCGTAGTCCGTGCAATCCGTGTACGGGAGTGGCATATGGGGGCGTTGGAGCGCCGCCACACCCCCCGGGTTCCTAAGAAGGCCCCTGAAGACCTAGAAACCTCTAGGTGTCGTCAAACTTGGGAAACCTTGGTGACCTCTGTCATTGTCTGCACCCTAATCTGGATCTGGCCGCCTGGTGTCTCCTCTTAACTCATCCTTCCTCCAGGGGGCGCCCCCTTGAGGGCATAGGCGCAATTCTACAGTATTTCACAGAAAAATCCCAGCTCTAATTTCCTTCGTTGAAGCACAGAGGGTATTTTAAGGCATTATTGCTCTGCATATAGTTACCATCCTTAAAAAAGGCAGATATTCTGTATCTAATCCATGTGGTTTCTTTATTTGCAAACACACACACACACACACACACACACAAACACAAACACACACATTCCTTTCCCCTGTGCTGTGAGCAGCTTCTCTTGAAAATGGCATTACGGTGTTAACAATTTGGTTGACTATATTTTAAACAATTAATTCGCGATAAACTTCAATCGGCACTTGTATATTAAAAATCTATCCCCCTAATAAGTACAACATAACCCTGAAAACCGTAGATCGGTGATCTTGTGAGGCAAACATCTACACCTGTAGATTCTTCAATGTGATATCGTAATTATTTTCTGAGATGATTTATCATATAGTTAGCAATTTTAATATTGTTAGGACTTTCAATCTCCCCTTAAGAAATTTGTAACGAAAATGTACCTTTAAAAATTCGTTTGTTTAGTTTATGGAGAGAAGTTGGGACGTGTGGATTGCCAGGAAAAATAAGTAAAACGCTGGACGAAGTAAAAAGGGTACCGAACAAAAGAATGTTTGTGTGTGTGATGTGCGTGTATGTGTATGTACGTAAAAACCTGGAGTGTTGCACTCGAACGACTTTCTCCACTTTTGTAAAATTATTCCTACACATTTTTATTTTTCTATCAACTTCATGTCAATCGATACAGAGGAAATAGCCAATCACAAAATGACGATAACCGACAGCAGTATTGTAATGCCTACTGAAGTAACGGGAACAGAAGGGAAATATTTACTCAGTGGCGATTGTAAAAGTAATAGAAGCAAAATAAATAGTTATTCAGAAATGATATAAAGATTGCTATAATTATTAGCGCTATAATTATTATAAGCACAGAACTGCTAGGAAGTATCCGTTATCTCTGGGGTTCGTTAGCTAAGCGACATTACTGCACTACCCCACAAGCTAGCGTGGCACCATGCTTCCATTATGACATCTGATAATTGAAATATGAGCCATGTGTCTAGAAACCCGGGATGTAAATATTTAGAATTTGTTTTTTTATCGTCTTCTGCTTCCCTTATAACAGCAACACTGGTCATTAATTCTAACTTGAGTAAATGCAGCAAAACTGGTACATCAGAAGTTATGTTACCTGTTTACATAATTATGCGCAATGTGTAAGTCATGCGCAATGAAAATGAGGAGAGAGTCATGGATATTGGCTGCCTTTGTTTTGACTGTGCTTCTTAGCTGTTAGTAGGACTTAGTATGGCATTCTCGTACCTCAATACATATTCTATGAATAACATTATATCAGTTATTACCTTCTATTTATAGTACTTACATATATCATAGAAGGTAAAATAGAAGAACAAAGTACGTAGAAATCGTCTTACAGTATCGGCCATTATCCTTTCAGAGATATTCAGTTGTTAGTGATGCACAGTATTGATGTTTATTCAATAACGTTTGTAGAGTACAAACATGGGACAAATATCTCACACCTTCACGGAATTCACAAGCAAGAAACAAAATATTCTCCTGATCCAAACATACAACAATATGTATGGATACATACAATTTCTCTGCAATTGAAACACTGCATCCAGCAGTCAATTGGTTCCAAACACCTAATACACTTTAGTGTCTTCTGATAATCCATTAGATATGTCTACTAAAATTCACTTTCCTTTTCCTCTTTGTAGTTCGCCTTTCAGATCCCCTCCGCGTGTTTGTTTTCTTTTAGAGCAGTTCAGTTCAGTTTTCTTCAATGCATGTCCAGACGTTCCTTTATCTAGATGAGTTGCTTTTCCATTCTTCATCAAAAGTTTTCTCGAATATGCCCAACTGAGGAGTTAATTACACGGAATTACCTTCGAAAAATGAAATTATTTTGTTGTTTAACGCTGCTGTCAATTGCCAGAGTCATATCAGCGTCATATCATATGACAACTGTGTTGATCAACAAATAAAATTATGAAATATTATTTCAGATGTTTAAAATCACTTGATCCGTGGCAGAGAATAAACTAGTAACATTCTCATTCTTGAAGGTTTAAAAAAACTGAGTTTGCTTCACATAGATTCCATAACTTCAGGAATCTTTAAAATAACATTTCAATGTTTGTTAGCCATTTTACTGCAGTGTAGACAGTGTAATAGTTAACTTGCAATATGAACTCGTAGATCTACAAATAGATTTAGTGACAAAAAATAAGTGCAGAGATTTAGTTGACACAGACACAATCAAAGACCTCTGTAAAATAAAATATGGTAATCTGAGAGAATTTGCTGCATATGTTACATCAATATATCTCTGAACAATTTTTGTTCTCTGGTGAACATAGCAAACTCAAAACTGTGATCTCGCCTATCAGATGACCACCTTTCGGCTTAACTGCGTATTGCTGTTACGGATATTACTCCAGAGTTTCAACGACCTCTGAAATTTTCGGATGATGACAATGTGTGTAATTCTGATTTCACATAAAAGTATGGCCACCACTTTCCTGTTTGAAACAAACGCACTGCCATGAGTTTAAGAAACGAAGAAATACCACTCCTCTAACCAGCAAGGATGTAGCGCGGGTTGCGTGCACAGTGGATTCGGAGCAGACGCTATTCTGCCCGTCTCTGCTTTATACTAACAAATGGTTCTTTGTAGCAAAGATATACTAGTAGCTAAAACTACTGCTAACTCCCAGAGTCTCCTACCAATGCGTGTGGCCGAGCTCCTTAAGGCATGTACCCGTGGAATCAAATGATGGGCGAGAAAGGAGACTTGGGAAGAAAACATTCCAGGCCTAAGTTGTTGTTGTTGTAGTGTTTAACGCCCGCTTTTACTACTACGGCACCGCAGGCGGTGACACTGATGATACATGAAGATGGAGCACCGGTGGAATGAGATGGCGGGGGAAACCGGAGTACCCGGAGAAAACCCGCCCTGACGCCGCTTCGTCCACCACGAATACCACATGCGGGTCCCTGGGATCGAACCCGGGCCGCCTAGGTGGTAGGCGAGCGCGCTAACCGCTCGGCCACGGCGCCGCCCCAGGCCTAAGTTTAAGGTATATCTCAGGGATTCTTTCGGATATGAGGAACGAGAGAAACCTTAAATAGTAAAAAAAAAGTGACACAGTTTGGTAGAACGGTCCTTGCGGGATTTTAACCATTCACTGACATCCCGTTCACTAATCCGCGTTTTAACGAAGTCGGCCACCCATGTCTTTAAGACTTAATGACCATGACGACATAAAATGCCCAAAATTAATTTTTGCTTTCCCATTTAAGTAACTAGTGGGTAGAGGAAGTATTGGAATCCACCCAAAAATTCAATGCCGAGATTTCAATGACAGTATACGTTTTGAGGAAACCGAGATGTAAAAATGAGCGGCTTTAGAAACAGGTCCATATATGTGTTGTGCGTTTATGCATGTGTGTGTACCTACAACATAACCTAAAAATGAAACTTTGGATAAATACCAGACTTAACATTTAACTTCAATGTCTTCCAAATGAATGAGACTCGAAGATTTTCAAGAAAATCCCCTTACTCGAAACTAATTTTACATGAAAAAAATCGTTGTTACTGATTTTCTCAAAAATGGCTATAACGATTTTGATTTAAGATGCCATATTATTAAGATATTTACATAGCAAATAAAGTTTGTACCTTGAAATTTCTGGGAGTAGACTTTGAGGTCTTCTTCATTCGGAAAGAATTGGTGTATTTTGGTACAACTGGTAAAATATAAGAGATAAATAGTAGGTACTACTCAAAGATGTATTTAGATCTCTTTAAAGTACACAGTTTACTTAAAATAACTTTTTATGACATCATCTATTTCAGAAATATCTGCTATTAAGGATTAAATTTTTAATACTTTAGAAACTTTTTGGAGAAAGCAATTTGAACATAACAATACAGAATTTTAATTCTCTGCCTGAGTTAGCATCCAAAATCCTCTCAGCTCTAGCTTTGGCTTTCTTTAAATCATAAAGAGCAAGATGGAGTAGGAGTAAATATACTCGACTGCTCATAGTAGAACGAGAAAGAAAGAAAGAAAGAAAGAAAGACTGACTGACTGACTGACTGACTGACTGACTGACTGACTGACTGACTGACTGACTGACTGACTGACTGACTGACTGACTGACTGACTGACTGACTGACTGACTGACTGACTGACTGACTGACTGACTGACTGACTGACTGACTGACTGACTGACTGACTGACTGACTGACTGACTGACTGACTGACTGACTGACTGACTGACTGACTGACTGACTGACTGACTGACTGACTGACTGACTGACTGACTGACTGACTGACTGACTGACTGACTGACTGACTGACTGACTGACTGACTGACTGACTGACTGACTGACTGACTGACTGACTGACTGACTGACTGACTGACTGACTGACTGACTGACTGACTGACTGACTGACTGACTGACTGACTGACTGACTGACTGACTGACTGACTGACTGACTGACTGACTGACTGACTGACTGACTGACTGACTGACTGACTGACTGACTGACTGACTGACTGACTGACTGACTGACTGACTGACTGACTGACTGACTGACTGACTGACTGACTGACTGACTGACTGACTGACTGACTGACTGACTGACTGACTGACTGACTGACTGACTGACTGACTGACTGACTGACTGACTGACTGACTGACTGACTGACTGACTGACTGACTGACTGACTGACTGACTGACTGACTGACTGACTGACTGACTGACTGACTGACTGACTGACTGACTGACTGACTGACTGACTGACTGACTGACTGACTGACTGACTGACTGACTGACTGACTGACTGACTGACTGACTGACTGACTGACTGACTGACTGACTGACTGACTGACTGACTGACTGACTGACTGACTGACTGACTGACTGACTGACTGACTGACTGACTGACTGACTGACTGACTGACTGACTGACTGACTGACTGACTGACTGACTGACTGACTGACTGACTGACTGACTGACTGACTGACTGACTGACTGACTGACTGACTGACTGACTGACTGACTGACTGACTGACTGACTGACTGACTGACTGACTGACTGACTGACTGACTGACTGACTGACTGACTGACTGTACAGGGATCTCAGCGATATAAATCGCGTTGGACTGGTTGACTGGATTGATAAAGAGGTCGAAAAATTGAGATCGCCAGTTTTCTTGTCCCTGTTGTTATGTAACATTAGCAGGTAACTTATACGAAATTAATGGTACAGGTTTTGCTCGTCATTCCAATATATTTAATCTATACCTACACTAATATTATAAAAGGACAAAGCACATGGGTGTGTCCTTTATAGTGTTCAACGCCCGTTTTTATTACATACGGCATCACAGGCGATAGCAATTGATGATATCTGAAATAAAATGGTAATTGGGTAAGGAGTTTTGGGAAGGAAACGCTCTAGGCGTAGGTTTAGAACAATGGTGCCCAACGTGTTCTCAGCTTTGTGCATGTGCGATCTTCCTTCACTCACTCAGGTAACCCAGCATTAGAGAGGTTTGTTTTGAGTCGAGTCGCTCGCTACCTGGCGAGAGAGAAGGTCGTTCACGTCTGCAGTGAAGCATTTATACAGCAGTATAAGTATTGCTGCGTGACACCTATTCATTGTTTTCTTTGTTTTTCTAGTGCGGGAGTGATAGTAGTGACGTTATAAATTAACATCTCACACTATATACGACAAAAATAAATAATGGAAAATCGACCAACGACCTTAGTTGTTAGTTTTGTTGAAGGTGATATTATTCGACCGACTGCATATGAAATGCATGAGTGGATTTTCAACACGCTGAAATTGGATGAAAGTGACGTCACAGGATTGCAGGTAAATGGAATTTCTAGACAAATTTTTATCCAATGCACCACACCAGAGCTCGTTACAAGAGTGTTGACTCAGACAAATGGGGAAGCTAATTTTGTGCTGTCAAATGGGCAACGCACTAAAGTGATTATTGATGTGGCTGGTTTTGGAAGACGTGTGGTGAAAGTATACAATCTACCTTTAAATTTTGTCAGTAGGAAGTTGATGGTAGCCTTGGAGCCTTACGGAGCAGTGTTACAGGTGAAAGAAGATGTTTGGAATGAAACTTTTCGTTATAAGGTTACAAATGGGGTCCGTACTGTTAATATATTACTAAAAAAGCATATTCCTTCTTTTTTGAACATTGATGGTTATTCAGCATTAATAAGTTACCCTGACCAACCCATCACCTGTGCAATTTGTCATGAAGCTGGTCATTTACGCAATCAGTGCCCTCGCAGATTCGTGCCAAAAATACTGCCTACTACGTCGGAGCCTGCTACATGGGCCAAGCTGGTCACGGGAAATTTGACAAAACCACGAACAGCATTGAGTGCAACAGAACCGCTAGTGGCAAATGAACTACAATTACTAACTCCTACCATAGTAAAAGAGGGAAGTGAACAGAAAAGTGTAGCTCCAGTTCCTCCACCCATGCCACAGCAGGAAGAAGACAAGAGTAGTCCGGAAATGCCTGAGGTAACCCGGGAACACTCTACGCAAATGTGTGCTAGAGTCTCTCCAACCGAAGAAGACAAGTGTAGTCCGAAAGTGTCTGATGCAACCTTGGAACACTCGGTATCAATGTCTGCAGTAATCCATCCAACTAGTGTGAAGTCACCCCTGAGTACTATGGAGATAGTAGAGGAATGTGTGGTGGAGGAAGCGGAGAAAGAAAAAACCTTAAACGTTCAAGTGGAAGCAATGGAAACAGTCACACCAGTAACAATAAAGTCACAGTCTCTGACGTTTTCGGATGAGGAAGTGGAATATGAGGATTTGGTGAATGTGCGTGGATTGGAGTCCAGGCGTATGGAGAATGATGAAAGGGTGAGTCAGCGTGATCCGCGTTTGGAAAAACGAAGAAAGACTGCCAAGATGCATAAAGCAGGGTCACCTACACGAAAGGCTATGAAGACGCATAAACCTATGGAACAGTGATTGGAGGATTGAATACTTCATGAATAAACACTACATTCGGCTTTTCTCCTTATGGTGTTAATTCTTCAGAAATTTGCGACTATGAATGTAAATTGTTTACGCAGTAAGACCAAACAAGCCTTGGTACGGGATTTTACTTTTGAACACGACCTTGATTTTTTGTTTTTGCAGGAGAACAATGAACCACATTTAAACTTTTTTGGCCCAAGGTATAATTATGTTTCCAATATTGGTGAAGAACAACGAGGTACAGCCATAGTTTATCGCTCATCTCTAGGGGTACAACTGACGGAAAAGCATGCCAGTGGCCGAATTACTTCCTTATTGACGGAGGATAATATTCTACTAGTCAACGTATATTTACCATCAGGTTCAAATCGACGAAAGGAACGGGAAGACTTTCTTGCAACAGAGTTACCGTTCTTTTTGCGACACCGATATGACAAATTGGTTTTCGGAGGAGATTTTAATTGTGTCCTTAATGCTAAAGACCAAACTGGGCAATATCTACCGTCTCCAATGTTAGACCGGATTTGCAAGTCTTTGGAGCTGCAGGATGCCTGGGAACTTCTATATGATACCTATGTTGAATATACCTTTCACCGAAATACTACAGCCTCCAGAATAGATAGAATTTATGTTAGTACAACCATGAAGCAGCAGATCAGAAGTGTGAAGGTGCGACCAGTACCCTTTAGTGATCACCATGCACTAATAATGTCGCTGGTATGCACGAATCGGACACCGATAATAGGCAGAAGTTATTGGAAACTCAACAGCGCGCTCCTTCAGGATAAGGAGATCCGAGAACAGTTTCAGCGATTGTGGACTAGATGGAGGCGTACGGCGCAAAGTAGATCTCCCAGTATGCTGCAACAATGGTTATATACGTACAAACCTGCAATTCGTAACTTTTATAAAGGAGAAGGTATTAAGCGGGCGAAATTGCGAAGGCAACGGTTGAATTATTACTACGAATTACTCAATGAATTATATCAGCAACAGTGTGATGGCCCAAATGTGACGAACCATATTGCAGCAGCCAGGAAAAGATTGTGTTGCTTGCATGAGGAACTCTGTCGTGGAGCACAAATACGGGCGGGAGACCGCTCAGTACAGGATGAAGAGAGAATTTCACTGTATCACTTAGCGTCTGAGAAACACTCAGGAACAAGGAAATATCTTTCCAAGTTACGTTCTTCGGAAGGGAATTTACTGCTGACCTCACGGGATATATTAATGGAGGTTCAGGAGGCATTTACACAAAGGTTTGCAGCAAAAGAGGTTAATATAGTAGCGCAGCAATATGTCTATAAGCAAATTGAACCACTAGTGACCTCGGAGATGAATGATGCCTTGAATGAAGACATAACGGAAGAAGAATTGCGTACAGCACTAATGTCGGCTAGTATGGGCTCTGCACCTGGACCCGATGGGATTGGGTATCAGTTCTACCGCGAGAATTGGAGTATAGTGAAGGATACATTGCTTGGTGTCATGATAGAATTACAACGAGGTTCGGGAGTCTTGTCCGGGTTTAATGAGGGCATCATTGTGCTCATTGCCAAGCATCCAACAGCCTTGCATATAAACGACTATCGCCCAATCACGCTTTTAAATGCTGACTACAAATTATATACAAAGATAATAGCAAACAGGATGAAGAGATATATGCCTGACATCATCGGAACAGGACAAACTTGTGGTATCCCAGAGAGGAAGATTACACATATACTAATGACGTTAAGAGACACCATTATTGAATGTGAGAGCAAGCCTGATGAACCAGCAGCAATTTTGGCGTTGGATTTTGCCACAGCCTTTGACAGAATAAATCATGGATATCTATGGGATGTACTACAACGATTTGGGTTCTCATTCTCATTTTTGAATCTACTACAACGATTATATACAAATGCACACTCCAGAATCCAAGTAAACGGATTCTTCACGCAGCCAGTACTTATAGAACAATCAATTCGCCAGGGATGCCCACTGTCGATGATCCTGTATACTTTGTGTGTAGAACCCTTGATACGAGGATTGGTTTCAGTGCTCTCCAGGAGAAGAAACCCAATGAACTTCGAGAGACTTTTTGCATATGCGGATGATATTACCTTAGTGCTCACGGATGCTGGGGACTTCACAGCAATTGAGCCAATATTATTGCAATACCAGAATGCATCAGGGGCTTTAATCAATTACAGTAAATCGCATCTCCTAGCCCTGAATAACTGGATGATGAAGGAAGCTCGGTTTACACATAAGTCAGTCATTAAAGTCCTAGGTCTGTTTCTTACATCTAGGCTGGAGGAACTTATCATATTAAATTGGCAAAGAATTGTTAACCACTGCTTAAATATTTTGAACTCGCAGTTAACAAGGAATTTGAACTTTGTTCAGAAAATCTGGCATGTGAATACCTTTGTGCTGGCAAAGTTGTGGTACGTAGCACAGGTACTCCCGATGCCTCATCAGTTCTCACAGCGATTAGAAAGGGCGATAGGATACTATATTTGGAAAAATCAGTATTACAAGGTGGCCCGACCTCAGTTGCGCAGAGACATACATAGTGGGGGATGGAATTTGGTGGATGTGAACGTGAAGTGTCGTGCGCTGTTATTGCGTGCTGTTCTGGTAGCCATCAATGGCCAAAGTAGACAGCAAGATGTAAATTTTAGTAAAAAATTGATTGGCGCGGATATTGCAGCGCCTGCTGCCTTTCGGATAATGCGAAAAGATTATGAGAGTATTATACCTTTGATTGAAAGAACAACAACGACGTTGACCTCCAAAGACATATACAAAGAATTAATGCAAGAATTTCTGACAGTACCGGCGATTGTACGCAAATACCCAAATGCTCCATGGAAGAATATCTGGAAGCTCTTCAGTTATAATTATATACCGTTGGACTGGAAGGTCTCCCTATATCAGTATGTTAATGAAATTATCCCCACGGAATCAAAAAAACATAAACATAACATAGTATCAGCACCATGGTGTAAACATTGTAGACAGGTAGATACCCAACGCCATAGAATTACTTCCTGTGTGATGGTACGTGACATCTGGACATGGACCAAGAAACAGACGGGGCACTTGATTGGGAACACTTCAGAAAACGCTGTAACGTCGGTTTTGTTATCTTGGAAATTCCAGAAAGGAATAACTGAGTACACCCAGATATGGTTGACCCTTAGATTATACCATTACTGTCTCAGTTTTGAACAACCGGCGTTAACAGACTTTAAATCCTGGCTAAAGGCAGAAAGATACCGGATGAGAAAATATCCTCACATATGGAAGCTCTTAAATGAGCACTTAGACGTTATTTAAAATTAAAAAAAAAAAAAAAAAAAGACTGTACTCCTCTCTCTCTCTCTCTCTCTCTCTCTCTCTCTCTCTCTCTCTCTCTCTCTCTCTCTCTCTCTGAATCAGTGATGAGCCTCCGCGCTGTAGAGAATGTTGTTATATATGAGCGGGTAGCGCTCGAAAACATTCAGCGATCGCCAAATAAAAAAAAAAAAGAAAAAGTCTCATGGTAGGACTGGGCGGTGGACGCAAATCCGCCCTCTTGTCTTTCCCATAAGGATGGGTATCACTGGTTTTGGGTATAGTTCATGTTAGTTAAATTAACATCACAACCAAGATGTTCACAGCAGAAAAAAAATTTATTTTGTTGTTTAACGACGCTGTCAATTGCCAGGATCACATCAGCGTCGCCGGTGTGCCGGATTTTTGTCCCGCAGGAGCTCTTTTACATGCCAGTAAATCTACTGACATGGAGCTGTCGTTTTTAAGCACACTTAAAAACCATCGGCCTGGGCCGGGTTTGAACCCGCGACCTTGGGATCAGTAGGCCAACATCTAACCAACTGAGGCACCCAGACCGACGTTCACAGCAGAATCAACTACTAGCACGTGATGTGCTCCACAAGGAGAACATATTCTGACATCACTGATTGGCAGGGTTGCCAACATTTAAAAGTAAAATTATCGTACCAGCCACTCAAAATTATAGATTTGTATTCTAAATTATCGTACATCATAAAGCAAACGCTACAAGAATACAAATATCACTATAATACTTATGAAAATATAAGGGTAATGATGTTTATTATATCCACTTACTTTATTATATCTACCTCAACAAATATTACAACTTTAGCACTTATGTTTCTCGCACTATTCATCTGAAAGTTCAGCTTCCTCAACCGTTGCAGCATTGTACAAATTTGTTGTTGAGATAAACCTTAACATCTTCTCGGTGACTTGCAGAGTTAAGATCTACCACGTTCTTTCATAAGTTGAGACTTATGAGAATGAGTTCATTTACCGTATCTAGTGCCAACCTGTTTCTAACTTTGGTTTTTATTAAACAAAGTTTAGGGAAAAAAAAAACCTCTTTCACAAGAAGTGCTTCTGTAGGGCAAGGAAACCACTGATAATGCAAAGGCCGCCAGATCTTTGAAATCAGTATTTCTACCAAGGTAACATATGTTTAACAGCAATACAGGCTCAGGCATGTTCTTTATTTCACACGGAAGAGCACGTATTCCGAGTTTTCTACATTGATCGTCAATTTTCTGAACAGTGCCTTCTTTTTTGAGATTATCAGACCTGGCCACACTGGCAATAAGAGGATAAAGGGTAGAAGGACTAGTAGCTATGGGGTGGAGACAGACAATGAGAACAAAAGTGGTGTTATTTGTGATTAGTTTCATTTCGCTGGAGTGACAAACCAATGAAAGTGATATTTCGCCGATATCGAACTATCATACATTCAAATTATCGTACACCCCCATAATTATCGTACGGGTTGACAACCATCGTAGAAACACTAAAATTATCGTATGCCCCATAATTATCGTACGAGTTGGCAACCCTGCTGATTGGTTAAAGTTAGATATAAATCGACTCCTGCTGGATGGAAGCGGGATAGCAACGGCCTCTGCTCCAGCCAATGAAGGACGTGACGGTATTAGGGGTGGCCAGACAGGTGAGCATTGCGGTGTTGTTTGTTTCGGTGTCACATAATTTTGAAGTAGACTATATAGGGTATAGGGTATACACGAAGGGGAACAACTCGTGTACCGCTACCTACGCAGATCTATTGTGGCTAAAAGCTCCCGGGAGGCAGGGGAGAAGTGAGGAAACACAGGGTGCCACAGGGTCGCAGATAGACAGGCAACAGAGACGCGCGGAAGTCCCTAACAAGTGCTGAGATTTCTTCATCCGCACACCGCGCATCAGGTGTCGCACAAGTTTCCCCCCAGCGGAGTACAGTGACCGGCCAACACCATCTAGCGCCCAGAACAGTAGATGCCATACGCAAGCACTCGCGCCATCTGCTCGGCACTGCCAACACCACTCGCCTGAAAGCACACCTGAAAATTGATAAAGAAATGGAATGAAGGGAAATGATGGAAAGGAAACCATGGTATGAAATTGAGCACCCCAACATTCGCCAAAGTGACAAGAGGAAACCACGGAAAAACCCATGTCAGAGTGTGCGATCTGCGCGGTTGCCGGTGTTCGAACCCAGGATCTCCCGTTGCAGCTGCACCACCTCGCTCGGTTAAAACGGACTATACCTCGCTGGCATTTGTCTTTTATGGCGGCCGAGGAAAACCTGGGACACTGGGAATTAGGGAGGATGATTCTGGCGGGGTGTGAACAGTGGACGTTCCGAAAGAGAGCCTCACATATTACCGCGGAGCCATCTCGCTCGGTATGTGTGTATCTGCGTGTGAGTACGCGGTGATCTTGGAATCGATAATACTTAGAAAACCGAAACGCACTCTTCTTCCAGAAGGACATGTGTTAACATGGGTCTAAATATTTCCTAAAATATTAAAACTAGGGAATTTTCCTGTTCATATCAAACACTTTCAAACCGGTTTCAATGAATATGTAACACACAGGATTAGTCTTGGTACTTCATTACGAAAATAGCAGATTTTAAAGACTTTCAGCCCAAAATGATATTTGGGAAGGTCCAAAATCTTTTGATAGAGTCACTAAAGTAGGGAAATACATATCGTGTCCGTTCCACCGAATCTCCCTCTGATTTCACTGAATTTCATGACTAAGCAGTATTTTCCGTGTGATCTTGAACCTTGGTACTTGGATTTTAGAATTTTTAACAAAAATAGTGAGTTACCCAAATAGTCTCAAGAACTCCTTGTTTTGAGTCCATATTTTCAACCCATAAAGTAAAAATCAGTAAATGTTGTACTATCTAGACAACTATTCGTGTACAGTATAGGACTCAAAAAAAAAAATTACAAGCTATCTTATAAAATTTATGAAGTACTCCTACCGCTTTTCCGACCTTGTTTGGAAATGTGCACTGTATACCTAAACCAACTATTCAAAACATTACACAATTATACCATAGGAAAAACCACAGCTTGCTTTAAAATCTCCAAAAAAGTATCCCACTCAAGTTTTTTTTTAAATCTATCCCAAAGCTTTATTTGCAAGTCCTTGTATGCAAACGTTAAGCTAGAGGATTTAGTGAAAGTTGTAGGTTACTTTGTACTTTCAGAAAACTATCTTTGCTCGTATATTAACCTAACTAGCTCCTCGGTGCAACGGACCTTTCCGGGCCAAGGCCTGCCACCCGGCCGCTACGTCCCACACCTCCACCTACCATAAGCGCCATGAGAGGGGTACAGTACTGGAGGCTTCTGTGTAATAATCGTTCCAAAAATAAGGAAGCATAACCTAAAAATCTGATGTATTGCATTCACATGACTTTCTCTACTCTTGTACTAAAAATTCTTACAAACTTATTCCTATATCTTCTTCGTGTTAGTTGAGATAAACATTCGCAGAAATTATCTTATTGCTTATTTCCGTGTAGGTGCAAGGGGAATATGAGAATACAGTAGGATTTGAACTATAGTCAAATCTTGTAAAGCTTTGAGATTCCGTTCTCTTTGCGCGGTTAACATAAAAAAATGAACAACGATGTTGCATTTGACGAAAGTTTGTTTTTCGATACTGACACAAATAACAAGGAATATCTCCGAAATGGTTCACTCTGTAAGAAAAAATTATTTGGATATAAACTGTGTGTTTTAGTGAGATCTACATTTTTGTATAGTAAGAGTTTGTCTAAATCTTAGGGTTTACGAGTTATTCAAAAATCATACAGAGTAAACAGGACTACATAGTCTGTGGCCAGAAAATTCAAAATATACATTTGATTTTTCATAAAAATATCTTAAACATGTCATTTTAATCAAAATCGTTAGAGTCACTTTCAAGGAAATCAAAATTTTAGAAAAGTTTTCCACGTAAAGGGTAGTTCAAGGTGGAGCAATTTTCTTCAAAATCTTTGTGTCATATCCTTGAAAGACATTTAACTTAAATACCAACTTTGGTTTTTGACCAACTTTTCGTTTTGAGCTATGCTGTCCACAGACTGACAGACACATACGGACCTTTTTCTAAAAAATGCTATTTTTGGATTCAAGGGGCCTTAAAACATATATTTCCGGTGAAATCTCTACTTAGAATTTTTGGGTGGAATACAATACTTGCACTACTTAGTAGTAAAGAAAGTAAAAGAGCTAACGGAAACTCCTTCCTGAATTGCCCTTCTACAATAACACATGTATGATAGCAAGCAGTAATAAGTACGTCAAAGTCATCCTGGAAATGTTGGGTAGGAAAATGTAGTGTACTACACCCTCACCATAATCTCCGCTGTTTTATCACGGACTGCTGGAATATTCATTTAAAAAGTTGCTCTGAAAGGGCAAACACTATTTTAGAGCGGTTAATAAGCACGACTGGCATTTGTTACAGTGCTGCAGCTGCCATCGGACAGCCTGATGGTTCGAACCACATCCATCTGCAACATTCCTAAATATAGCACTGCGAATACTTGAATCCAGACTAGAAGAGGGCTAGATCATTAATAATAACATTACTGTAATACTATAGGTAAATGGGCTTGATTAAAAATGTGTAATTGGAAAAGAATGTCACTCATGTCATACTTCAAAGTGTATTCTCCAGTCTCCCGGTAGCTGTTATAACACGTTCTGGAAGTACGCATTTTGTTTGCATATCTTTATATCTTAAATATATAAGATATGCAAGCAAAATGCGTACTTCTAAAACGTGTTATATATTCCGCGCAACTTGGAAACGCCTCTAACAATTTCGATCAAACTTTATATTCAGACAGGGTTTTGCTTATTAAGTTTATCTATATAGTTTTAATTCCTAAAAAAATGCGATTTCATGCGTAACAGTCACAATTACTCTAGACCTTATTTTGTACATCATCCGCGCCATCTGCGCGGCACTGCCAACACTCCACGCCTGAAAGTACACCTGAAAGATGATAAAGAAATGGAATGAAGGGAAATGCTGGAATGGAAATCATGGTATGAAATAATACACCCCAGCATTCACCTAAGTGACATGGGGAACCACGGAAAAAACCATGTTATACTGCGCGGCCACGGGGATCGAACAGGTTACCTGAGCCATCCCGTTCGGTGCTATGGCAAATAAACAAAAGCAAATTAAAATATTCTTAGCTATATTTCGCTGAATTGTCAAAGTAGCTTCTCACGACAGTTTCAGCCTTTAAATACTATGCTTCCGTGTTCAATACGCTTTCGGAACTGAAATAAGCCGCAGTGAATATCGTTATCTCTCCTGTGTCCTCACTCTTAGCGTAGAAAACCTTCGAGAACATTACCGAAGTAATGCTGTTGTCCTTTTCTGGACGTTTCTAAAGTTGGAACAACTCATCTGAGGTAGCAGAGTATCTGGACACGTTTCTATTATGCGCCCATAGAGACCCTAGCTTCTGTGCGAAAAGAGCACATGGATTGATGTTGCACTGTTCCAGTTTACACTTTTCTACAGTCTGCTCTAATAATCAAGTGAAAAGAGATACAGAACTCAGCCACATTTGTAGTGGTTGTTAAGGTTTCCTACGCGTATAAGTAATATAGGCAACTAGGTACTGTCACATTAGAGCTCCCAATCATTCCATTCACATTATTTTAGGCATCCTAATTAAACTTAAAGGTAATTCTTACAGATAGCAGTAAGGTTCATTAACCGTCTTTAAAAGGAACAAGTCACAGATAAGAGTAGCATCAGAATTTCCAAACAAATTGTTGTAACATTTTCATAAGATTAACAACTTCTTTATTCAAAAAGTCAAAATCTATGTACAGTTTAAATCATGACATTCCAAAGGGCAAGTCACAACCGAAATGAATCAATCACAGAAGTATTATGACATTTGTCCATCAGCCTCCATCGTATTTCGCCACAAATCTGACCGATACTATTTTATCACTAAACAAAATATAGATGTACTTAAAAAGTAAAACCATACGTAAAACACTTGCTAATTTTTAGCTTAAGTTATTTTTGTAGGAGAGAGATGAAGTGAGTGGGTAAGTGGTGAATGAGTGGGTGAGAGACTGGGTAAGTGGTGAATGAGTGGGTGAGTGGGTAAGTGGTGAGTGAGTGGGTGAGTGTGAGTGAGTGGGTGAGCGTGTGAGTGAGTGGTTGAGCGTGTGAGTGAGTGCGCGAGTGAGTGGGTGAGTGTGTGAGTGGGTGAGTGAGTGGTTGAGCGTGTGAGTGAGTGGTTGAGCGTGTGAGTGAGTGGTTGAGCGTGTGAGTGAGTGGTTGAGCGTGTGAGTGAGTGGTTGAGCGTGTAAGTGAGTGGTTGAGCGTGTGAGTGAGTGCGCGAGTGAGTGTGTGAGTGAGTGGTTGAGCGTGTGAGTGTGTGAGTCAGTGTGCGAGTGAGTGGGTGAGTGTGTGAATGAGTGGTTGAGGGTGTGAGTCAGTGGGCGAGTGAGTGGGTGAGTGTGTGAGTGAGTGAGTGGGTGAGTGTGTGAGTGAGTGGGTGAGTGTGTGAGTGAGTGGGAGAGTGTGTGAGTGAGTGGTTGAGCGTGTGAGTGAGTGGAGCGAGTGGTTGAGTTTGTGAGTCAGTGCGCGAGTGAGCGTGTAAGTGAGTGCGCCAGTGAGTGTGTGAGTGAGTGGTTGAGCGTGTGAGTGAGTGGAGTGAGTGGTTGAGCGTGTGAGTGTATGAGTGAGTGGTTGAGCGTGTGAGTGAGCGGAGTGAGTGGTTGAGTGGGTGAGTGTGTGAGTGAGTGTGTGAGTGGTTGAGCGTGTGAGTCAGTGGGCGAGTGAGTGGATGAATGTGTGAGTGAGTGGGTGAATGTGTGAGTTAGTGACAGAGGGAAAGAAAGGGAGAGAGCCCCTTCTACTCTACAGACAAATCGGGGGCACACATTTTGAAGGAATTATCTTCTGGGAGTAACTTTTTATATATAAACATAAAATTTTGAATACAAATGCACGGATGCCATCGTGCTGATAGATGCTTGCTGACGTCATGTCTGATGTTGGGACTCAGGACTGGCAAACTAACTGAAGGCAATTTGCCACCCTTTGTGGGGAAACCTTGATCCCTGCGGCATACGTATCTCTAATGGTTCTTTAAAGTCCCTGTATTGCAGCGACGGACTCGGTTTTGTTGTTCTTTTTTCTTTTTTGAATTTCGATCATCATAACCATCAAGGTACGATATAAACCACTTTGATTTGTTCCAACTTGACACTAATTGGTCCCTCCACCTCTTCCTCGGCCGTCCCACATCCCGTTTACCTATTGGCTTGTACTCGAGAATCACTTTAGGTGTACTTGAGTCCTCCATTCTCTCTACATGTTCTCTCCAATTATTATTTATTCTGTATTTTTCAATCTCATCTAGTAAATTATATATTCCCAGTTCTTTTCTTACATCTTCATTTCGTTTTCTATCCCTCAAAGTGTACCCCGCTACAGATCTGAGAAATCTCATCTCAGCCAATGTCACTTTTTGAGACTGATCTTCTGTGAGCGTCCAACTCTTACTCCCGTACATCAATGCTGGGACCGCCATAACCTTATAACAGTTTGTTTTAGTCTGTTTACTAACGTTCCTAAAGCATCTTTTAATTGTGCCGCATAGATACTGAAATTTGTGTAGCTTCTTATCAATTCTTCAATTCCATATCACTTAATTTAATTCAACTTGAACAACTAAGTCGCAGTCCACCCACTACTAATAGCTTTCACAAGTTGAGTCATGTCTACAAATGTAGATGGCTGGAGCTGAGGATTCCCGTCTGTTTTAAAATTATAATTATGAAAAGTAATATGACTGATACAGAAATAGTGTAGCTATATAAGGCTGTTGCATTACATACAATATGTGTAAAAAAGCACTGGTCGCTGTGTCTGTAACAACATGCTAGGTTTCTCTTTAATGACGCCACTCCACCAGGACAAATATGAGAACTTGCTTTTGGTGTTGTGGTGGATCAGGTCGCCGTTGTTGCCCTGGAGATGCTAACGATGCGGAACAGTGCAACTATATTACGCTTAGCTTTCGTTATATAAGGCGTTAGAAATGATGCCATTGTGTCTATACAGCCTTTGTTGAACATGTTATTAAATACTTTACCAAATTCTGCAGCCGAAATATTGGAAACGAACGCCGTACATCGTCTTTTAATAGCTTAAACGTCTCATAAACTCGCTTAAATCTGAAGGTTATCTACATTCAAACCATTATGTTAATACAAGCAATGTAAATAATAATGGCCATGTGTCACTGACATACGTAAGTGATCAACCTGTTAACGGTGACGCTTTTAAAACTGCACAATAGTGAGAATATAAGGATACGGTATGTTGAAGGACAGGATAAATCTATACGTTGACTGGAGACCTCTTATCTCAGATGGCCACGCAAATCCGTTAATTGACTGGTGAATACTAGTAAAATGGACAGAGCGAGATAGCTCCGCATTAACGTGTGAGGCTCGCATCCGGGAAGAGTCGGGTTCGATTCTGGTGTTGGGTATTTCGTGGTTTTCCCCGGTAGGCAGGCGAATACTGGGGTAGTTACTCATTTGCTACGAACTCCTTTCCATCATTCCTCTTTCATTCAATTTCCTTTCACCTCTGCTGCCATGGAACACAAAATTATTTCGTGCAAATCTAAAATTATAAACAGATTATTACTGTATTCAATATCGCGCATGATTTATTCATTATAATCCGTGTGTCAATAATAGCAGTGGGTATTTCCTTAGCTTGCTCAGGCTTATGGAGAGAATATCCAATCATTTTGGGACATTCTTTTCTCTGAGTAAGGAAGATGCAAAAACACCTGTAAATCATTAATTTCTGAATAATTAACATCTGAATTTATAATTATTTGCCAAGCAAATAGAGACGTCATAACCCGTAACACCTATTCACTTCGCTCCCAGGGGTGAAATGCATGCAAGGGAGTGTTTTATTTATCGCTTCAACACGCCAGGTAAATTTCTGGACATATGAAAATGCCCTAGGTTATACCAGCTATGGATGCTGAATTATGTCACGATTTATTTCCTATAATTGCTTATGCCAAGATTGCATAAAGTGTATTTAACTCTTGGATAATGTTAATGTGGTACTCGTGAAAACTATCGCAATCAGCAACTTTCGTACGACAAACATTCATTCGTGCCACGATCATTTAGATTAACCACTTGTATGAATTACTATTAAGAAACCGCAGTCTGGCTTCTGGATTAATCATTTCCGCTAATTAACATTGTGGCATAGACAGTCAGTGAGAGTACAACAATATTAGATCACAGAACATGTTTTTCTCGTTAGTAAAACGGGGTTGGCAAAACTGGATCCAGGTTTTCTTGGTCCACTTACTGCTCTCGACGTACGTCCGATCAATGATTTTTTGTACCGAGGTTCGAATAAACGAAATTCTATGTTTGTTTAGTTTGAATGCTGAAAGGATTCGTTATTGGCTCGCAAAAACAGGAGCACAGCATGCAATCCTCTAGTGGGACTCAATCGCTTTCCATTCTATCGCAGAAATTTTACGTTAAATGGTCCTTTACAAGCAATGCCGTGTAGTTGGTTCCCATTGGCTGATGAGAATCGACCAACTAGAACACTGAGTTGTTTTGCAGATGAATGGATCCGCAGACCATCGCGATCCCCCGAGCCTTCGAGCTAAAAACTTTCTAACGAATATTTTTCAGTGCTCTCCACGATGTAAGCCATAAGTAGGGGAGAGAACTGCTTATATTCCTCTTACGCATGCCTTGAAATACCCAAGTTTCGAGAGCAGTAATTTTTGGGATAGAAATAAAAAGCAAACAAAACTGTTGAAGTTCATCACCTTGCTCAATTTGCTTCAACCTCCACTAAATGGAATATGAACCGATTTTCAGTATAAAACACCAGCGCTCCCTCTTTTAAATTTTTAAGGTTTACTCCATTTCGAGCTATTAGCGTAGCGTGGTTGACTATGAATCATAAATGTTGTGCATGCCAAGCCATATCCTATACTGGGGAAAAAACAGTTTCACTGAAATTACCTTTAGGAACTGTTAAAATGATTTGAGATTGAACGTATCAACTTTCTAAGCCTTTCAGCTATGATATAAATGTTTAGGCATGGCCCTAATATGAGGAGGTACTTTTCAAATCATATTATGTCAATTAGAGCAATTTTTCAGTAGACAAGAAAATCTAATAATTCCTAAACCCTTGGAGATAAATTGAAATTTTGAAAGTACAAAAAAGTGTATGGATTCCAAGATTAAGGATGTATTTTCACTAAAATAAATTCCAGAAAAGGGTAGTAGATACTTATAAAAACAATGTGGACATAATATTGTTTTATGAGGAAATAAACTCTGATCTCTGAACATAATTAAACTTTGACATATTTTACACAACCGAAACAAAATATACAGTTTAATGTTTTCTTGGAACTTCCAATGTCTAATTATCATGAAAAAGCCATTAAGTAATGAGTTAATGCAACATATTTTTACTGAACTCATTGAAACATGTGAAATTACTTATTCAATTCCGTCTAAGTCTTAACAGTCCTTGCTCTTCCAAGCAATCACACATCGTCCTATCTTCACCGGTCTTAAGAGTGTCATTTAGGTCATCTAAAATGCTGTGTAGGTAGAAATTCAGGTCATTAGTTCTCCAATCATCTCCATGCCTGTTCTTCAATAAATTTTGTATGTCCATTTCTTTTCCTTCGAGGTCATGTTTTATAAATACATCACTGTTGGATCCGGTACTTCATCCAGTTTTCTACCCTTTTTCCAAACAGAGGTATATTTCTCAGACGGATTATCAATACAGAATGTGGGTGTTATATTCATTAGTGCATTAAATCTGTCCATTGCTCATGGTTTTCTCTAGCATTATCCGCTTCATATCGTTGATACCATATGGTCTTTTTCAGGCGTTGTTGAAGTGATTTATAAACTTTGAAGTGATTTTTGCATACATGCACAGAACCAGTTTCATAAATTTCATGATATTGATATTCCACCATCCCAGAAAGCCGATCAGCAGGGAAATAGAAATGCCCTTCTAGGAAATAAAAATGTATTTCCTTTAAGCTTTTTGGGATTTTTGAAGCAGAAACAGAATCAATGCGTGGACCACATGCATATTTTTGTTTTGGCCACTGAATCCATCAGAGAATAGTCTTAAGTTTTCTGTTTGTTCTGGAATATTTGACTTCTCCAAAAAATTACATAAAGCACATGCCACTTTTACTGATCCTCTGCCAGACTGACTTTCATCCCACATATAAAAATGGAGAGGAGCAGAGTTTTCTATACATGATATACAGAGATAATAACGGCTTATCCTTCTGGAATAGTAAGACTGCCCTATTGACAGTTTCGGAAGTAACATTCACTGCAGACAAATTTTGCATTTGCCCACTTGATAAGACGAGGACTTAATATGGTTTGAAGTGGACCAAACGGTGGACAAAATACGATTTGAAGCGAACCCCGTTTGCTTGGAAACTAACACGATTAAACGATTTACCATTGGATAGAGCGCCTTCAAAATATCACGAATATACACTGAAAACTCAATTTGGTAAATATGTGGACTTAATACAATTCGAAAAGTAGCTCCACATATGCGTAACCAAAACTACTATGTCGTATTTGATCAATTCAAGCCTATTATTTGCGAAGTTATTAGTATCTTATTAATTTTAAGTAGTTATATAAAAATATCGATATTCAATTGTTTGAATTTGAATTTCCTAAGATATAACAGAAATGTCCCTTACATGTGTAATGCGAAGGTTGTTCTGGTTTTATACTATAATAAACAAAAGAGCTCTTTAAAACTTTCATTAAAATAGCAGTATTCGCTTCATTGATCGTTTATTTACTTCGCTTTTTACCATGCGATGTACTGTCACCGCCCGGGTTCAACTTCTCTTCTAAACTCAGGGATCATTAGAGAATAGTTGCTGAGTGCAGTTTCCCTACAGTTCTAGATGTTTCTGGACCTCTGGGAACAATGCATCCAAATGTATGGAGAATTTAATGTCGTATTGGCATGTTGGTCATGATAGTTTAGTAGCTGAAGCGGCCGGACGGTAACCGGTAGATCCGTGGTTCAAATCCTGGTCATGGCATTGAATTGTTCAGTCTCGTTCTACCTTTTGCAATACTGTTTATAACCGTCAATACGGATTACAACGCGCATCATCTGCAGTGCCCGATAAGATACAGATTGCCTTCTTTTCCAGCACTAAAACTTTGGGGCTATTCTCCCAGATGATAATCCCATAAGACATAATATTATTAAAATGCATTAATAGGTATACATTTTTCGCAAATTCCCTTGAAACAAAGTTTCTCAACTGGAGGCTGTTCTCGACTCTAGACTACCATATAGAGTGCCGAAATAAGATGTTCTCATGTCAGTTTGGAGTCTAGAGTGATGCACAATAGTTTAACGGTATCAAAATGCTTGCTTTATAAAGAAATCGGTATATGCTGAGTTTCTGAAACATTCATTACGAAGCCATTCGCTGGGAACCAAGTGGTTTCTTACTCGACAGGCAGAGCGCGCATATTTTCCTGGTTGCATATAGTACACAGTGTCAGTAACTTAGTGTCAATATTGAAAGGTAAATCATTCATCATTAAAACGGAGACAGAGTAGATCCTTGTGGCAAAGCATTTACAGGTATCGCCATTTCCTGATTTAATAGTACAAACAATTGATTTCGTTTCACATTTGAAAGTCGTAGCAGAATTTTCTGAAGATTTTTCAAAAGAACATGAGAAATGAAACAAATGGTAATAGAGAATTATAAACAATGATTTTATGTCGCACGTACGTGGGAAAAGGTTGGCTATTGATGTTGCAGGATAACGCTCCCCTGCACGTTAGACCACTGTTTACACACATGAGCGTTGCAGGACCACCCAAGCTACCGCCTGTCCTTCAAAGGCGCGGTCCATGCTCCAGTTATACCTAAATAAAACTTTTCATGAAATCAATCGTGGACCTGCTAATAACCTCAGTTAATTATATATACAATAAAAATTGACTACAAAAATATATTACAATAAATCAACAATAAACTACTCGTATACCAAACGTTACTGAAAACAAAGGAATTTCCTGGTATAAGGTAATTAAAATGTATGGTAACACATTCACGGGTCGTCTCCAATGCGCGAGGGAACCGAGAAACGCCGGAAAATGGTGCCAGCATAGGCGCACTAAAATCCTTACCTCTCAAACAGGCAGCAATTCTGTTATTGTTTCATTAAACAAAATGAGTCCTATTATTTGTCTAGTGCTTATCGCACACCACAATCTCTTTTTGAGGCCACACAATAGCACAGTTTTTTTTCTGAAGCCCAATATCGACCGGGTCGACGTTAATTTGTTAAGCAATTTTCGAGGCAATCGCTCTAAACTGTCATCGATTTCATGTAGTTTCTTTTTATTAAAGCCCGCCTAGAATATTCCTTGTTCTAACACCGAAGCCGCAGCTTCAAATTAAAAAACGATAGCATCAGGATACGTTGTACTAGTGGTAAAATATTCAATACAGGTTTACCTTTCCTATCCCGGAAGTATGATTCAGGAAATCGCAATTTAGGAGAACACATTTTACCAATAACATGTGTGAAATAATCTTAATGTTAGTGCTCCTCGAGAACAACCTGTTGATTGCTGGCAAAAATGCGAGTTAATTGGAGAATTTAGGGATAAAAGATACACAAGGGATGCGCACTACGACCTACAAGAGCTCTACTGTGGCTAACACCCGCAGGAGGAAGGGATGAAGGGAAGGAAGCACAAGATGCTACAGACCGGAGGCATACAGGACACAGAAATGCGCGGAAATCCCTAAGAGTTTTTGACTCGAGGTGGAATCAGGACTGAAAAAAGCAATGACATAGCGGGGATTTGAACCACGGATCTTCCTGTTATCGAGCGGCTGCTTTAACCACTAAGCTACCATGACGAACTTGTCAGTATGACATTAAATTCCCCAGCTGATTCGTACTTTCCCGGTAGACCACAAGGGAATCTCACAACAGAGATAAATACCCCAAGGGCGACTTACAAATTGTAAGTAGCTACTTTACGTCCCGGGTTTTTAAGTAACCTTTAGATGGTAATTATTATTTATTAATGCTAACAAACTTACCGCTGGTGTTTTCAAACACACAAGCAACACAGACCCACACACGGCTTGTGGTTAAAGCAGCCGCTCGATAAGCGGAAGATCCGTGGTTCAAATCCCGGCTATGGCACTGAATTTTTCAGCACTGATTCCACCTCTTAAAACATTGCTGACACATGACTTGTGTGTTTGAAAACACCAGTAGTAAGTTTGTTGGCATTAATAAATTATAATTACCATTGTAAAGTTTTTGTTTACCAAATGATAAAAGGAGTGAAGAATTTGTGATATCAACAAAATCTTTGACCTCAGTAAAGAAACGAAAAGTTGGCGACAATACTGTTGTTTATATTGAAAGCTACTGGGACAATATACAAAACCAATTATGCATATATCCACATCCATATGCTTTTCTCCAAATGAAACGTACATAATTTTAGTAAAATGCACAGATATGGATATTTCTGGGCATATCCAAGACGAAGTCTGGCCAGAGTTTTTAAGAGTGTCGGAAAAATGTATAGTATGTTGAGTCAACTTCCACTGCATGTTTCAAAATATATGTGAACTGCCATACACATCTTAGAAACTACTTCGCCCCAGCTGCTCTTTATCGTCTATAAGATGTTTTACGATGTTGATTTTGAAAACGAAAATCCGTGACAAATCCTTTGCAAATCTAAGAAGATATTCTCATAGGTATTCTCATGAGAGGTAACGAATTTTTGTAATAAAACTCTTGCAGGGGGAGGCAGGTTGGATGGCTGAGGACAGCCCTAGGTGTGCCATACGTGTACCTGCACTTGTCAGGGCTTAAACACTGCCATGACGGGATGTGGTACTTGCAGGATGGCGGGCGTAGTTGAATTTGGTCTTTAGAGAAGAGGTAACAAAGATTGCTCCTCAATGGCTGCAAGTCAGGGTGCAATGGTCATTGTGCACGGCTGCTGGTACAATTTTATCCAAATATGGGGGTTGACTTAATTTTGATATCCAAGCATCTCTTGGAAGGATTGTAAGTTAGCTCAGATTTTTCTGCTGGTGGATTAGCTCTGCTGTTACCGGATATGCCATGCAGGGAAGCCGGAGATGCCTAATTTGGAGTCCTCTGGGGTTATAACCCCAAATAGACCTAACCCGGGCGCTCCGATATAGTGGCAATGAGTCGCAGAATTGTGCAGCTCGGCGTCTAATTTCATCCTCCACAGACGGAAGAGGTGAGGTCTCGTGCAGTAATCTCGTGGGGAAGCAGTGGTATACAGAATAGAGCATCCGAAGATCCCATGCCATACTCGCTGCAGTTGCAGCAGGTTTGTATCTGCGGTCATGTCCCAGATCTCGCTGGCGTATGAAAGGACGGGATTACGAGGGCCTAGCTTCGAGGTCACAGGCATCCCGGACCTCAGCATGGGATACAATGAGACTGTTGCTCGCTAGCCCAATGCGACTGGTCTCAGATGTGTTCTCCAAAAGTCAGGCCCTTATCGAACTTCACTCCTAGGCAGTTGATGGTATTCGTCCATTCTATCCTTCTCCTGATATAGGTGAATGTGTGGAAGTTTGCGAGAAAGCGGCGCTTGGTGATGAGAATGGCGTGGCTTTTCTCCGGGTTGATGAAGAAAAAAACTCTTAACCTCTAATGAGATTCATTTAGGTTATTCTGTAAATAAGCTCGTCTTCTTAACGCGGTTGTAGTGCTGCTACCTACCAGGCGGAAGACCCCGTTTCGATTCGCGGTACCGGTGAGGCGATTTTCTCTTGCTGAAGGACCTGATCAGGGGTGCATTCAGCCTCGTTAGGACCCTAAGGGGCCAACTGAGGACCCACTTGATGGAAAAGTACCGGCCCCTGGTTGCGAAGACCGTATACAACGGGCGGGACGGTCCGGGGCTCTAATTACGCCCCAGCCTCCAGTACTGCACCTCATTCAAGACGCCTGTGTTGGGCAGATGTGGGATTGCAGCGGCCGGGCGGTAGACCTTGCCCCGGAAAGGTCTGTTGCGCTGCAGGTTACTTAGTTATTCTGTGAACGAAGCTTAACAGATCATATAAACAATAATTACCTTCTTAGTTGTCTTGTTTAAAATCAAGGCCCTAATGACCACGTTGTCGACGGGCCTTAAACCCGACACACTCACTCACTCACTCACAACAGATTACAATATTCTAAATAAATGACAATCGGATGTGTTACGGAATACCGAGCAATGCTACAAACAGTGGGAATCAGAAAACAGTAAAATTCAAAATAATCTAATAATCTAATCTTGTGCTAAATTCAGAGCACACTAGGCATTTTTTTTCAAGACTACACTTTATTGGAAGTTTGCACGATTTGAATATGCTTAGATTAAAACACAATTGTATGACAGTGCCTAACAATCGCTGCATAAATAGATTCAATAATAAGCTAACCACCAAACCAGATGGCTCCATGGTAAGATATGAAGCTCTTATTCGGAAAAACCGGGATCGATTACCGTTAGGCCGGTCATTCGTACCATGAGGTTTTTCGTGGTTTCCAAAGGTTGGTAGGTGAATGCTGGTGTGGTTCACCTTCTTCCATGAATTACCTGTCCATATTTTCCTGTTATCATTTCCTGTGGTAGCACCAGGCAATGGTGACTGGTGCGTTGCGGCAGGGCACTGAAATTTGCGCTCTGAAAATATTTCTCTGTGGAAGTTAGTGGGATTGCAGGGGCCCCGTCCTGGGGCTTAGGCAGAGCTAGCTGACGTCAGAATTGACATCATGCTGGAACCTTTATGGATCACGTCCTTGTTAGCCCTCATCTGGACACCCTTCATCCCTTCCTTCTAGAGGCCTAGCTGAAAGCAACTAGGGCTCTATATGGCCTTCTTAGGGTGCTGTGCTCCAGTTGCTGTTGTGGGCCCCCATTTGATTCCAATAAACGAACTAACCTTTTACCCAACCTTTTACCGAACCTTTTACTTTTCTACTTATCTTGTATCAATCGAAATAGGCTTTTGCAGAAATATTTTAATTGCGTCTCATTATAGGTAGAAAAAGAATGTGTGAGGTCCAAACGATTGTCAAATGATTAGGGCCCCATAATTAGCGTATAAACAGAATGGTGAAAACTGAGACATAAGCTAAGAAAGAAAGGGAGAGAGAGATAGAGATAGACAGAGAGAAAGAGAGAAAGAGAGAATGAAAGAAAGAAAGAGAGAGAGAAAGAAAGAAAGAAACAAGGAAGGAAGGGAGGGAGGGAGGGAGGGAGGGAGGAAGGAAGGAAGGGAGCGTGGGAGGGAGGGAGAGAGAGAGAGAAAGAGAGAGAGAAAGAAAGAGAGAAAGAGAGAAAGAAAGAGAGAAAGAAAGAAAGAGAGAAAGAAAGAAAGAAAGAGAGAAAGAAAGAAAGAAAGAAAGAAAGAAAGAAAGAAAGAAAGAAAGAAAGAAAGAAAGAAAGAAAGAAAGAAAGAAAGAGAGAAAGAGAGAAAGAAAGAGAGAAAGAGAGAAAGAGAGAGAAAGAAAGAGAGAAAGAAAGAAAGAAAGAAAGAAAGAAAGAAAGAAGAAAGAAAGAAAGCAAGGAAGAAAGGAAGAAAGAAAGAAAGGAAGAAAGAAAGAAAGAAAGAAAGAAAGAAAGAAAGAAAGAAAGAAAGAAAGAAAGAAAGAAAGAAAGAAAGAAAGAAAGAAAGAAAGAAAGAAAGAAAGAAAGAAAGAAAGAAAGAAAGAAAGAAAGAAAGAAAGAAAGAAAGAAAGAAAGAAAGAAAGAAAGAAAGAAAGAAAGAAAGAAAGAAAGAAAGAAAGAAAGAAAGAAAGAAAGAAAGAAAGAAAGAAAGAAAGAAAGAAAGAAAGAAAGAAAGAAAGAAAGAAAGAAAGAAAGAAAGAAAGAAAGGAAGAAAGAAAGAAAGAAAGAAAGAAAGAAAGAAAGAGAGAGACGGAAGGAAGGAAAGAAGGAGAGAGGGAGGGAAGGAAGGGAGGGAAGGAAGGAGGGAAGGATGAAAGAAATAAAGAAACCAAGGAAGGAAGGTTGAAAATTTGAAGTAAGAACGAAATAAAAATAAAGAAAATGGACGGGGTATTCAGTCCACGTCGTTTGTTTCGGTTTTACCGGTTTTCATTCTGTTTCAGGAACAAAATATACAACTTCGGTTAAAATACTGGTTTTAGTTGAGGAGAACAATAAAAGCTCTCAAGAGTTGTGTATCAGTAGTTCTATTTGTTTTAATGGACTTAGTGTTTATCCTAGAGCTTAACACGTGAAAAATGTGCGACAAATTTCGAAAATGGGTAGTTAATGCAAACAGAGAGTGAAGGTGAAGCAACGTGAATGCGTGTGTGTGTGACAAGGAGAGAGTAAAAAAGAAGTAGGCCAGCAGTGGAGATTTTCGAAGCCAAAAATAAGGGTGTAAAATATGTTTAGCATCTAGGCTACCCCTGTCTGCGGCGAGATTCCGTTAATGTTAACTACGTCACGCCAAAGGGAGTTTTCAACCAAACATAATAAAAGCAGATATCGGAGCAATTGCAAAATTCTGCACTTTGCAATTGGATGTCAACGTTTCTGACCAAATTAGCTCACACTGATTGCCTCATACCGAGCGAGATGGCAGAGCGGGAACGTGTGAGGCTCGCATTCTGCAGGTCGTGGGTTCGATTCCCGTAGCATACATTCCTGACACATGGGTTTTTTCAGTGGATCCCCCGGGTCACCAGGCGAATGCTGGGAACGATAATTGCATCCCCCGAATTTCCTGTCCTTCCATCTCACTTCATTGATAATTTTATTCATCGTTCATCCCATTGATTCTTTCAGGGTGGCAAGTGTCAGTGAGGGTGTCAGGTGCAGCTTGGCAGGGATGATATGCGCCCAGGAACTCTTTCCGTCCCTCGTTGTCCATGGCACCCGCGGCGGGGGGGGGGGCGAAATATGGGAACATTGGACACCATAGGGGTGCCCTAGAAGACTTAAGGATTTCGAGGTGTCGTCAAACTTGGAAAAGCTTAGGGACCTCTGTCAATGTCTGTGACATTAGTCTGGATCTGTTCGCCCGGTGTCCCCTCTCGCCTCATCCTTCCTCCAGGCACAATAAGCCCTTTTGCCGATCAAACGCCTTGTTCTGCAGTTCAATTCTTATAACGTATTTACCGGTTTCTGTGTCTAACCAGCCTGATTTATCAAATTTTGCATAAATTTAAATTATTTACCTAAGGCTTAGAAATGAGTAGAATGATCTGAATCTGCAAACACTATACGGAAGTTATCTCAAAGCTGCTGGGCTAGCGCTTCATAATTCCTATGGAGCACCACATGTTTCATTTAAAAACGTTATCAATTTCAGTTTAATCCTTTGCCACACAAGCTGATAGATTCAAATGCTATTATCATTATTTATTCACCTGTTGTACTATATTTGCAGCTCTGAACATTTTGTATCCATTTAATGATAGTTTTGTTTCACACGCAGCCAGAAGAGCATCGCAAATATTATTCGCTTTAATTCCTTGTGACCACCAAAAAATCCTAAGCCAGTATAATTCATATTTAATGTCTTATGCCGAAATATCAATCCGAAGTTCAAAAAGTAAAAATAAGAGGGAAAAGAGCTAAACTAGTATGCAAGATTCATCCTGTAGTAACGCTTACTGATCATCAGCCACTCAGATGATTCATACTTTGGCACCGTGCGTATTTTAAATGTTCAAATTTAACTTTACGCCATGCAAATTCGTATCATCGCTTCAGAACTGTGATTGTTATGGCCTTTTTGCATGACTGATGTTTGTTGTATCAAATATAGGAGCCGTAGTTTACATTAAACCTGAAATATTACTTTAGTATGGTCTTTGACTTGAGTGCACCAAACCCATTTTAAGTATAAGCATATAAGCACGTCTTTTAATTTGTAGTAGCCTATCGTTTCTCTAGTTTCTAGTCTGCCGTTTTATCTTCGACAGTAGGCTCCTGTGATAGATGTTTGAACCATTACAAGTTTTCTGAAGTACAGCCGGCTCCAAATGCTTTCCAATGGGTGAGAGCTGCTGAGGGGAAGCGGAAGGAGAATGTTCTTATCGAGTAGTTGATCCTGTCCTGGGGGGCGAGTTATTGCACGTGTGTATTCACATTCGTATGCAGTCATCTAAGGTGAGACAAGCGGGGTAGTTCCTGTTGAGGAAACAAGAAACGAAGTAGTTTGTTCTGTACTTAATTATTCTGTCCAAACAAAAGAAATCTGTGCATCCTTTCCCCTGGTGTTTAAACACTTTAATGTTGGCATTTTGTGGCAGTGCTGTTGTTTTAGGAACACTGTTGAAATGTTTTTAAATAAGATAACGAATATAATAAATATTTTAATAATAATAATGATAATAATAATGATAATGATAATGATAATAATGATAATGATAATTATAATGATAATAATGATAATAATAATGATAATGATAATGATAATGATGATAATAATGATAATGATAATGATAATAATGATAATGATAATGATAATGATAATGATAATGATAATGATAATGATAATGATAATGATAATGATAATGATAATGATAATGATAATGATAATGATAATGATAATGATAATGATAATGATAATGATAATGATAATGATAATGATAATGATAATGATAATGATAATGATAATGATAATGATAATGATAATGATAATGATAATGATAATGATAATGATAATGATAATGATAATGATAATGATAATGATAATGATAATGATAATGATAATGATAATGATAATGATAATGATAATAATAATAATAATAATAATAATAATAATAATAATAATAATAATAATAATAATAATAATAATATGTGATACGTATAACACCGGACTATTCCATGGAAGATCGCAAAACAAAAGATTTTTATTTTGGATATACAGTTTCTCCATTGACAAGTTCTTCTTCTTCTTCTTGTTATTATTATTATCATAAACATGTGATATTAGGAAACGTCCAGAAGCTTGTTGGACATGATAATTGTGTGTGTGTGTGTGTGTGTGTGTGTGTGTGTGTGTGTGTGTGTGTGTGTGTGTGTGTGTGTGTGTGTGTGTGTGTGTGTGTGTGAGCGTTGCCTAGTAGCGTGTAAGATATCGTTTATAATAATATGTAGGGTTTATCTTGCCCTTACTCCCGAAAATACTTTTGCACACATTTGTCACAATCGGTCTAGAATCCATTGTCCATTTTATAATGGGACTGACTCGCAACTAAGGTATTCACAGCAGTATAGAGTAACCAGCTCCTATCATGTGTTTTGTTCCACGCGGGGAAGATATTCTGATGTCTCTGATGATATATTGGCTTTGACTATCACTGAGAAAATAACACGGAAGACGGAAGTTGCATTCAGACTATTCAAGAAAAGTTGCAAATCCAAAGCGTTATCTGATAAGAACAGAAGTACAGTGCACACATTGGAAGGTGGCGGAGAAAACAGCAACAAAATACTTTAAGGAACGGAAAATAAAGAAGGAATCAAGTTCCTAAGGAACATTCGTAGATCCACGAAAGTTACAGCTAGCGATTTCACCCTGCACCAAGACGCATATGAAAAGCTCGAACAAAAGATTTCAACGTAGTAAAGGCGACTAGCATATATGACACACATGAATAATCGAAGTAGAAAGATGAAACAAGATCTTCTCCTTGTATGGAAAAACAATAAACCATAACTTCTACGAGTAAACGAAGGCCATCAAAGTAAGCACTAAAACAAGAACAAAGAATATAGAGGACTGCGGGGCGCAAGACGCGTCCAAAGGGTCATGAGGAAAACAAGAGTGTTCTGGGCAGAAGACGGTAGAAAAGCAGGATGGTGCAGGAATATAGCTTGAGAAAAACTTGAATAGTTGTAACACACAACACACCCATGAAGTGTACACTCACATGTCTTTCTCTACTCACCCTTGTACAAAATATTCTTCAAAACGCATTTTCTTCTGTTTACTTCAAGTAAATCAAGATAAACTTTTGTAGAAATTGTCTTATAACATATTTTCTAAGATTAAGCTTTTGACGACCGTCTCCATAGGGTAGTTTAGCGCGACTGGCTCTGGCACGGAGGACCCGGGTTTGATTCCCAGTACCGGCGTGAGGATTTTTCTCGGCTAGAGGGTCCGGCGCGGGGTGCACTCAGCCTCGTCAGGTCCCTGAGAGGCCAAATGAGTAGCGACCGCAGGTTGTGAAGGCCGCAAAACCGGCCAGGAGGGTGGCGCTGATCACGTCCACTCTGCACCCTACACATGACGCTTATAGTGGGCAAAGGTGGGGGACACAGCGGCCGGGCAGTAAGCCTTGGCTCGCGAAGTGCTAATCGCTATGTGATGGCTTAAAAATGTTTATAAGTCCAGAATAATAAAAAAAAAAAAAAAAAAAAAAAAACAATAGTGACATTCCATTTGACAAAAGTAGAAGGTTGAAAAATGCAACCAAATAACAAGGTATATCTCGGATATGCTTCACTACACAACAATGTGTATTTTACATAAATTGTATGTTTTAATAGATTTATATCTGTATAGTAAGGTTCTGTTTGTTATGGTTTATGAGGTATGCAAAATGTATTCAGAATGAAGAGAACTTATGAGGAAGTTTCCAGAATATACAAGATAAACATTTTATTTGTCATAAAAGTATCTTAACATTTGGTTGGTATTTTTATCAAATCATTAGATTAATTTTTGAAAAAAATAAAATTTTTGAAAAATTTTGCATGTAAAGAGTAGTCCGGGTTGGGGAGGTTTTCTTGAAAATCCTTCTGTCGCATCCTTGAAAATGCTGAACTTAAATATCAAGTTTGATATTCAACCGAATTTTCGCTATTAGTTATGCTGTTCAGACACAAACACTCACACACAAACATTTTGTTGAGATGATCTTTTTCAAGGAGTCTCAAAGCATGTATTTCCGAAGAAATCTCGATACTGAAGTTTTTATTGGAATATAGTAGATGCTTTTCCTGCTTACCACACGAAGAAGAGAAAGTGACAGTGTTAAAAGTACACAAAGGGCGCGGTGCAGGTCAGCTGCAGTCTCGTCAACCTTCAGCAGAGCTAGCAGACTTATCGGCAAATTTAAACGTAACCAGTAATGCATCTTAAATTGCATACAATCGTGGTCACATTGTTGTGTAATTAGTATACTTCGGACCTCTAGTTCCCAAAAATCTTAAATTAGCTACCTAAAAGAGCTCTATCACAAATCAAAATTGGTTCTAAAATTATAAAAGTAAGTGAACATTACCAATTAGCTGAAACATTTGACAATGTATATATTGTACATATTCATAATTAGAGTCACAGTAAGTAACTAATACCTTTTCTAAGTTTTCCATTGAGAAGCTCGCTTGCTTTTCACATAAAACCATGTTATAAGACAAAATGGGCGTTCCACATCAGCTGACGTCACTGGAGCATATTTAAATGTTGGTATTAGCCGCGAGGCAACAGAATTTCATGCTTAGGTGTTTTGCCGGGCAAGGTTTCAGAAACCGTGGGGAGAACTGTCACTCCTGGGTTTGTTTGAACCACTGATTTGAGTTTTTCAGAAACCTATTTTAACCAACATAACCAGGAACCAAGTTGATTTTTTTTGTCACCTCTTTTTTCAGTCCCAGTTGCGTGTAGAATGGTTTGCATGAAGACTCTAGAGTATCAATAATGGGAACCAGAAATACATAATGTAATTTGATGAACGCAATATCATGGACAATTGTTGGGTCCTGCAGGAGATATTTAGCTGAAGTAATGCTCACTGCATCGTGCCGCAGTCTCAAAACAATGTTGTTAATGTCCTCCGTACTATGCATTGTTCAGTGTGATTGTTGCCAAGAAACGACTGGTATGTAGACTTAGACAGCGTTTCCATATTACGAAAGGAAGACATTGAAAAATGTAAAATTAGGTGAAAAGAGGTTCTAACGTGAAATTAGGTATTTTTAGGCAGTATAGGACCACCATGTTTGAGCATGTATTTCCATTATTAGTATACACACAACTGTTATTTTCTATACATCACGAGGAACCAAATAGGTTTTTTACCTAAAATCCGAGGTCTGGTAATTAGTTAAGGATACCCATCTGTGAAATTTTGAAAATCTAAAGTTATCATTGGATTGATTTGAAATTTTAACACAACAATCACTGTATAGTGAGGAGTAACTGTGCTAAATTTCACATATATGGTCAGATTAGTTGCTGACATATTAATATTTTGTTATATTTTTTTTTAATATTTGTATAAATGGTTTCCCATGATGCAATTTTGATTTGAAAAACTTAATAATTTTCAGTTATGTCCTTTAATAGAATGTTACCAAATTTATGGGATAATTTCTTCATCTTGTTATTAGTTTTGATAAAAATAAATTTTAAAGTTTAAATTCATTATTTTTTTCATTTAAATTTCGAAATGTAAACTTTAATATTTAATTACTCAGCAGTTATTCACGTTATGAAGAAATTATCTCATCATTTGTTTTTAACGTTATTTCTAAGCAGGTACACCAAATTTCATGCATAAGTATTGAAAATTGCATCGTGTGGAGCATTTTAAAAAGCAAACAGTGCTAAAAATAAAAACATGGAAAAACTAAGTTTGAAGTCATAGCAAGGATAATGGAAGTGTATGGATTTAAATGGACACGACTACTTACAGGCAATCAGTTAGACGGCCACGTGACATAGTTAAAAAGGCCGTAAGGGTATAAAAAGCATATCAAAATAAAGCAGAAGATTTATACTATTTGATAAAACAAAAATCCATTTTTGGCAATTTTTGAAATGTTTAGCCTTTTTACACAGATGAGTATCCTTAAAAACAAAATTGTATCAATATTCAAGATAAGTCAGAAAATGGAGCAAAAGTGATCCGAGAGCACAAGAGGTCCTCGAGAGTGAAGATGAGGACACTCCGAGGTCGTTGGCAGCGAGAGACCTGCACGAAGGAACCATCCACTTGTAGTAGAGTACCTATTTCTGATCACACTATGGACATGACTCGGCTAAGGACTCCTTGCAGGTACATAACTGAACTCTTGTGCTACAAATACACTAAGCATCAATGTGTAGCTTAGCTGTGAGATGGATCAAGTTACTATGCGGAAGGTAAGTGCTGCTTTAGGATTTGGGATTGAGCCCCAGGCAGAGGGGGCGTGGCTAGAAGTGGAAACTTGGCAAGAAATAAGGATGAGGGCGGCAATGTCTGGGAAGACTAGGATCAGAGCATCTTGTCTATGCCGCACCGCACTCTGCGCACATCCCGTCTAGTCCCAGGGATCTGGGCGTGGCACGGCTGGGAGAATATTCTTCCTTCCCTTCCGTCTATCACTCCTTTCTTCCTTCCTTCCATGATCGCTTCTTTTTCCTTATACAGACATCGACCACTCTCCTCTCTCTCTCCCTCTCTCTCTGTCTCTCTTCTTTCCTCCCCCTCCTTGCAGCAGCATCCGCCAACCTGCTAGACAGAAAACCCCTTCCCTCTTGCCCAGAAACCGCAATACGCAACAGTACAATAGCCTTTTGAGATCCTTGTCCCTCTTTACGCTACTTCCAAGCTTCAGAATGCAAAGCGCTCTGACTTGAGCCTTCGCTAAGGTCCACTATTATGCACAAAATACCGTAATAATGGGCCTTGTCCTTTGGTTTAGTTTGTGACATTTTGCTTTTAGAACTGAAAATACTATATGGCCCTCACGAGTAGGGATCATTATTTGGTTTCTTTTCGAGAAATGGGAGATTGCTACATACATTATGAAGTCTCCGCATATTCGAGACGAAAGCATCAAAATATGTTTATTTTTCTCAAGCAAATAACATAAACTTGATTCACAGTGTGCTACGTTAGATTATCCTCATAATTGCGTACTGTTACAGCCCAGTTGCATATATGATTACACTTTTTACTTAGGAGATATCCAAATAAAATTCTCGTAAGATTCTCTCGGTAAATAAACACTGCAAAATCTGCCCAGAGGCCTAGAGTGAATTAAGAAAAATCGAGAAAGTACTCTATTGCACTTTAAGTATTCTACGAGTCAATTAACCCTAGCAATGCCAAACCTTACCCCACAACTTATGACCACCGCTGGGAACAAAATGTCTGCGCAATTCTTAAAACAAATTTATTTAAAAATTGAATATTATATCTTGTCATGTTTATACGTAAAGGTAATGTTTAAAATTGTTTAACTATTCCTTTTTTACCTGTTTACATGAAACACATTATACCCACATTATGACCACCTTGACATTTCATTGTTTCTCAACAACACCAACAATGAAAACCTTGAAACATTTACACTCCATGACTTTCTCTGTTCTTGTACTAACCATTCTTACAAACTCATTCCTATATTTTCTTCGTGTTAGTTAAGATGAACATTTTCAGAAATTCTTTTGCTGTTTATCTTCTTGTAGGTACAAGGAGAATATGGGAATACAGAAGACTTTGAGCGATAGTCAAATCTTTTAAAAACCTTCAAATTCCGCTCTCTTTGCACGGTTAACATATAAAAAACGAATAACGATTTTCCATTTGACAGAAGGGTAATTCTCCAAAATTCACACAAATGAAAAGGAATATCTCCGAAATGGTTCACTCTATAAAAAATATTTAGACATAAACTCTGTGTTTCAGCAAGGTCTACATTTTTTGTACAGTAATATTTGCTCTAGCTCTTACGGTTTACCAGTTATGCAAAAGTCACCCAAAGTAAATAGGGCTACGTGGGCTATAGCCAGAAAATTCAAGATATACATCTCATTTGACATAAAAAATATCTCAAGCATATGGTATTTTAATCAAAATCCTTAGAACCATTATCAAGAAAATAAAAATTTTCGAAAACTTTTCCATGTAAAGGGTAGTTTACGGTGGAAGAATTTTCTTCAAAATCTTCGTGTGGCATCCTTGAAAGACATTAAACTTAAATACAAATTTTGGTTTTTAACCGAGTTTTCATTTTTGAGTTATACTCAGAGACACAGACACAGACACACACACACACACACACACACACACACACACACACACACACACACACACACACACACGCGCGCGCGCGCGCGCGCGCGCGCCTTTTTCTGGATCCAGGAGCCTCAAAACATACGTTTCCGGTGAAATTTCGACATCGAATTTTTGGGTGGAATAGAATACTACTTTAGTGTACGTAGGAAAGTAACAAATTAAAAGACAGGATTTAAAAAATTACGGAAGGTGGGCATAAAGTAGGTGCTAAATAATGCTAGGGTTAAGGGAGAGAATATTTTCATTTTAATTCACGTACAGAACAAACGGTACAACAGTTTAGGTGGAGTTTTTTTTCTTTTCGTTTTATTATTTTAATGTTGTTTTTTAAATTTTCAGTTTTTCAGCCCTTCTACGTGAGATATTTGCAAAATAATTTTATATGCACTTGCTAGGTGCATAAATACTTATATAATACCCGTGAATGTTACTCACGTAGCATAAGGACCTTTAGTGATGTAGGCATAACCAAAGGTGAGGTATTTGAAGGGCACAAGCAAACAATGGTGAGACCAAATAAACTGAAATTTAGCTTACATACTATGGGAATTCAGTTCTGAGAAGAAATAAAGTAGTTCCAAAGCTTATCACCACCAAAACTTGGCAGGACGAAATGCGTGTATGTGGTCTCATTGGTATCGTGACGTGTTTGAATGCAGTCATTAAGATGTACCTAGATACTTGTGTAAGCAATGTTGTGCTTACGTTATCGTGCTTAAGTTTAGGTAATGAAATAAAGTGGGTATTTTAGTTTCTTAAAATTGTATTTTTATCAATAGCATTGCTATGCCTGTCTGAATATTTCATTCTGACAGTAAAAACTAGAAAAAACTTGGTTTGTCTCATATGACTTTCTCTACCCACTCTTGTACAAAGTAATTTCAAAACGCTTATTCTCCTGCCTACTTCATGTTTACCGAAATAAACTTTTTCAGAAATATTTTATTTCACTTAGTAAGTGCAATGGGAATAGGTGATTACTGTATGCCTTAGCAATAGTCAAATCTTCTAAGAGCCGGTTGCTGTGTGATGACCTTCTCGTTGCATAAAAAAATGAATAACATATTCCTGTTTGAGAAAAAAAGTGTTTGAAAATTGGAGCCAATAACAAACAATATCTCCAAAATAGTTATCTTCGCCTAGATTTATTTGACTTAAGTTGTATGCTTCAACGAGATCTACATTGTTGTGGCGTACAGACTTTGTCTCTCCCTTATGGTATACCAGTTATGTAAAAGATGTTCAAAACGAAGAGAACTTCAAAGGCTAATCCCAGAAAATTCAAGATATAACTTCATCTGTTATGAAAATAACTAACATATGTGGTATTTTAATCAAAATAGTAATCATTTTTGAGAAAATCAACATTTTTGAAAATTTTTCTACGTAAAGTGTAGTTTGGAGTAGGAGACATTCTTGAAAATCTTCGTGTTGCATCCTTGGAAGATGCTAAACTTAAATACCAACTTTGATATTTACCCAACTTTTCATTTTTACTTACGCTATTCATACACACGCACACGTGCAAGCAAGACCTTTTTAAAAATGCCCCTTTTATACTAAGAAGGCCTCAAAACAGGTATTTGCGCTGAAATCTCGTTATTGAATTTTTGGGTGTAATGCAATACTTCCCCTACCTACGATACGTAGCGGAGAAGGTAAAGAAGAAACATCAATTATCGTGTGTGTTTTAAAATAGTATTTTAGAAAGATCACTTATTTTTTCATGTAGGTACTTCCCGTTTTACTTGGACGTATGTTACTTTATGCGCTAATGTACAACTTTTACGCAAACATTCCATGCATAAATTGATCTATGTTTAATTCGGTAATAAAACCACCACAACGCTGCTGGTGGAAAATGATGTGAAGATTAATTTCCTCTGCGCACAGATGGTATAGAGTGCATTCGTAAGGTCACAGTGAACCACATGCACTAACTTCTGAACTAGGATAAAGAGCTGTATATACTTAACTTAGCAAGAAAGGAAGGATAAGAAATGGTATAATCTACACTGGAGGCTGGAGGGCACAGAACAGGACTGATGAATCTGGTAGGAGAATCCGTACATCCTGTGGTGTGGAAGAAGATCGGGGACATATTTTTGTGCAATGTGGATTGTGGGGGAACCAGTGAAAAAGAGGTCGTAAGTCCAGTAGAGGAAGATAAGGCATGTTGGAATCTTCTGGATGACCATTAGAACTGGATGAAACGGGCAATTTCCTATTCTTTTCTTTTCTTTCTCATTGTCAACTTTAACTTGTATCTTAAACATTGATGTAGGTCAACGTTAATAATTTGACACCAATAAGGGTGCTTCGTCTATCCATTACAGTACCTAATGTTATATCACGGAAGTAAAAAACAAATATGTAAACAAAGCAACACAAAACTATTCATTTAATCTGCTTCTTCTTCCCTTACGGAGGACTAACGCCCCCTAGGAGTTACAAGCCAGTGCATAGGGTCAGATGCCTGTTGTGGAGCAGAGGAACCTATGGACCGGGCAGAGTGAAGACCCAGCACCAGTTATGAGAGTGAGGAAGAGGATGATATGAAATGTAGGCCAAATGGATGAATGGAAAGGTGATGATGGAGCAGTTGGTGGAATGAGTGGCGGGGAACGTTCAAATAAATCTTTACGTCGTGTAGCACAAAATGCAGATTTTATAAAACTTCAGTCCATACGGCTACTAAACTTTTAAAATCGATACCTTCTCGAGTTAATATAGACCAAGAATTACGACCACGTGACAGCGAAAGTAGAGTGAAAACAATAATAATTAGTTGAAATAAGTTACTGTGCGCTGATTGCTTGACTGTTTTTACAGAAGCAGTACGGAATCATGTGTCCACACATCCAATGGAAAAATATCGCCCAAGTGTTCATTGACTTTTGCTTGGGAGAGTGAACTAATTTTTACATTTCGACGTCTGTAGTGTTCACTCCAAACTATTGCGTATGTGTCTCATATGTGATTCACACTGCCAGGAATACACGGGGTCGCCTGTGCTTGGATAATTTTGGTAAAACATTCATTTTGGAAATGCTTGTTTATTTACGTTTACCTACATGAATTAAAACAATTATAGCCATTGCCAGTATTTTATTGTTTTAATTTGATCATCTCACCTTAATTGTGTCAAATTTGCCCTTGGTACTGGAAAATCTTCAAACTGCCTTCGACGCAACATCTTTCAATTCCCATTAGTGATGGTTCTTCGTATTACAAACACTAAAGGAATGAAGAGAACAGTTATCCTTTTATTACTACGGAAACGAGCCCATTGTGCCGATTATCCTCTAAATTGCTCCTTTCGAACATTTTACACCCCCACACCAGTTAGGGGTTAATTATACAGCTGCAAAATAAAGCAATGATACAGCAGACCGGTTCATGCAGAAAAATCTCAAAATTACTCCCGGCCCCTTTTCCATAAGCGGAGTTTTAGGATAGTACCCCTACAGTAATTTTATTTTTGATAAAAATAGGTGCGTTAAATTTCCCATTCCTATTGAAAATCCACCGAACTCCTATCGAAAATTTTCAACCCCATTTCCCATTAGGGCGTGGTTTCTTGCATTAATGGTCCTAAAATAATGAAGGAAGCAAGCAACATTAACATTTTTATTCAGCAAAGGTATTGAGAAAACAGGCCTTTGTGTGCTGTGAATACTCAAAATTGCCTCCCACTGAACATTTCCCCCTCTTTCCGAGCGAGTTGGTTCCGCGGCAACGTTTGAAGCTCGTATTCGGCAGGGCTCAGACTAGATTGCCATTGACGGCCCTTTATAACTGAGTATTCCGTGGTTTTCCCCGAACGTTAGGCGAATACTAGGGATATTTCTCATCGACCATGATTTCCCTTCCATTCAATTTCCTTGTCATGTTTCAGCTGTGCGTCTAGGCTTTGTGGTGTTAGGTTGTGCCGGCCAAATTGTGCGCATGCTTGCTACAACAAAACAGTATTCCCCGTGTACACTAGAGGGCTTCTTGTCTGATGGGGTCGTTTATCACTCTCTCTGGATAGCTCCAATAGTGGGACGGATCTTCGAACAAGGAGCCCTTAGGGGCTTCCGCGCGTTTGCGTGACCCGTCTTCCTGGGGCCTATAGCCTCTTGTGGTTCCTTCACTTCATCCATTCCTGCGCAAGAGATCTCACGTAGGTTGCAGTACACAAAGGTGTATACCCTTTACTCCCAACCCCATATCATCATGTTTCTCTGTTTACCCTACTTGGACGGAGGACTTAACCTCTCAGGTCTTACAGGTTGGTGTCTGGGAGGAGCTGACACACTCCGGATCAGGGAGACTAGTCAGGGTGCGTGATCAGCCCGAAGCCTGGTAGGTATGAGAGTGAGGCAGGAGGTGAGATGAAATGAGGGCGAGACGGATGAAGGGAAAGGTGACGACGGAACTGTTGACAGAACGCATGGCGGGGGAAACCATAAAATGCCGGTCCGGCCAGCGCTTTGTCCATTACAACTCCCACATACGGATGGCGTATGGTGAGAGGCGAACGCTCGTCCACACGGCCACCATGCCAGGCCATTGATCTATCCTACATATCTGTCAAAATTCCCATTCACATTAAAAATCCTCCAAGGTAAATCTTGTCTAACAATTTTCAACCATATTGCCGATTAAGGGTGTTGTTTTCTTTTTCTTTTTCTTTTCTCTTTTTTCGGTCTTTCATTGTTTCTTTTCTCTTTTTATTTTTTATTTTTTTTTCCTTTGCCTAAAATAATGAAGTGCAAGAGAAAAAGTTTTCTTTATATTAAACATCTGTGTGTTTCCATTTCTTACTTTTTTATTTTATTTCTTTTGCTGAAGTTATTTCTATTTGTGAATTGGTAGAACCTTGTACATAAATTTAACTTCTTTGAATATATTTACTTCTAGAGCTGAATATAGATGTATGAAAGAAATGTATTGGAGGGATACTATGTGGAAATTTAATTCTAACTATAAGAAGCAGCACATGTAGTGTTACAGTACTGTTAACATGCGAAGTTAAAGGTAATTCACTAATGCATCAGCTTCTGAGCATAGCACAAATGGTTGTACAAGTATATTTGTCAGTGTTCATTTACCATATGCTTCCAGGGGCCGCGATGACAAAGTACAACCAGCAACATAAGAAAATTCGGATCTTAGCCAGCAGGGTTTGTAAAAGATATCACAGAGAATCGGTTCAATTAAGAAGGTAGAACTTGTTGGTTGAAATTTACGTACAAGATCTACTTAAATAATCACTGAGACAACATTTCGGCCATTTGTGAGATGAATTAAAAGCAGTTTGCAGGAGGTGTGGGCTATACGGGGACAGGCAGAAGATGGTGGTGGAAGTGAACATTACAGAGTGTGTTGAAAGTAAGCCCATAAACACTTGTATTCCAGAAAATAGAGGACACAAGAATGTCTCCGTCACTTCATGTTATGTGGAACGCAGTCTCTCGTCCAATAGCCAATGTAACTGAAGAGATAGTTTAGTTCATGGGCAAGCCGCGTGTCACATCCCAGGAGGCAGGGCAGGTACTATGACGTAACGTAGCTACCCATTTATCGGATGAGTGCCGTAATGCAATTCTTAGTTTTTCTTTGTTTATTAAGATGAAAAGTATGCATTAAGTGTCAAAAAATACCAAGTACGCTTTTCATTATTATTCATGAATAACACTATGCAGCTCATAACATCTCATACTTGTTATCAAATTGAAGGTATAATATCGCTTATAAACTTGTAGAAAAATGAACAAGCTTCACTCAATACTTCTAGCTATAACGTAAACTAACACAATTCGCTTCAATTGACTTTGTTTGCTGTTTGGTAACCGTGCTTTTTTGTATAACATTACATAAAATATAAGTTAAACAATTCATTTATTAAAGCAAGGTCCTCAGTGGTATTAAGGGGTCACTAGCTATATTGAAAAGTCATTTTATGGTACATTAAGTAATTTATATGTTACAAAATATGATTCTACTATTGGATTAGAAGACTGCTCTGTGTCGCAAACAACAAGCAAGAAGGGGAGGGGTGGGGTGAGATGGAAGTTGCTGGGTACGCGGTGTCAAGAATTTAATTGCTTTGTTTAGTTCATTATGTGAGGAACTGTAACAAGCTTGTTACTTTTTTCCCTTAATCTGCTACTTATATCAGTTTCATAGTTTAATTTTTCACCAATTAAATTGCACGTATTGCTAAGATTTTCCCTATTTACATCCTTAACACAGCTTATCATTATGAATGTCCATTTTTCCTCCTTTTCCTCTTAAAGCTCTTGTGCAATGACCACAGAATTATTATCTAAAGTGCGACTGAACTCTGATATAATAAAAAAAAAAAAAACTTTATAATTATATCCCCTGTATCTTCCTTCTGTTGCGAGCTATGAAATAGTGTTCTGATCAAATGAAGATTAGTAAAACCACAGTAGAACTTTGGCACAATAGACAATTCTTCTGTATAACAATTCTAACCTCATTAACCGCATTCTTACTATTTCTTTGCAACCTTAATACCCATAAATAATATCAAATGTTTATTTAAAGTTACGCGTAATTCAAATCATACTGAGCACGCGTAAGCTAAGTAGAATCCTCGGTTGCAGAAACATTTTGTAGTGTATTAATGCAAGCATGCCACATCAATTTCAAAAATTATTTTATTGTAAGTAAATTGTTGCTGTCTAGTTGGGTAACTAACATACGCTTTCTAACTGATACATAACATAAATGTGCTTTCCAACTAACTCACTAACTGATAATGTGTTTGGGCAGTTGGAGCTGGAAGTAATATACAAAACTTGGTAAATTCCTGAAAGAACCAGGGTTTATCAGTTCAAGTCTGATATTCTTAATTTCATTGAAGTTCATGCGTAGTAATGAAGGCCTAGATATTGAGTTAAACATGAGTTATATTAAAGGTGTACACAGAGAACTCCAAGGTCCAGGAGAATTCAGATAGGTATATGTACACATAGCAGTGGAGGACTTCATTGCGAGCCGAAGGAAGATGCAAGAGTACTACTGCCGTATTTATAACTATCCCGTGGTGTTGGAAAAAATGCGTACCTTATATGGTGCCTAAACAGAACGTAGAAATATATTTTTAATGTGAATGTTAAAAAAGATGTACAATGCAATAAAGCATATAAATGTGTGCCAAATTTAATCCACATGCTTTTGTACTTTTATTCCCGAAAAAAAAAAAACATATACAGACCTATTGTTGAGGAAGGGCTCCTTTTGTATGTATATGTGTGCCTACATACTGTGATACACTCACTAAAGAATATTTGGCCCTTCCCCGGGAGTAAAATCAGAAACGTTTTCGCTGATAATGGCATTTGATCCACTTCCTGTCCATGGTGTCACGTTGGAAAGTTGAACTTCTTGCAATCAGTGCTGATAGCCTAACCTGTATGCATGAACTGTATTAAATCCTCTTACTTGTCTATATAGGTATTTATTATTGCAAACCTTGTGTACAATTGTAATCGATAGTTGAATTTTACCATATAGATCCTTCCTGGACCTTTACTTCCTTTTGTCTATTAATATTAGTCAAATAAAGCAGCTAACTATGAGTTGCAAGTTATTAGTTTTTTTAAGGCCAACAGCCAAGCTTCGACAATCAAGCGGTTCTCTGCCACCAAGGGTTAATGTTGGTAACCTTGCTATGGAAAGCACCATATGCAACAGCTGTTCGTATACTATTTACTTGATTTTCGTGTAAGTACTATTCCTATTACTCATCGTGGAAAAAATGTTATGCAGTATACACGTGTTAGGTGAATTGGAGAGTGTGTGTGTGTGTATGTGTGTGTGTGTGTGTGTGTGTGTGTGTGTGTGTGTGTGTGTGTGTGTGTGTGTGTGTGTTTAAATTTGTTTCAAGTGTAACTCACAGTTTACGGCAGAGCTCTGCGAAAACTTCGTTCGGCGCTAACTCACTCCTAAGCAGTGGTTCTTGATTAAACTTCTGATCCTTGAAATCTCCAAACGAAATACTAGTCAAAAGGTGCATTTAAGAAAGAGTGTAGAGAAAGCGAATTTAGTAAAATGCAATCATGTAATACGATTATTTAACGAGGCCTTTTTTTCCATTTATTTAAATTAGATAAAAGAAACAATACATTGAAATTACAATCGGGTGTACAATACTAAACCATTTCTGCATTTTTGGTAACGGTCTTTCACTTGGTAAAGCACATTACTGTTCATTGCATGATGTCATTACCTTTGCTGGTCCTCCATTTGGTTTCATCTGGCAACTGGGCGATGACACTTCCGAGATGGTGATACCTCAATCCAGCTGGCACAATCCTTTACACAGAAAGGACATCTATGTTAGGGTGTAGCATCAAGAGAAAATCACGTTTTTTCCTTTTGAGGCGCGTCTTATGTTCTGTTAAAAATCTCTCAAGGCCACGGACACTAATAGATGGATCCTGCAACATATAGTGGATATAGCCCATAATAAGCCATATTTGGGCAAAGACGTGTTGTTTCACCTGGATATCTAGCTGCAGGATCGCCCTGCGAATGGTATTAGGGTTATCTGCCCTGGTAATGCAGCGGATTTTATGTTGTATCCAATGCCAAGTTTCGGGAATGCACGTTGTAAGACGGTGTTGAAGGGTGTCAAGGTTGTGGCATCGAGAACAATACGGTGAATTGCATATGTTGTGGCGATATTGTTTTTCGGCTGTGGGTACTATGGCATTGAGCATCTTGTAGGCAGAGGCCTTCCAGTCCGTCGGGATATCAGCGTATCGAAAAACTCTCCAGGTATTCTTCCAAGGAATATTGGGATATTTTCCCTCTATTGTGGGAGTAGAAGGAATCCGTAACAGCAGATGACGGTAGAGGATCTTTGTAGTAGGAATTGGATCCCCAGAGTCGAAATTCGCAGGTAAAGTGGTAATACATTTCACCATCCGGCGATAAATGGCATGGTTAATTAATGTTCCAGTGCTGGAGTGTAGTTGTTTGTTGTCCTTGAATTGTCCCATCTGTAAGGAAGTTCTAATTAACAGTGCTGAACATTTTTCGGAAACCTTAATGAGTCCTAGGCCTCCATTCATGATGGGATGCCACAGCTGAGACTTTGCCACTTTATATACATGTCCATTCCACAGATAATATGACACTGCCAGCTCGATGCGCTGGGAAATCTCTAACGGGATGGGCAGAATTTGGGCCAAATACAAAATCTTGGATAATCCCATGAGGTTAACAAACCAAACTCTCTGGAGAATGTTGAGGTTTCTACTCAAGTTGCGCTGTAGGGAGTAACGGATGCGATTGAGTAAAGATGTCCAATTTAAGTTGACCATTTCTGTGACGTTCGTGGTGATTTGGAGGCCTAGAATAGTGACGTGGTCTTTAATGGGAACATCATCCACAGTTAACGTCCGAGACCAGGTACCAAAAGGTATCAAGGAGGACTTCTGATAGTTTATCTTCGCACAAGATGCCTGTTCATGAAACTGTAATATGTGAGGAAGTAGGAACACTTGATGATGGTAGCGGAGTAGCAGAGTCATGTCATCGGCATAAGTCTTTATGGTGAGCAGTCTTATCGGCACTGTAGGTGAAAATAAGTGTTTCTTCATCAATCGCACCAGAGTTTCGGTGCAAACTGTAAACGATAACATGGATAATGGGCAACCTTGTCGTATACCACTCAAAATGGGAATTGGCCTAGTAAAATATCCATTGATATGGATTCTGGAGTATGCAGACTTGTACACTATTTTAATGGTTTGCAGGATACGATCAGAAATACCCATGTGCTGCAAGACACCAAAAATGTAATGATGGTCAATATTGTCGAATGCTCTCTCGAGGTCCAATGACAACAAGGCTGCCTCTTCCTCAGGATGTTCCTCGAGATATACAGCATCCCTTAATTGTATCAAATTGTGTGAGATTTTCCTGTCTGGAAGTCCACAAGTTTGTTCCGGTCCAATCAAGGCTGGCAGTACTTTACGCAATATGTTGGCTAAAATCTTTGTAAAAATTTTAAAATCAGTATTCAGTAGTGTTATCGGCCTAAAGCTGTTAAAATGTTGCGGTTTTTTACATTTTGGAATTAAAATTACAATTCCTTCATTAAACCCTGACAAGTGGTCGCTCATGGCAAAAGTGGCATTCATCAGTTGCAGCAGACGGTCTTTAATGATCGTCCAAAATACCTTGTAAAAAGTATAGCTAATACCATCTGGTCCTGGTGCAGAATTGTTGCTGGCTTTAAAAATCATGTCCCGAAGTTCATCCATGGTGATAGGTGCGTCCAATTCATCCTTATCAGTAGGATTCACAGTTTTATTGATAGCCTCATAAAGTACTCTTTTTGAGGAATCAAGAGGAGGATGTTCACCGTATTGCTGTCGGAAGTGTTCCTCTGCCCCTCGGAGAATTTCAGGCGTAGTGCGTAGGAGAGTAGCATTGGTAGTAGAAATATCACATATGAATTTACGTTGGTGTCGTTTCTTCTCCGAAGCTACATGGTACAAAGCAGCACGCTCATCATCGGTAATAGAGAGGGCACGAGAACGCACCCGTATACCATCTAAAATGGACTCCTGAATTTTACGAATTTTTAATTTTATCGCAGTTATCCTGCCACTGACGTCATTGCCGGTACTCTGTTGATTAGTTAAATCATGTAACAGGGCGTAATAATAGTGTTGGCTATTAGCTCGTTCGGCAGCCTTAGCCTTACCAACACATTTGAAGAAGGACTGTATCGCTGGTTTATAAATCAAAAGCCACTGTTGAAGCTCATGGTAGCGAGACCTGGACGCTCGTACGTTAAGGTTTTCCCAAGTTTCACGAAACTGTTGTTGTACGTCCTCATAATATAATAGAGCATTATTTAATTTCCAGTAGCTTCTACCAAGGATGGGCAAAGGAGTAGATGCTGTCATCTTCACAATTACGGCATGATGGTCGCTTATTGCGGCAGGTACAACAAGGACATTCCGGATGTTGGTTCGATGAAGGCCATTAACATAAATCCTAGCAATTCGTGAAGCGGAGGTAGCACGACAGTAAGTGTAGCGAACTTCATTTCCATGTAGATATTCCCAAGTGTCAGTTAACTGCAATTCCGAAGACAGGCGCTGTAGTGCGGGCGACGGATTATAAGTTCCTCGTTGGTCCTTGCCATGTAACAAGCAGTTAAAGTCACCACCCAGCAACAAGTAATTATAGCTGTGACGAAAGAAATATGGCATCTCATCTGCAATGAGAGATTCGCGGTCTCGTCGTTTATTGGAGCCGGATGGCAAGTACACATTCACCACTAAGATGTCATTGTCTATTACCATAGCTAAAATGCGTCCACTAGGATGTTCCTCATGATGGGTAATTCTCAAAGTCGATCTGTATATTATTGCTGTGACCCTATTTTCAATGCCTACATTACAAATGTAGTTATACTGAGGACCAAGGAAGTTTAAATTATCGGTGTTTACCTCTTGAAGGAGTAGGATGTCAATATCATGGCTGAAAATCAAATTATTGAGAAGTTGTTGTTTAGCAGTACTGCGTATACCATTGACATTTAAGGTGGCATAAATACGGGTATAAGTCATGCAAATTAAGTAGATGAGGTAGAATAGGAACAGCCAAGAAGAAACATCAGGCATTATGATAGCGGTGTGGGAGTACCCGGGTCATTTTCGAAAGATTCTTCAGTTTTCTCTTTCTTTCGGTTACCCTTGCTACTCTCCGTTCGTCTCTTTTTCACGCGGGGGTCGCGGCTTCTAATATTATTGGGAATTGTGGGCACTACTTCCATATCTGTCGTTAGTGGAGAGTCTGCGCATGTTTCTGATGTTAGACTTGAAGTTTCTGGTGTCACCTCGGAGGGTTCCTCTACCATTGGAATAGTGGTAAAGTTCGTTATCGGGGCATCACTTTGTGCATCATCATCATCCATTAGTAAATTTTCCGCCTGTTCAGGATTGATTACAGTTTCCCTCTGTGTTTCGACCACGGTATCTTTTCCTGAAAACTGAGCTGCAGTTACTTGTTCTTTATCAGTAGTCGTCATTTCTGCCGAGGTCATAACTGTGTCTTGTGGCAAATCCACCGGTACCCGTCTAATGGGGAAGTCTCCCTGTACTAGTTTAGACCATGTGGGTGGGTCTGTTAGACGTGGTGTCTGCGTGATTACCCTCCGTCTGGGACAGTTGTTTCGTAAATGTCCTGTTTCACTACACACCGCACATGTAATTGGTTGACCTTCATAGCTTATAAAGCTTTTATATCCGGCAATATCTATATATGAGGGAATATGCTTTTTTAAATCTATCTTTGCAGTGCGTACTCCGTTACTGATTTTGTATCGCAGCGTGAGCCCACAAGCATCCATGGATAGTGCTAGTACTGTGCCGTAGTTTCCTAGATGTTGTCGTACAATTTCTTGGTTTAAATCCTTGGGTAAATGGTATAATTTAGCAATACGAAACCCTAGACCTGCCGTTGTTATGGTGACTTTACTTCTTTGTCCATTACTATAGGTAAAAATTGACTCACCGTTAGTGTCCTCGATGGCTCTTTTTACTCGCATCGCTTCCTTACACTGGATGTATATTTGCCGGGTGTAGTTGTTTATTTGAAACATTTCCAGCTCCTCTTCTTCAAATCGAAATATATCGTGAATCCATTCATGTAGCTCGAATGGAGACGGTTTCGGAACATCACGATCCACAAACGTTAGTACTAATGTGTTCTTTCGTTATATATACATTTTTTACTTTACTAGAAAATCGCACTTATTTAACACACAAAAATGTGTAATGAAAACCAGCACGTTATAGCTGGTGCAAAGTCATGTAAGGTGAAGGTCAAAACAAGCGAACAAAGCTCTTGCCAAAACACGACCTCTCTCTACACACGCTGCTGCGCGACCTCAGGCCTTCGTAGGTTCCCCTTCTTTCCCTCTCTTTATCCCTCTCCAGTGACTGGACAGTATTCGTGCTAAAAAACTAAAACTAAACACCCAGCGCAACAGCCCATGAAGGGCCAAGGTTTGCCGTCCGGCCGCTGCGTGCCCCACTTCTGCCCACTACAGGCGTCACGAGTAGGGTGCAATACTGGAAGGTGGGGCATAGTCAGCGCCCCGAGCCCTCCCTGCCATTTATGCGGCTTCACGACCTGAGTATTCATGCTACTAGCAGGAAATTGTAGTTATAATCAATGACACGTCGACATGAAAGGGAAGTATTGATTATTTCTGGTGGCTCACTAAACCGTTACTCATTAAGTCACAACTGTTGCTTATTTCACACCATATAGTGCACATCAGAAGCTGCACTTGGCCAGATGATTGGTCTATGGCAAGTTGGTAACAGACTTCGACAAGTTTTAGCAGCTGTGAAAATTATATATTCATAATACCGCTAGCTGTAGGCCACACTAAGACTACAACAGCAAAAATTAATACAAAGCCACTGGATGTTTTTGTGGGATAAATATGTAAACGTTTATTTTAGGCATACTTATACTACATCTTCGATACATATTTAGCAAAAATTTATAAAAAAATTAAAATCCCATTGTACTTTGAAAATAGAATACGAAAAGTAAAAAACTGTTTTCTTAGTGGTGATAATTCTTATAAAGAATTCTTTGTAGTTTTCGGGGTATAATAACATAAAAACAATCGACAAACACATCGTAATAGAGTTCTAACATTTTTTTCAACCTCCATTGTTCTTGGTAACTTGAAAGGTTCTCCTAAGCATACCTCGAACAAGACTGTTTAGTTCTTCTCCGTCGGTATTTTCACCCCCAAACTTGTGTCCTCTGCGACTCACACGCCTTGCCGGAATCCCCTCAAAAGTTTGCGATTAGTTGTAAATTTGGCCTTCACGATGGTTCCAAACCAACTCATATTTAAGTATATCAGTGTGATTATCCAAAGTTGGGGTGCACCCATGCAAAGTTTGATAAAAATAGAGTTCAGAACACTGCACCGATCATAATATTTCCGCCAATGAAACCTCCACTCATTCGAAATGGTCTTCTGTGTAAAGATCATGTCAATGCAATGAAAAGAATCTGGTCCATTCAAATAAAACTTCCTCTTGTCACTAAAATACTTAATCCCATTCTGAGATCCAGAACACGACTTTTTCAGTGATATCCATTTTGGCTTTCGTATGGCCATAAATTAGAGGTAGTTTACTCAGTGATTTCGAGATTTATGTCTGGAGAGACCGCTAACCTTGCATTTGTTATTGTAACTATATCCACTTTTCTCTATTATTTATTTTTTAATTCCTTTACAGCTATGGCCTCACATAAATTCACCAAATTACACCTATTTTCTCTCTTATTTTTTACACAAACTTTCTGGATTAGCCTTTTAAACTTTATAAAGTTACTCTTGCCTGCTTCACAATTTTCTATCAGCCAAGGAAAATCTATTTATGGGATGATTTCTACAAGAAACTTGCAGGAATGTCACTTTATTTAAAAATCCTTCTCGCTTCCTACACGCCAATCAGTTGCCCGTCGATCTTTGCCGATAACTGTAACTTCATAACGGACATTTCTGTTAACTGTTGCATTCCAGATTCTATTTTTGTATTTGTGTCTGCATCTGCTGCATTCCTGATTCCATTTGTCTCCATTTCTGTCATGCTAGCCAGTAGTTGTATATCGTTTCTTCCATCTTGCCGTGGTTTCATCCCACTTCTGACACCAATGTGAGAGTATTTACGTTTTTTTTTTTTTTTTTTTTTTTTTGTGTTACACTCAAACTTAGACATTTTTATGGGATGCTTATACACAGAAAATCGAAGCAGTGTCACACTATCATTTAAGTTTTTTTTTTTTTTTTTTTTTTTTTTTTTTTTTTTTTTTTTTTTTTTTTTAAATTAACGTCCTCCAACATTGTGTCATATCGGAAGAACGTGTGTTCTTAGCGTTTGCTTCACACGCAATGTTCCCTTTTTTCCACACAGTTCGCTCAATTTCATAAAATTGTCTATAACACAACTTAAATCAACTTAAAAATCCTCGGGATTCCAGGATTTTAAAGATCAATACATGCTTTTTCTGTCTCTGATGACTATGTGGCATTATAGCAAGTGCCGATGAATGATGCTCACAGATACATCTCTCCAGTACAACTGGAGTGAGTTGGCTGCAATGACTCATAAACTAGAGCCTGGCTGCCCCAATGAGCCTCTTTGAGGGTGTAGCAAACCTGCCTTTATACGAATGAGACAAGGGTTACCTTGATTCTATGCAATAAGTGAGGTGAGCAGTGTGAAAGTCAGTACTCTTATTTTGTATTTTTCAGAAAAGCGACATAAAACTAAACACATTTTGATAATACTGAAGAAACTAAACACCTTTATTCTAGTTCCTATCGCTGTATTTCACAACTTCTAGTAGACGAATAAGGAACAGCAATGGTACTATTATCTCATGATTCGTTTGTCGTGTAATTTGAGCTGCGATAACTTGCTCTCCCAGAGAAGGCAGTCTTATCATTTGACCCTCTTGATATATGTATAGCACTGACCTCAACAGGAGTCGAGCATGCGGCTGTCGGTGCCGTGCTCATGTAATTATCTAGGCTATTATTTCTATCTATACTTGCAGGTAATGGAAAAGAATGGCGTGTAAGAGGTAGCGGAACTATAAATATATCTAACTGAAAGTGCAGAAGTAAAGGTGACACAGTTACCTTTCCTGGGATTAAAAATATGTAATTCATTGTTATCGGCTCTAGCCATTTCCTACCCTTACAGCATCAATTGCAACATATTAAAATACCCTAAATTTTTAATTACAAACAGACCTCCACCGTTTTTACATTGCAGTCGAGGAATATTACCTTTGTCTAACGATCGCGACACTTTGTTAAAAATGTTTGGAAAGAATAAAAACTGTGGACTTCTGGGCAGACATGCTCTCTGCTATACCTCAAAGATTGACAGTGATTAATCACATTTTAGTAACGGGTGATCCAAAAGACTGAACCGGCTGGCTATGTTTTACTTGTACGGGTCCTCTGCGCTCGTCGCCGAATGCCGCTGTCATACAACAGCACGGATAAAACCATACAACATTTTTAAAACTACTTTTATAGGCTGTACCTACCAATATGGTTAAAGCAGATGCTGAAACTGGCCACAATCGTTGTCCATGCATTTTAGGCACCTCTTTGGGAAACTATCCATCACTCGCCGTAGTTAATGTTGAGAAATGCTGGCAATTTCCTGGTAGATATTTTGTTTTAATTCTTCCAAGGGGTTTTTCTTGTACACTTTATGCTTTAAGTTACCCCAGAGATAGAAATAGCAGATCACCTGGAAATCTTTCTACAAATCGCAATTTCACTTGGTGAGCTGACTGAGTTAACACATACAAATCATAAATAAATACACGCTGTGTAGCAGAAAACAAATGCTGAGCCATAAAACACTTTGTGGCTAAGTACGGGACGAAATAATAAAGCACACTGGTAGTAACTCAACCACACGATAGTGCGTCTGCTCAATACTGCATTTTCAGAGCAGAGAAAAATAAGTCAACCGCATGACCATGTGTATATCAGTTGCTGTTATCGTGTTTCCGGCAGCGCAGTGGAAAAGCACCGCGCAGCGCTTTTTGTTTTTGGATCTCTCTGTACTTATTGCACATAGAAATAATTTGTAGTTATTAAACATAGCCATCAGTTATAATTGTTTGTTCTTTCAAACAAAATAGAATACAGTTACAATTAGGTGTTTATTTATTATTATCATTATCATTATCATCATTATCATCATCATCACCATTATCATTATCATTATTATTACCATTATTACTACCATTATTACTACTATTATTATTATCATTATTATTAAATTATTGTTATTAACGAGGAACATATCATATGAATTATATTTGTTTAAGGAATTGTTTAAACATTTTTCTTAAAAGGCCATTAAAAAGCAATCTTGTTTATGTACGTGCAGAAAAGAATATATTGATTTTTTCTTTGGATGGAATAATGATTATTGAGCTTCCTCTGCAAACATAAAGGTTATACGTCAATTTCAATACCTAATTACTTCCCACCCATCCTTTATAATGTACAGAATCTGGAAAAAAACATCAGATTACGTAAATTGTTATGCAGTTTGTTTTTCTACTAAGTAATTACGAATATTGTAGAATAAAGTATCTACCGGGCTGTTATGCCGTGGTCTGCCGGAAGATACAGCCCGCAAGATACTTTATTCTACAATTTAGACGCCGGCCGTGAAAGCCTACGTAGCTTTATAATTACGAATATGTTTTCTCAGTTAATCAGGCCGCAAGATATTTTTAAAGACAAGAATAGTTTCTGGAGTGATACATTAATGAAAATAAAACCATGTATACAGTATATATCAGTACCGTATGCTGTCGCAATGAAGCTAACCCACTACTGAAGAGACAGCCTTAGAGGGAAAACATGGTCTGTATTCCTCAACCAGTCGCTGACAACCTAACACCGACCATAAAAATGAAATAATGCTGTGCGAGAGAGAAGGAAAGAGAAAGCACTAGGGAACTCGATCTGAGGTTAAACTATAACCCAAGTTCAAACATTTAATGTTTCTTTTTAAATGCTGCGAGAATAGGTTTCATACTAAGCCTTTAAACTTATTGCAGTTTATTCTGTCATTCCTTTGTTACCCCCTTTCTCTTAAACAATTAATAGTGTTGTTTAGCTAATTAATAAGCATATATGCATCTCTGTTTACGAAAAAAGTACTTCCGCTTCCTTGAGTGGGACTTCGTTATATTTAGATTTAGTTTTTGGCCTACCGAGGCTGTGTTTTGTGGGTTATTGAGACTTCTGAATAAATCAAACAAAAATAAATATGATATTATACGCAAAGCTCTTAATTAAAATAGCTAAACACCTGAACACATTCCGGCGGCGCCGTGGCCAAGCGGTTAGCGCGCTCGCCTACCACCTAGGTGGCTCGGGTTCGTTCCCAGGGACCCGCATGTGGTATTCGTGGTGGACGAAGCGGCGTCAGGGCGGGTTTTCTCCGGGTGCTCCGGTTTCCCCCGCCATCTCATTCCACCGGTGCTCCATCTTCATTCCATTTGTCATCAGTGTCACCGCCTGCGGTGCCGTAGTAGTAAAAGCGGGCGTTAAACACTACAACAACATGAACACATTCCTTTGTGTACCCACATTATATTCCCAAATATTTTAGGATGCAGCCCTTGTTAGGCTAGCGTGCTTTATTTGTTTGCTGTCGGAGAAGTATGATATACAAGTAAGAAATGTAACATAGAAGTCATAGTGTGTGAAATCTTACTTTGAGTTACTAATTCAATGGTTCAGAGGCTAATTCAAGTAAGTCATAAAAATCCACTTTTTCATTTCTATGATTCTTGAAAATTAAAGGTATGTTACGTTTCAGAGGTACAGTCAAGCAAGTCAGTATTTCCTGAAGTGACCACTATCTGTAAGCAATGATATGTACCTTTAGTATAGCATTCAGAATATTCAGAGGGATTTTTATGTTTGTACATCGTTCACTACTTTATAAAGGAAAGTGCATTGTTGTGAGATCAAACACAAAAGGGACAGATTGATACATCCTGAAATTTAAAAACGTAAAACTTTCCCTAGTCCAGCGAATCGCAGCAAATTGCAACTAATGAAGCCTATAATGCGTAAAATATCCATTGCAGCAAATGTACAAAAAGTGTATGTAAAATAAATGGGTATTCCATTTTATAGGACTCCTTGAGGACCTGGTAGCACTGCTTCTTCCTGATATCACAATATGCACATATAACAGCAAGGATCACCACTTCCTGAGCTATACAGGATTTCTAGTCCATGTTTTACGCTTCATAACGTAAACTATAAAGAAAAACTGTCACGAAAATGTGAATCTTAAATTCCGCTGCTAAAGAACGCGAATAAGATGAACACTTTACACGAGGGAGTTGTTACATCATCTAAATGACATTTATTTTGACCAAAATGATATGTTTTCACAGCAAATGAAATTTCTGTTCCTATGCTTTAAAATTATGTATTTACCTATTTAATCACTCCAGTTTGAAGGCAATAAAATAGAGGATATTCAGAGGTTTCATTAGAGGCGCTCTACAGTGTCAAATAAAAGTTAAATAAAAAATATAACATACGATTCGTACCATTAAAGAAGGACCGAAAATCGCTTTTTAAGCTCTTCCTTTGTTTGCTTAGGTGTTATATCATGGTGAAATATATATATTGCCAGGAATAAAATGTAATTGGCTTTTGCAATTAAACAGCTTTTGTTTCTCCACTCATTCTCTGAGAGTACAGTAACTACTGCTGCTCTATGGAATTCTAATTATTTGAGTGCTTTAGTAATTTATGCACTGAAATTAGGTGTTTTATAACCCATGTCCATCAGAAAGATTCTCTATGGTGAAAGAATTGTCAGAATCAGTACATGTACACAAATGCATATTTTCTCTGTATGTATCAGTGTGACTAAAACGGCAATTCGATGAATCCCACCTCTGACACCAGTTTGATAAAACAGCAAAACCAGACAGGTTACTTTCCTATTGCTTTATTGTCTTCTAAATTTTTATCACAAATATACAGTTTTCTTATCGCGGTTAACACAGTCTGCAATCTTTTGTGTCATCACAACTCACAATCTTTTACTTCGCGTAACTTGCTCAGTCTTTTCAGTGCCCTTCTTCACTCTCTCTGTCTCTCATACTCATAACTACGACGTTACAATCACTCGACGCTCGTTGAATCTGCTTTAAAACAACCGACGTATCTATCACGACGACACACGCACGCACACACACGCGCACGCACACACACACACACACACACACACACACACACACACACACACCACAAGACTTACTGACACACTAACCGACTCATATCTGTAACCGTAAACTCACTCACTACTATACTTGGCCTCCTTGTATAGTGGGGATGACATCACACGGACCTTTCTCGAACTCTACAAATGTGCCGCCGGTGACGTGGCTGGATTTTTCTCGAAGGCTCCGGAGAAAGCTTCTTTTGTGTAGTCACTTCCATTGTTGTTAGTCACCTACACATAAAGAGTTGCCCTAGGCAGCCTGACCGTGAACGCCTTTGCCCGCTCGCAGGCCCGCAATGTGGCGTAAAACAGCGCGGCCCCGATTGTCCTTTGTTTTGTGCCAAGCCCGGCATCACAATAGTATGTATTGTATAATTTGAAGTTATGAATGAATTTACACTTTTTTTTTTAAATTAACGTCCTCCAACGTAATGTCATATCAGACGGTGAATGAATGAAACGGGTGAAATGATGCTCAAATGAGCCCGAGGTCCATAGAGCTTTAAGTTACCCGACATTCGTCTTCTCAGGATAAGGGAAAACCTCGGAAAATAACCTTACCGGGATAACTTGCCCTAACTAGCGACCTCTTGAACGCGAGGCAGACACGCTAACCATTACGCTACCGAGGCGGGCATTTACACCTTGAAAGTCCAGACTGAGAGCAGCATAACAATTGAAATAGCTCAGTATCTACGATGTCACAAAAGTGTTACATTCTACATTTCGTTAATTGGCAAAATATTAACAAAATATCCATCAAATTCACACAAATTTACTGTTTTAAGTTATGAGCCACCTATATCTGAAGCAGTCAAACACAATAAAGTGTTTATTTACAAGTGGTATGTTGATCATAGCATTGGCAACCATGTTACCAATATTTACCCATTGAAAAGAGCTTAAAGAGCGAGTTGTGGCATAAAAAATTAGTTGATAATAGAGTTAGTTATAAATAAAGTTCTTAGTGTACTAAGAATATAACAATATTGTGTTTTAAGTACGGTAAAAGTAAGTATATGGACACTCGTGGGACATATATTTCTGATTACAATAATTAATATTGCAGTCTTTGGTTTGGAGATAAGGATTCTAGATATACGATTCAAAGTGAAAGCTTATTTAGAACAAGAAAGCTGGTGTGGTCATCAAGGTGTAGTTCCATTCAAAAACTCCTTACAAAGTTGTGCTGTATACAAGCATTGTGCAGAAGGAGAGGCTGTGTAAAAACTGGTAAAACAGTTCCATATTTGATCCTTAACTAAAGCGTCTTTCTTGTCTTATATAGCAGGACAGGAGAGACCCAGCTGTCGGACCTCACCTCTTTCATTCACTGCACACAAAAAGTAAACGCTGGGGTCATAGATAAAACGCGAAGCAGACGTCAGCAGAGGAAAGCATCCGCTGATCCTTCCAACGCATTTGTCTGTCATCCATCCGAATTGTCCGAACCTACCTTCCGTCCTCTTATTCAACTCAAATATTTCATTCATTCGTAACGTCCTGCCTGCATCCGTTTTCACTCCCGCTACAATAGTTGGGAAGATCCTCCTCCCCTGCTAGCATCTTTCATCTTTCTTTTGGCATCCCATTCACAAGAACATGGAGGGAGGTGAGATGTGAGAGACCCTGAGATATCAGCAGGGAGTATCTCCATACCAACATCCCTGCTCCTGGCCATTTACTAATCTTGTCTACACGTGCTTCAAGGCAAATTACCCACATTACGCCTATGTTTACCTTTTTACTTTATTTCCACTTTTGCAGTTCTGAGAACTTCTAACATATTGTAACAATATAATTCATAACACCGATAAATTGTTTTCTAACAGTGGCTTTTTAACCAATTCTAGTAAAATGGAAATAATTATGTTTAGACTTAAGCACGGTGGAGCTAAAATATTAATGTGAAGCGTTTAGACATGTTACTTTATGCAACTACTTGTGTGTTATAGTTTACAATAATGTACATATATATTTGAGAGAATTGAACCATAGCGCAGTGGTAGCGCGCCTGCCTTGGGCGCGGAGGATCCGGATTCAATCCTCGGTACCAGCGTGGGTATTTCTTCTCCACTGGGAGGTCTGGCACGGGGTGTACTCAGCCTCGTTAGGTCTCTGAGAGGCCAATTGAGGAACTATTTGATAAAGACGTAGCGACTTCAAGTCGCGATGGCAGCATAACCTGCAGGAGTTCTCGGGGCGCTGTCCACGTGCCACCCTCCAGTTCTGTACCTCACTCATGACGCCTATGTTGCGTAGAGGTGGGGGACGCAGTGGCCGGGCGGTAAAGCCTCGGTCCGCTAAGAGCTATTGCGCTAGGGTTTACTAATTTTGAAACATTTCAGGTGAAGCAATGAATAACTTATTTCCTTTTTACATATCACTGAATCAATCTGAAATACTTTGAAGATACAGCGATCCTAGAGGATTATTCTCTTCGTTCTAAATGACATTGTTTTAGCATCTATAATTTTAAAGCTTAAAATCAAGTCACGTGTGCTGTATGGAAATGAAAGACTCGGGACAATGAAAGCAATGCAAAGTATTCACGGTCTGACCAAGTTTAGAGATAACTTTATCCCAAATAACTGAACCGAGTAACAAAGACCATGACAGTATGGTCCATAGATCCCAAACGATGTTTTTCTGCATCAAAATGTGTGGGAACTGTTTGAGAAGCTCCATATAGTAAAGGGGTCTAAATCGATGACATTGCAAAAGTGGAGTTTGGGGTTAAAACTCCCACAGTGGCACACAGAAAAATTGAAAATATACCTGACAAAAATGAGTGCAAATGTGATCTAATACATCAACATAAGTGTTCTTTACAAAGAACAAACAAAGCAAGTGACGTCTGCTGCAACAGAAGTTATGATTCATAACCCTGTGCTCAAAGTGAAGCCACTAATAACACTGTAAACAGTGTGTCTACTGCTGTCTAAAAGCCAATTTCGATTGTTGTGCCCCCCCCCCCCCCTCCTCTCCGATATTTCATTGCATTGGTACACTTGGTGGCCTTCGCCCATTACACCAACATATCAGTTATGTGCTCTAAATTTCGCAGAGCTACCAATCTAAAATACTCAAATACAAGTACCTCAAATAATTGTTGCTGTAGATTTCATGTTACTGATATATTGAAAGAGAAAGCCTTCCCCACCCCCACCCAAATAAGTAAGAATAAATATGTTATGCTACGTTTTAAACATGTGATAGATGTATACGGAGTGTGTGAAATAATGTGTCAGCACTTTAATTGATGTTATTATGACAAATCGTGTGATAAAATAATATACAAATTTAAAGCTTTAGAAGACCCGCTCTATATTCTTCCCAGCATTACCAAGCCTTATTTCACTACTTAGATTACTAAAGGACGGGGGTTACTTTGTGACCACCACTAGTAACAAAATGTCTGAACAATTTTTAAAACAAATTTATTTTAAAAATGGGTATAACACTGTTTAACAATTGATTTTTTACTTTCTTACATAAATTACATTAGATATTATGCCAGTCCTTATTACGAAGCTTATACTACCAACGGGGGTGACCAGCACTGGTAACAAAATATCACAGCAATTTTTAAAACAAATTTACTTTAAAATTGGCTGCTATATTAAGTCATGTTTATAAAAGCAATATTTAACATTGTTTAACTGCGCCTTTCTACTTTTTTTTGCTAGAATCACATACCGATGGGGTATTACTTTATGATCATCTCAAAAAGACCAACAATGAACAATTTTAAACAAATACCCAATACAGTAGCATAAACTGTGATTGACAATAGCTATTAACTGCATGTTTTCAAAAAATTGAAAGAGAAAATTTGAAAAGCTACAGAAGGTGGGCATGAAGTACCGCTACCCCTTGATAATGTAAGGTTTAATTTTGTACCGATTTAAACCACATTTGACATAGTCAAATGCCACTCATGTTCTTGTAGGTATATAAAGATTCAACTACCTACCTGAAATATTTAGCCTAAAACCCATAGCTTTTTAAGAGGCGCACTGTATGAAGCAATCTTAATGTTGCATTGATTTTAACTAAATTTAAGCCTCTCGGCAGATGATTTTTAAATGATATATGCAACCCATTTAGGCGGCAGCTGCTAGTTACATCTTTGCCGTACAGATCATACTCAACAGTTGCCAAATTTAAATGTATGATACTCTGGGCAATGTCCTGCAAAGACCTCTTCATTCTGGATGACTTTTGCATAAATGGTAAACAGTAACAGACAAAACGTCTTACTAAATAAAAAATGTGGATCTGTTTAAGATACAAAACTTAAGTAAAATACACTTTTTTGAGTGAACCATTTCCGAGATATTCTTTATTATGTGAGTGAATTTGCCAATACTTATTCGTTTTTTTATCTCTTAGCCTTCAAAAGACAGCGGAATTTCAAAGGCATCGCATAGCAGTCCGCTCTTACAACATTTCACCATCGCTTAAAGCGTACTGTATCCCCATAATCCCCTTGCACCTAGAAAAAATTAGTAATAAGATATTTTTTAAAATACTGATGTCGATTAAAATGAAGTAGATAGAGAAATGTGCATTTGCAAGAATAGTTCATATAAGAGTGAGTATAGCTCTACATATATTTGCGAACAGAGTTTCTCCAAATTGAAGTAAGAAGCACGGATCTCCGCGTCTCGTTGATGATGTCGATTCTGGTTCGCGATGTGTTTCGGGCCCCAGTGGACCTTAAATCCACTGAGACAAATGAGACCAACAGACGCAGCACAGCAACAAATGTACCTACAGTTATTTATACAACGTATGGCTGAAGTAGAAATATTGTTAGCGCTTATTATGCTCGTGATAAAAGATTCACAATCATAGAAAAACCCCACTTTCCAAAAGTTGCTCATATGCTTTTTATTTACAATTCTCTTCTTCTTTATCTGATTACTCTTCCCTTATGTAGGACTTACAAACCAGTTGTTAACGTCAGGCGCCTGTCTGGGAGCGGAGGAACCTATGGACTGGACAGAGTGAAGACCTGGAAGCGGGTGCTGAACCCAGCACCAGGTATGATAGTGAGGAAGTGGATGATATGAAATTCAAGCGAAATGGATGAATGGAAAGGTGATAATGGAGCAATTGGAGCAATGAGTGGCTGGGGAAACAGAATCCGGATAAGCCGCTTTATAACTGCTATATACAAGTGAGTTCCATTTCAAAAGATAATAGTTGGGTTTCTAGACTCTGGAGAACCCAGTTTTGAGCCCAATCCCTCCTACCAGCTGGCTCTTCCTGGTCTGTTGCTGGTAAAGACTGTTGGAGACAGAGAGAGAGAGCGGGTTACAGTCTACTTGAATGTAAACAGACAGTGTGCCATCAAACCGGCGATATTACTAAATGTCCACAATAAAATAGGCTACATCACGAAGGGAAACACCTCGCGCAGTGTCATCTAAATATATATATGGCTGCCACCCCCAGGAAGAAGGGATGTAGTGAAGGAACCACAAGAGGTCACAGGCCGCAGGCAGACACGCCACTGTTCCTAACAGTTCGAGGCTCGAGATCCTTGTTCAATGCTGGAGCTGCCTAAAGAGGGCGATGAACGATCCGCCAACTGAACAGCCCTATAGGGTTCACGAGAAGTGCCCTTACTTTGCATCTGCGCCATCTGTCCGGTACCGCCATACGCCACGAAACCTAGAGGCACACCTAAAAATAAAAGGAAACGTGATTAAAGTGTAATTATGGAAAGAAAATCGCTTGCCTGCCAAAACCAAGAAAAGCCCAAAATCAGAGTGGGTGGTCGAGGGCCGGACTGCACCGGACTGGACTAGAGGCACACGCTGTGGCAACTGACAGGCAAACTGTATTCCTCCCAGAGGTCTGAAGGAACGCAGTGAGAGCCTCTAATAAACGTGCCGGAACCCGGGATAGGGGCGCGAGCCAGAGCAGGGCTGGAAATTCATCTCGGTGCCAGTTTCTTCGTAAAGCCGCCAGCCACGTGACTTTCGATAGCGATGCACCCGGGCAGGACAGGTAACTACAACGCCGACTCTTCGCCGAGAACAGCAGTTAGAGCAGCGCGCAAATTTTCACAGCAGCGCCACACACGCCCTTCGCCGACACTTTCGACCCTGAAAGACCGGATTGAAATGAGGTTTCATATGAAATAGAAGGACGGGAAGTCGCGGATAGGAAAGTGACCAAGAAAAACCACGGGAAAAAACTGTGGTCAGGTTGGTCAGTCACCGGAGATCGAACCCGGGACCTCCCAAATGCGAGTACTAACCGTTATCGCCTGAGCCACTCCACTCGGTGCGGTCGACGAGAAACGAACCCGCGACCTCCGAAAGCGAGCCTCACAGATTACCATTAAGCCAACTCTTTTGATGCAGGGAAACAAAACCATGAAACTTAGGGTGTAATATAAAACAAAGCATAAATAAAATGTTTGCCAAATATAGCTGGATAAGAAATGTGTGGAAACCCCTGAGGTCTGCTTCTCTCTCCTTACTTCCTCTGTAAACATAAGAGGTTGTTTCATACTCCCCTCCCCCCGCTCTCTCTCTCTCTCTCTCTCTCTCTGTCATTATCTATTCATTGAGACCTACTTCAAACACCAGTGCTACAGAGCTGCTTCTGGGTCTGTTAGTGGTAGTACTGCCCTTTGCCTTGACTTTCCTTGCCTTGCTTTGCAGTGCTTTGGTTGATAACACAACTGCCTACTCCTACTTTCCCACATAAAGTCAAGGAGTTTGAGAAAACAAGAGTGACTGCCTGTGAGGCTTCCACGGCTGTCCCTACAGAAGCCGAAACACAATTAAAAGAGCACTCACTTGAAACCCGGGCGAGAACAGGACGTCGGCGACAGTAAACAACACAAAACGGTTGAAAAACGAAAGGAACGCACATAAAACCCACAGGGTATCAAGAAACCTCTTCACGACCGTTTTATTCATCAGTTTAGCAGCTTAAAGAATAAACATGATTCGTAAAAACAAGAATGGTGTTAAATCTCAATTGCACTCGTTAAATTAGGTAACATATTTGGGCTGTGTTAGTTAAGGAATCCACCAATTAATAGAGAAAATATCGCGAAAATGGGCTTAATTTTCTTTGGTAGTGTTGTGTGTGTGTGTGTGTGTGTGTGTGTGTGTGTGTGTGTGTGTGTGTGTGTGTGTGTGTGTGTGTGTGTGTGTGGTGTTTAACGGCCGCTTTTACTACTACGGCACCGCAGGCGATGACACTCATGATACATGGAATGAAGGTGGAGCACCAGTGGAATGAGGTGGCGGGGGAAACCGGAGAACCCGGAGAACCCGGAGGAAAGCCGCCCCAGCGCCACTTCGTCCACCACGAATCCCACATGCGGTTGCCTGGGATCGAACCCGGGCCACTTTGGTGAGAAGCGAATGGTCTAACCACTTGGCTACGGCGCGGCCGTCTTTGATAATGTTTAACGACCGCTCTTATTACCTACGTACCACAGGCGGTGTACACTGAGGATACATGAAGTGAAATGGTAACTGGCAGCATTGATTGAACGTCAAATTGATTGACATTATAGATGGTTAAAACATGAAGCGCCGGACTTGAAGCACTTACAGATTGAAAGTCGTCATTTGTATTTGTTATCCCACATGAATTTGAGATCTCCTTGAGATTTACTGGAGAAAATGTGAGTCAGTTGCAGAATTCAATGTCGTACCGGCATCTTGCTATGGTTGTTCAGTGGTTAGAGCCAATGGACGGAGATTGGAAGATCCGTTGCTCAAATCTGAGCTATAGCACTGAATTTTTCAGTCTGAGCCTACCTTTCCAATTTCCAGCCGTATACACAATAGTCTAAGTCCTTAAAAATTCCTTCAAATACAAACATTTCACCATAAAATCGAAAGCTACATCATCTGGATATCTCCACAAAACGTTTAGCTTGTCTTGTAATTTTCTGCAAAGGAAAAAATGTGTAAATTATGGAGAAAAGTAAAAATGTTGTCTAGCTCATTGTATATAGATGCCTTCCCTTTCAGCTGTGCAACAATCATTCTACTATTACTAGATATGAACTTTCATGTCGTATTTTCCATCTTCTCCTAGTTCTTTCCCTTTCTTCTCCTTCGTTTATTGCTAACCGACGACCATCTCTTTGAGAAACCCTTATTCCCCTTAAGTCATAAAACTCAAACGTGCCTAATTCCAATGTAAAGATTATGAAGAGAGTTATACAAACGTACATATAACGTCCTTTATGCTGGGTTGCGAGAAAGCACTTAGAGATTTCTTTAGCACTGCAGTGTTCATTTGCTTCTCAAATGAGTTGGAAGATCGATATGTAACGCTATTGAATCGAGTATCACTAAAGATCGAATCTCGGACCTACAAACAGTTACCGAATGGCTGCCATTATCGTTTTCATCGTATGGATTCTTCTCAATTTTTTTTCATACTATGCCATCCGCAGATACAAGTAAATAAACACAATTGCTGTATGCATTATTATCGATTGATGTGTGTATAGAATTATAGTTTTATACCGGGAAGTGTTGTATTTCTGTTCTTCATTATAAAATCTTCCTCTGAAAAAGAGGTATATTAGATCTGAGTGCATTTCGTTTAAGATTGCGTGTGTGCCAAACATCCCCTTTCGTCAGAAAATACTTTTTATCAGTAATTTTAGTACTGATGCATTTCCAATTTCGACAAGCTAGCGTACCCAATGCGATAAAATAAAGATCTTCCTCTCCTTGTTTACGCAAATCACCGATCATGTTTACGTCACTCCACTGTCAGAGCTGTCAGCATATTTTAGTGAATCCTGCGTGGGTGCAAAGTTATCCTGAGTTAATAAATATTGGTTTAAGAACATACTGCTGCCTCATAGTCACTGGAGCCACTCACGTCCCTTTTAAGCAACTTCACTTTTTCAAGCATATACATAAAACTGTAACTACCACATCCTAATGAATTATTGCCATTTATACAAGGGTTCTGGGATTAGTAATTTCTCCAATGTTACCGGTGCTACTAACTACAGTTACACGAAAATTCAAGGGCCTTGTGAAATGGTCAGAAACAAGACAGGTTAATTTTCTACTAATTAATTCCTTTTCTATTGAAGTCCAAGCAGTATGCATTCTGAGGACATAGTTCCACGTAGCCAACTTTCTGACCTCAATTTGTAACTGCGTCCGTGACTTTACTTTATACTATTCTTATTTTCTTCAATTAATGCTGACAACATGTTGTTCCTTTAAGATAAAGGTTTGCTTCTATTACTTTTGCCCTACATTTTGGCTTAAAGAAAACACGAAACGACTTTATCAACAAAATTAGAAGTGCAAACCTGAACGCGTGGAAATTGTCGCAGCGACATCATACGTGTAACTGAGATAACTATGTATCCAACTACGCCGGCTCTGTCGAATTGGGCCTTTTCTTCTTGAAGAAGGGGGTAATAAACAAATCGTCTGATGCCTTTCTTGCAACTCAGTGAAGTTTAGAGACCTCACTGGGTTACCCAGTCACTACCCGGCATTAGTGTGGTTTATACATTCTTGTTTGTATGTTGGACACGTTTCAAACTACCTGTACAAAGTACAGTTAATATCCTTGTTTCTGGTCTTTGAAAATATGTACACAATCCACCTAATTGATGTCTAACTTCTGGTTACTCGTAAGTAATTTGAGCAATATCATCTAAGTGTTATAATACATACAATAGGTAATTGTTTGACAAAGCTCTACAGGCGTCCAGAATTGCTAAAAGGTGCAAAGTGCCCATTTTAAAGTAACTTTTCGTTACTATCGCTCTCCTTCATCCCGTTTTGAAGTTTCGTACAACATGAAGTGAAACCACTAAAAGATGATATACCGGGTAGAAGAGAGGTCATTACATGAATTTAAACCAGTGGTAGATCTTGGTATTTCGAGCACATTTTTATCTTACGTTTTTGTGTCTGACCATCTCCTACGGAGGTATTTTAGTTTTGTCGAAAACAATCTGCAATGGATGCCTGCCTGTAACCCTGAATAATGTTCCGCCATGTTTGACTCATTGTAATATGACTTCTCTCGTATATTCTCGGATGTTTAAGAATGATAGAGTATCTTAAACTTTGTTTCCTAATTCGCCTGTTGTATGCCCAGAACGGCTGATAAATGTTATAAAATCCATAAGCGTAAGTTTCTGACGTCGGGAGTGTAATCTGCAGTAATCTATTAATCCTTGATGCCTTAATTCCCTGCAGTGTTACATTTAATATTTCTCTATATTAAGTCAATGAATGCATTACAAATTGTCTGAGAAAAGTAATTTGTCCTTCCACTTCCTGAAGTCCTGTGTATTTTGCAATGTTTTTTTCAAGAAGTGGTCATATTCAGATAAGTTCTGAAAGTCCCATAAAGTTTCCATTTTCATTTGACTAAATATTTCAGTGTCTCCCCAATGCGAAATCGTGATCGAGACGCTGTTTGACATACATGAAAACTAAAATAGCTTCGAAGCGACCCCTCTTTCATGTGCGACCCCAGGCTGTAGCCAAGGTTAGTACGTATAGTGACAAATTCCCTACTGTCTGTAGGCAGATACTCGGTCGAGCTGTTTGTCCCACATTCTTTGGACGTGTATCACCTTTAATGTTGATTCTAATTCCACAATTCTTTATTATTCTGATTCACACCTGTCGGCCACAAAATACAAAGTTTAAACTCTGTACATATAGCTGCTCACGAGTTGTTTCATCCTAAAGAGTCAGAATGATAAATACAAACTACAGAAAAAAAAATACCCAGCTCATTAGGACACACAGGCACACAGGTATTGTAAAATTATTTTTGTTTTTCGTGACCTCTGTTGTTTTGGAAGCATTTTTTGTTGTATACTTAAAGTTTGTCAGGCTGAAGTTTACCCTGGTCTGACATATGTTTTCCTTTGTGCATATTACTGACAAGTAACTACCGGTGATATTAACTATTAAGTACAGTTTTCCCATCATGCATGCATCTATCACCTAATTTGAAACCTTTGTTACGTAAGGTACAGAAGTTGGGACCCTGTGTTGTGTTGTATTCCTTAAACCTGTACATGTTCAAAATGTCCCGTTCCTCCAAAGTTGAGTCCCGACGACATTTTTCATGCAAACGTCTGCATGAATACATCAACACTCTCGCTATCGGTGGAACTTCTATTTCTTCGGCACTGTTCCATCGACTTCCAACCTGTAATGGATTCTTCGATTCTGTACCTTGATGGTGGTGGTGTACCAAATTCAACACTCCAACTTCCTTGAACCTTTAACGAAATTCTCACTTTCCAATAGTTTGAGTACATTCCAATCAATTTCAGTAGCCACTTACGTTCATTGAGCAATAAATAACCGCCGTATATTTAATAAACAAACGAATGTGTTTCTGTGCTTCACATTCCCTTCTGAATTATAGGCAATAAAAATCGTATTTCTGCCTCATTTCGTTGCTTAGAAATAGTGTTCCAAAAAGTATATATAAATAAATTATAATAAATAAATATACATAAATTTGAGACACACTGTATCCTTGTCCCTTTTAAATGCAATGAGGTTTCTGTTTGCTGTTTGGTTTGTGCTGTAATTACTTTATGAATATATTAATTAGTAATATGGACCAGGAATATTTAGGATGATACTCTTTGATTACTGTACACTTGTAGTTAATCGCACACTTTAGAAAAAGCAAGCGTTTTGTTCATAATCTGCAGAAACATCATTTATAAACAAGGGTAATATATAATTAATGTAAATAAGAAAAGGTAGTCAAACATACAAGGTGTAGGTTATGTTGACCTCACCAACTTCCTGAGCGTGCAAAACCCAAAAACGTTCCACTTTTAGCTAAAGTAAAAACTACATTGGGATGTTGCGAGCACATTTACATCTATTTTCCACACGACTATTTGTTTTAATTTAAAATAAACATCATAACAGCAGAGATTATTATTGATCAAACTAAGGCTTAGCTCGGAATAAACTAAAATATTTCAACAACGCCAATATTAAAACTCCACTCATGGCGTGAAGTCACGAAAGCTCTATGCAGGCTTGACATAGATACAATCACAAAGACAGTATCAAATTTCCTTTGGAGTTTACGATTTTTGTATGTGCCAAGACAACTTTTTTTTCCATATATTTTTAGATGACTAAAATTTGGGCGCTGATTATTACGAATTCTTACCGAAGACTTGATGCGTCGCCCATATAGATGAATGTATAATCCACTTACTGGATTTTGTCAGTGCCATGCACATCAACACAAAGTAGATTCACGATGTTGTGTAACTAAACAGGTCACAATGCTGAGTTTAGCTTGTTAGCAACTATCCTGAAACAGCTACGAACGCCATAGAGTCTGGCTTCTCTCTCTAGGCCTAATGAGCGACTGTTTCATACTGTCTCTGAGTTACTGCGTACTCGAAGGTATAATTACCATTTCTGCTAAGCTTCAAGTTCTAGTGATTCCCTTTTAATAAGTCACCGAGTAACAACACCCTCTTAACTTTGTGTAGTAACTGTATTCTGTATCCTTGTGTGGACAGACAAATGTGCCAAAGTTTGCTAAGACTTGAATATGTAATCTGCAAAGTAAATTTTAGCCAGCTGATTTTAAATAAAAGTTTCAAAGATATGTTGTTATTATCTTCAACATCGAAATTTACTAATGGCAATCTCACTAGAACTGTTTATTTATCTAGAGAAAATCAAAACTCGAGTGGGATTTAATTGACAAACTTACGACTAAAAGAAATTAGTTATCTACAAGTATATATAGGTTACAAAAATAAACACAATAACTTATTAACTTACTAAATTCATTTATCTAATTGCTTCGACATACTGTTTCTGTTTCTCTTTGTGTTGTTTGGTGTTGTGCTGTTTTGGTAAAGATAGCTTCGAATAGTGAGAAAATGACAAAATTCCAGTCCAATTTCTTTTTTCTTACTTTGTTTTGTTCTGCCTGAATGCACAACACCACAGTTCTCTTTTACTGACGTTAACACGCCTTCGCTCCTTCCTGATATTACAACTTACCACTGTTTTCTTCTCGTATCCCTAACACATAATTTTGTTTTTCTTCACTTTCTCTGTTTCTCAAACAGTTGACTTTGACGATACGGTCACTCAACACTCACTAAGTACTTCGCTATCTTCCTTTCGATGCGACAGTTCTCTCACAATGACTGCACACATGACTGACTCCAAACTCTCGTTGCCTCACCGCCTTATATAGATGACGTAACACGGACCTTTCTCGAACTTCATCTTTTCTGGAGCTTCTACAGTTACGCCGGCCGCCAAATACTTCGCGAATAATCTCGAAAATCCTTTGTAGTGCCGCGCTCTTTGTCACGTGTTCACAAACAGACGCGCGAGGCAGCGTGACCTTGAGCCTTTGATAAGCGTCACGCCTGGTATGTGGTGTGAGGTAGCTTGACCCGACCGTGCTTTGTTGTACGCCGCGGCAGGCGTCACACTATATATGCGAAAAAATGATGGTCGCAAACGAACTAGTAGATGCTGGAAGGTGATAAAAGAGACAAATGCTACGGAGGTGATAAAAATGTTGGATAAGCAGCCATTATGAGTTGAAACACATCATTTCGTAGCGTCTTATTGGACAAAACTAGTAATAGAAGGATAGTCAAACTAAACTACTACACATAAGCTACAGAAAGTGCAAATAGCTTCAAAGACTTGTTTAAATTTAAAGCACGAGACTAACGTCCGATTTCTAAAATAATAGTTGTCCATATCTCTATAGCTGCCAATTTATGGCCGGGAACATTATTTTGTTTTGTAATGATTAACGCCTTTCTTACTACATAAGGCACCACAGGCGCTGACTAGTAGTTATATATGAAACGAAAACACAATTAGGAAAGGAAAAGTTCCAGACCTAGGTTTAGGGTACCTCCCGCCATTTGTTATTAATGAGTAAGGAAAATATGGGGAAAAATTACTTTCAGGTAGGACGTTCCTGCCGGGATTTGAAAGGCAGACCTTCCGCTCACAAATCCGTGCTTTAATGAGCACGGACACTCGTGTCAGTTGAGTACTTCAGCTCTATGGTCACATTCCCTTGACTTGAGTTCGGTGCGAAATAGTAAGGTTGTAGTGCCAGTACCAATTTTTTTATTGATCAGCCATAACATATTAGCCCTTATAATGGCACACACTTCGGGCAACCAGTGACCTCGTGGCCGACATTCGAACTCGCCGACATGTATGCTATATCTTGAATGCTTTCCGTGCGATCTAACAGCAACAATTAATGCCTTCATAAAGGGTATATAACAGTTGCGTATGATACAAGTGTTAAAAGTGGAGCTTTATTTTGGGAATAGGAATGATTGTGAATCAAGGCTGAAAGGCGATTGCAGCAATTCTCCGAAGGAAATAGAATTGCTCAACATGCGTAGAGACTAATAACTTCACTTCAATGAAACTGAGTACCTTGAAAATGGCACAGAGGAGGCGCTGAAACGTACGTTGGTGGTGTATTGAGTTTAACTCAATTTTATTGAAGTGAAGTTGTTAGCCTCCAGATACTTAACTTAAGAGATTCAGGTGTGTATAATTGCTCAATATGTGTTGTAATATACTGGTTTGGAGTCCTGAGTATTAAACTATAAAGCATCGAACTGAACTTTGTGTAAAAATAGCGACATGCGTTATAACATGCGCAATGGTGAGCTCTAGCCTGTCTGTGATTAGCCTTCGTTGTTGTTTGAGCACTAATGGAAACAGAATGATCAGTTACACAATCACTGCATTCCATAAAATATAAAAGGCTGTGACAAAAATAAAACAGAGTAACGGTAATTTTATTAATAGACATACTTTAGTCGGTATTATTATTACTATCTTGTCATTGTGATATTTACTGTACAATTATTACAGTTAGTAATATTAATTCCTTGTGCAGAGGAAGAAGCATTGGTATTGATATCTTCATTGATTACATTAATCGATACAAGACCTCCGTCTAGTATAGGACAGAAAACGGATTTAGTAAAATGCAAGGATATCATGATTATTTAACGAGGCCTTCGTAGCCGCTCTTTCTTTCCCGCTTCCAATGACAGCACTATTCATGCTACTGGCCAGATATAGTTATGACTAGGGCCCGGATGTTTATGATCTCAAAATATTATAAACTGCAAGCACTTATGACCGTAAAAATAGAAAATATTACGATAAAAATATAACACAATATAGTATCTCACTATAATATGAAAATTGGCAAGAAAATGACAAAAAAAAAACGTTAGATAAAGTGAAAATATTACTTTATATGAAGCACGAGAATTGCATAAGTTTAATCACCATTGATAAAATCGTACTTCACTGATAAAACCACACACAAACAAAAACTATGACACGGCATAAACATCCGAACCCTTGTTATAACCAATGAAATGTCGGCCTGAAATGAAAGTATTGATTTTTTCTGGTCGCGCAGTAAATCGTTACTCCTTTCTTTACCCCTGTCCAATGGCAGCACTATTTATGCTACATGCTAACTATAACCAGTGACATGTCGGCCTGAAAGTAAAGTATTGATTTTTTCTGGTCTCGCAGTAAATCATTACTCATTAAGCTACAACTGTTGCTTTAATCACAGCATGTCTTACGCATCAGAAGCTACACGTGGCCAGATTATTAGTCTATGGCAAGCTAGTAACACAGTTCGACAAATTCACAGAAATGTAATTAAATTTTAATGCCACCCAAGAAAGGCGGTTTATTGCATAGATATTAGAAGAAAACATTGCATTGGAAAGCAGAACGATATAACATATCGTCATGGACAAAAAGTTAAAGCTACTTTGTTACGATTTTTAATTCCAGTACAAACATAGGGAGAATTCGTGGAAGGATTAAACGTTTTCTATATTTTAATACAATATTGCACTATGTTTACTGTAAAACTTCACACGTGTTTGTGATTTAAGGACAAATTTAGCTTTCTTATAACACAGAATTATTTAGCACAATAAATACTGCTTTTTCAAGCAATTTGCAACCTTTTCCATAAGAGGCATTAAGAATTTGGGGATAAATCTAAAGAAAATTAAAATATGGTTTTTCTAGGAGTTCAGGTGTATCTATCCTTCACCTCCCTCCCCACCTTTCCCTGTTTTCATTACTGCGCCATGCTTCTAGACCCATTGCAACTATCATTGTTCACTAGTTATCCCTCATCGCTTGCGTGACCCTGTAAAACGATAACAAACAGAGGTGGTCCCAAACAGCGCATATTACTACATTCGTTTTGTGTGTCATAATTTTCATTGCAAGAAACAAACATGCTAACAATGCAGTGTTATAATATGTTTATTCCACTAAGCATTATAGGTAATCTTCAAATGGTATGAGTAGCACGCGTTAAAGGCTCTACTTTTAATGTCGATGGTCAAAATATGATTTTCGTATTTGTGAATATAAATAGCAAAATCCAAAATCGCATGTGTATGAAAAATACAAGCCAAAAACAAGGTAAAAACCATAAACACATGTAATTGAGCACAGATAAATACCTTTTTGACCATGCAGATGTCAAGTGAGAAGATAAGAAGAAACCAAATTGCAGTTCACGAAATTAGGTAGCCCTTTGAGGGATGTAGTTGTGACAAATTCGAACACAACTCTGCAGGATCTTATTCTACAGACAAATTCGAGACAAAAAATTTATAGCACGTATGTATGCTCTAAAGGAAATAGTTCGCAAGCTGTGATGCTAGAAGATTAACCAAACAAAGGGCGTGATATTACAACAGTTTAGGCCTGTATACATACTTGCCAGCGTGCAGCTAATACTATCTATCCATGTGGGCTGACCAGTCTCCCTAGCTATAGGTCAACTTGGTGTCAATTCTCCTCCCCTTGGATTAACCTACACTGCAGTTAATTGAGGTTAGTGTGGGACTAAAAGAAAGGGAAGGAACGGCGGGAAATTTACGATTAGTTAGGTAGTCTGGGAGCCCACGAGGGTGTTATCAGGAGCTGTCTGTTGTCTCCAATTTGTCTGTAGAACAGGATGCTAGAGAGCTAGTGCCTGATTTACTGGACACCTTCGTTAGCAGTGAAAAGGTTAAAATTATCTGCGAAAGCTACTAAGATTCTCGGAGTATTTGTGCAGGTTAGATCTATTCCTTACAAAGTATATGATCATCTTGTGTTCCAACGCTCACTATTGATAGTTGCTACCTGTTAATGTTCACTATTTGCTATGGTTAGTAAGTATGGAATACATAAATATCAAAATCAGCACTCTCACATGCGAACTCTATGTCATTAACGTGGCCTGAGGAACTCGCGTTACAGTTTGAGCTACCCTTAATGTATTTACCTTCTAAACACACAGTTATCAGTGCAAGGCGGTGAGCGTGCTGCGCTCAGAGAGTACCAGTTTCCCAGACCTGTCATTAACGAAAAACATTCGAGTCTGTCTAGGATTACTTATTTAAGAAACAGCGTAAACGGGTGCTCGCTCAGTGTGACAGGAAGTGCAACCAGGTGGTGGAGGCAGATTTGTGATCCTGAAGAGTCGTACTTGTAAAGGATAACAAAGATTGCTAGTTTAGTTAAACACAACATGTTGCTGAGTAGAGACCGATTTTCTTTCTCCTTTTGAAGTAAATCAATACAATTTTGATAGTGCTTTGCGTAATAAACGATATTCCTACTTGTCTTTTTCGAGTAGACTTGTTTCTTATTTTGCATAGCGATAAACCTGTGACTGGAACCAATATGCCTCGTAGTGTAAAATAGGACTGATAATTCTTGTTACATTTGTGAGTAAATGAGTTTTGTAACGTAAAAATGAAACACAATTCCATTAATAAGGAAAGCATGCTTTCAGTGTTATGGATGCAACATAGTGCACCAAAATAAAACCTGGGCCCTCATATTGCTGCAATAGTTGTCCAGCAAATCCCGGTAGTTGGTTAAAAGGAAAAGGAAGATCAATGCCCTTTGCTTTGCCCATGATTTGGAGGTAGCAACGTAACCATGTAAGGATTGTTATTTCTGCACGGCACCACCTGTGAATTTAGGTAATATCCACTGTGAATTGTCCAGATGTAGATGACCCTATATACCTACCTACCTTCAGCATTGCATCAGCATCCCACTCCAATGAACTACCTATTCCACTACCACCCAAGTCCTATACCTACCATGGATTCAGACGACGAATCTAAGCTCCACCTGGACCTTCTACAGACAATGATCCTGATTTCAGCATTCAAACTCCTCAGTTACATACAATGAGTCAAAGTAACTCTAACAAAATAATCAATTAAGTTTTTGTATGTCCAAGCCTTAATGAAAGACCTAAATATCCAACACACACGCAATATGTAAACCAGGTTTGGGCAAATTCGGCTCAACTGGGCCACTCCACCGAAACACATTCTTGCCTCACTCCACCAGCCATACCCTCCCTGCACTGCTGTTCAGGTTTCGACACACCTCATTCAGTGGCGAGTATGGCTGTTTCATGAAGAGTAGTAGAGAGAATTTGTTGTAAGCAACATCCTCCAACGTAGTGTCATATCGGACGGTGAACGAATGAAATGACTGAAGTGTTGCTCAAAAGAGCCCGAGGTCCATAGAAGTTTAAGTTACCCGACGTTCGTCTTCTCAGGATAACGGAAAACCTTATCCGGATAACTCACCCTAAGTGAGATTCGAACTCGCGACCTCTTGGACGTGAGACAGACGCGCTACCACCACGCTACAGAGGCGGGGTTTACAAAGACAGGAAAGTTTGCTCCTTAACATGCGGATTTCAATTTGCAAATATAAAGCGTTACAATATCAAACGCCACTTTCATCAGAAGCATAAATCAAACTTAAGGTACATATTTACTATTTCAAAAGGTACTTTCTGAATACCCGTATTTATAAACATATAAAATGGGCGATATGATTCCACTTTTTAGGGGTTTAGAGTATTAGTTTATTTAATATAAACTATTGTATTTCGTGTTTCAAAGTTTGAACATATTATTAAGTTTAAAACCAAAGAATTATGTTGATCAAATTGTTTTAAAACATTTCTTAGTCTAAATAGCAATGGAACTTTGATGCCTTATTTATTGTGAAAGAGAAACAATTTAGTATGTTAACCATAAGGCAGCGTAAGGATATTACGTGCATAAGACAAAGAAAGTTTATAAACTTCAAGATTATGTAATATGCCTGACCACAGTAACAATTATTGCATGCAAAATATGTTTCATATAAACAAAACTAGTTAGTAACAGTGTAGAAGTTATTACTACCACGCAGGTGGAACGAACCCACCATTGCGCGTGTTGTATCCAAGTAACCTTCTTTATTCGGCAAGAGAATGTGGGGTGGGTAAGGCAAGTTCAATCGCTGCCTCTCCTCTCGTGCCCAGATTTCGGTGTTTCGGGTGCCAATGAGGCAGCTGTACTAAGACTGACCGCTTCCACAAACTTGGGACCCAGGAACCAAAGCAGCAGCCATTGGTTTAATCCACAAGGACGTTGCTTCCTCCGTTACACATGAAACTGGCACGATTAAAAATTCCGTAAACGCATTGGATCGTGATAGACCAGCATTCCAAGACTATATAAGTTCAACGGCATTTTCATGGGGCCTCAAGTCACACAACTATTCAGATCAACATTGTGATGGACTTCTGTCAAGTAAAGAACCTGCTGCTTGGGAATCCTTCAGAGCGATCGCCTCAAATTTACTACCGAACTTCGGCAGTCAAACTAAGAGAAATGGTAGATAATGTTCTTGGGTTGTCATCAAGTATCTCATTGGATATCCCTACACTTTCTCTACTCTCATTTGGACGTTTTCCAAGAAAAATGTTGTGCAGTTTCTGAAGAGCATGGATAGGGCTATCACCAGAGTTTCAACATTTGAAAGACTATACCCGGCTGAGTCATGCTACAGCTGATTATTCCTGGTCGGTAGTGAAAGCTCTAATTGAGTTAAGCCCAGCCGAAAATTACCATGTGTTGGAGAATAACTTACATTTCTCTATGCTTCTTTCCAAAATTACACGAAAATTAGACCATTTCAAACTTTTTCATTGCTATTTTCGTATTCAGAATGAAAGCCTAAATTTAGTTCCAGTCATAGTCATTTCGGGGGTTCACCTTGTATCTACCACTGTTTTGGAAAACCCGGCTGGAATAGCTTTCCTTTCACTCGGATATTATAATTCAGAACCGCAACATAGGTATAAAGAAAAATCCCAGGACACTATGACGTATACATTTTAAAACAAAATATCTTATATTCTAAGGCTTTGGAGCAGGTTCACTTCCTAAGTTAAAAATATAGGTCTTTGTGGGTGTTTGTCCATATTTAATACTAAAATATCAAATGAAATAGGTATAAAAAATTACACGGTGTTTATAGTTAAACATTATGAAACCCTTCAAACTTATGAAAAAATATAAAAAAATTGTTGTCTGCTGTGTCCCTGCTTAATACTAAGTACACCATGATACTAAAAACATTGGTTCACGAAAATAAAATCCTTCAAGAATGAGGAGAGTTTAGTTTCGCAAGGAGCGTCACAGAGGAAATGCTACATTTTCTCAACTGTATCTGACCTTTTGGAAAGGGTGGCGCGGGCTTTCCTAGATGCATTTCCTGGAAAGCCTAGGTTGGGTTTCCTAAATACATTTCACAGAAAAGTGCCCAACTTCCTTATTACTAACTTAAATTATTTAAAAAGCGAAAAATGGTAAATCTTACAAAATAAGCAGTACAAAGAAGATTACAGCGGACTATTATGAAATAAGATGTTTATTCATTTGCATTTAATTTTTCTCACTGCAAAACCCAAAATACTTGTTCCCGCAATTACAGCAAGTACGGTTTAAAATATGAAAGTTCGTGTTTTGTCTGTCTCTAATAATTGCAATTTAATCCGCTTTGGTAGGTACTTGACGATTTTTGCTTGTAGTCATCATTTTTGTGCCGGAGAGGGAGTGGCCGATATGCAGATATATAGGTTAAAATTGGTGAAAAAGGTGAAGGTAACCATGTCGCTTTACTCACCCCTGAAGGGGTTGGAAAGGCGGAGCAGAGAGGAAGGTGAGGTGGCTGGAGGACAAAAGGGTTAGTTCCCAACTCGGAGAATTCTAATGAAAGATGGCCGCAACGATGTGAGAGAGAGGTCCATACTGCATAATGAAAGCGCGTTAAGTAAACACAGACAAGTCTTCCCGCCTCTATTCAGTCGGCTTTTTATTCCTGAAGCTGGAGCAGAAAAGAGAGAAAAAAATCATTTTATAAATACTACTATCTGAAACATAATGCAGTCAAGATCTCATTCCTTTCGGTGTGCGCCGTCCGTAATTACAAAGAATGTTTCAACATTTGCTTTCTCGTCTGTTTACCTTCCGTGCTCCTTACAGTTTCCCGGAAATCTATGTTTTCAACCTACCTATCGCTTTCTCAAATGATAAAAGGGATGCTCAACTACAGGCAAGCAAAATATGAAACTTCACATTCCAAACTGCGCCTGCAATCATTATGGAAACAAGTATGTTTCACCTTTTATAATATGTGGAATGCAATGCACCTAAACATAAAAGGACATACTTCATAATATTTTGGTAAAATGTTCATCTTTGTCAGCGATGTCCAACCTTGTCTCGTTGGAGACGTTTACGTAATTATCAGCTACAAGCCCACCTCAACTTTCAGTCGGAGAGACAGAAAGTCAGTATCCAGTGACGGACACAAACAGGCGATTCCATGGCGCTTTCTAAGTCATATCTTGGATTTTCTGGGAATGCCCTCAGAAGAGTTCTTTCTGGATTCTTTACCATAAATGGTAAACAGTAAGAAACAGACAATAGCGTACTAAAGAAAAAAATGTTCATCTCGTTAAAACACAATTTATGTCAAATATTACTTTTTTCTTTTGTGTGAAACATTGCCGAGATATTCTTTATTATTTGTTTGAATTTGCCAATACATATTCTTTTCTCATATAGGAATATGTTATCCGTTTTTTATTTTTTGATCCCTTCGCCTTGCAAAGAGAATGGAATCTCAAAAGCATCGAATAGCAACCAGCTCTTAAACATTTCACTATCGCTTAAACCCGACTGTATGCCAATATTCCCCTTGTACCTACAAGAAAATGGCCGCCTCCGTAGCGCAGCTGGCAGCGCGCTTGCCTGTGGCGCGGAGGACCCGGGTTCGATCCCCGGTACCAGCATGGGGATTTTATCCCCTCTGGGAGGTCTGGCACGGGGTGCACTCAGCCTCGTTAGGTCCCGGGGGGACCAATGGAGGAGCTACTTGATGGAGAAGTAGCGGCCCCAGGTCGAGAAGACCGCATAACTGGCCGGGAGGGCTCGGGGCGCTGACCACGTCCCACCCTCCAGTACTGCACCTCACCAATGACGCCTGTAGTGGGCAGAGGTGGGGGACGCAGCGGCTGGGCGGTAGGCCTTGGCCCTTCGTGGGCTGTCGCGCGGGGTTTACATTTACATTACACCTACAAGAAAATAAGCAATAAGATAATTTCTGAAAATGCTTATGTCGATTAAAATGCAGTAGGTACATAGAGAAGTAAGCATTTGCAAGAATGGTGTGTATAAGAGTGAGTATAGCTCTACAAATATTTACGAACAGAGTTCCTGCAAATTTAAGTATATGAAAAGTCTGTATCGCAATAGGTTAGCACTTCGACTGCTTTGTTGCCAAATATTGATTGACTTCTTAAACGTAAACAGTACCAAAGAGGTTACTAACGAACACATGTTTATCGCATAAGATTTGAAAGTGCTTTTGTAAATCAAAGGCAACGTACATATCGCCATACCGCCAGTGCAACACAATGCACGGCTGGGGATTAAAGAGTGGCTAAGTTCGCGTATAGTGGAAAGAGGAAAACTCAACCTCCCCTCTTTCGCAAACGTTAGCCATCCCTTTTATATATAACATAAAATTCATGTAGGTATATATAAGTAAATATTTGTTTCTTTGTCCCTTGTGGGCTGCTGTACCATTTATCCGAATGCGATGAAAATTGTCGAATCGAAATGATTTTTCATAGAGAAGTCTTTTATGCTAACCATTTTACTATGCAACGAATTACACTCACATGGTTTTCTGTACTCACTTTTCTTTTACCTAGCACATTCTTATGTCCTTCTCTACTTACCCTTTAAAAACAATTCATATAATTTTCTATGATTGAAATAGAGATGCAACGTATTATAATCACACGATTTTCTCTACTCATTTTTCTTTAAGAAGAAGCAACATTTCTTTCTCAAGTCCCTCTTCTACATACAAATCTTGTCACCTTCTTTAGTTTTGAAACAGATATGCTACGTATTACATTCACACAGTTTTCTCTATTTATTTTTCTTTGATGTAACACATTCACAAGTATTTCTCTTCTCACTCTTATACAAACAATTGTTACACAAACAATTTACTCTTCTAGAAACAACCCATACCGCTTTTTATATTATCGAAATAGAAATGCAATGTGTTACATTCACACGGTTTTCTCTACTCGTTTTCCTTCCTGTGGTGTTTGTGACCGTTCAACAGTACGTTGCCGGAGTTTTTATTTATCTAGCTATTCTTTTATTCCTTACAGTATTCTAAGTGTTTTGATTAAATGTTTGTTTAAGTATGTTAAGTAATATTTTTAAATGTCTCCAAAGAAACAAAGGTACTGGGCAAGTGCAACTTAAGTCGAAAGTATTAGGTATAAATCTTAAAACCACGAGCAACGCAGGGTATTTCAGTTAGTATTTCACGAAAATCATCATATTCTTCATATTTTGTACCTTTTACGATTCCTTCATATAAAATAATTTTCATTAGTAATGAGCTTTTCAGATATTGTACTCGGGCACGTTTCTGCCATACACATTCAGGATACCCAAATCACTCTTTCCAGGAAACGTTTCTAGGAAACCCCGCACTATCCTTTCCAATAAGTGAAGTACAATGTACCATTTCCTCTTTGACGTCACGTACGGAATTAAACACGCTCTATTCTTGAAGGCTTTTTATCTTTCGTTGCTTTCATTGGCATATTGCAGTTGGTATTAAGCAAGAAAAAAGAACAACCGATAGCTTTATTTTTAAGTTTATGGATTTCACAATGATTAAGATCCATAAGCTGCATGTAATGTGTTGTATTTCATTTGATATGTTGTTATTAAATATGAGTAAAAGTCTACAAAGCCACTTTTTATTAATGAAATGAACTTGCTTAAAGTTTTGACTTAAAATGTGTATTTCATAACCTTTTGGTATTTTTGACAAATTTTTCGTTATATTTTTCCTGTATTAAGCAATAACCTAACTAAAACTGTGAGTGTTTCAATAAAACGAATTATTTTGAGACTCTGTATGGTCGAAAGTTGTTGTTAAGCTATGTGTTGTATTGTATATAATTTTCAGGACATTCAAATAGTGTCTGGACACTGGTATGGAACCCATGATCTCCCGAGTGCGAATCATACGCGTTACCGCCGCGCTACATGGCTCGGTTTTGTGACCTAAGCAGACTTTGTGCAGTTTTGACCGTTCTAGCCCGAGTCTGTCTCTTGCCACTGAATGTTTGATGTCTGAATACAATGAAAATAGTGAAGTACCGCTGCATAGACGTGGTTTGTGGGTTCTGTGCGCCCACAAAACATCACTGAGCTAATATAGAGATACTACTAAAACCTGTCAGATTTGGAGTTAAGTGTTTTGGCTGAAAAACGTCGATAATGTGTTGCCATTTCTAACGTTTGCACGGGCAGATAGCATGTCATTACTGTGGGCGCGTGCGTGTATTGTTTTCATAGAAGCGTATATCCATGCATCCATACGAGCGATATTATCTACCCTTTTAAGATTATCAGCTTGCAAATAAACACCTACCACAACCCCTAAATTACTTCATAAATTAGCTCAAAGACCCCGTAAATTATTATTCTCAGAGTATTACTCAAGTAAAGTACACATGATAATGACTTTCATTTTCAAGAACACTTTCGATTCCCTATTTGCTGGTTATACTTACTGAAAGTTATTAGCAGCACTTGGTATAACAGCATGCATTATTTCTAGTTGCCAACGGTATACTTAGCTCACTTGGAGTAAGCAATAAGTTGCCTGTGCAACGCCTCACAGCGTTAAAAGTATAGTCTGCATCGAAAGTATTCTACCTCCGGTCTCGTTTTCACACAGCTTATTCGATATTCGATATCCCCATGTTTTCAAAACCAACTGTCTAGGTATTACATATCTCGAGCACGGAAATAATAATTCATAGAGTTGTAAAGCTACTGTAGACTACCGTAGACTATCATAAGTAGGTGTAGATACGGTCGTTTTCCTTGTAGATTTGGCCAGTTAAGAACCTATCCGTGTTACTTCTACGTTAGGTGTGTTGCATACTATAGGGCGTTACCTCATATTGATCACGTTGTTTACGTTTTGTGATCATGTTTACTAGATTCCTCTGGAAACCGGAAGCGTTGAACTTTGAACCTTCTCGACACTGGGAGGGAGTATATGAAGGACCGCTTAGGAATAGGAACAGGAGAGATACGAAGGGGGTTTGACACTGAAGTCAGGCTTGAATTACTTATGCCCCCAAGGGGGTAACTCGGGAGGGAGGATGAGCTGAGAGGAGACACCGGGCACAGACTAATGGCACAAACATCGACAGAGGTCCCTAAGGTTTCCCAAGTTTGACGACACCTCGAGGTCTTTAGATGTTCCGGGGCCTTATCAGGGGGACCTCGGCGCGGGGTCCAACGCTCCCAGATGCCGCCCCCGCCGGATTCCAAGGACCACGAGGGACGAAAAGAGTTCCTATGAGCATATCATCCCTGCCAAGCTGCACCTAACGCCTTCTCTGACACTTGCGACCCTGAAAGAACCGACGGAATGAAAAATGAATGAAATGATTAACGAAACGAAATGGAAGGACAAGAAATTCGGTGAATATACTTATCCTTCCAAACATTCCTCTACCTATCCGGGGAAATCCTAAAACCACCCATGGATCAAGAAGCTCGGCCACGGGAATCGAACACACGACCTCCCGAATGCGAGCCTCACACATTACCGTAGTGCCATCTCACTCGATAAGGACCACCTAGACCACGGAACATTAGTGTCTACAAAACCATTTGGAAGCTCCACTTAGTATACAACAGTTCAGATCAAGAGTAATGTTATTTTGAACCGAAAAGTACAATTTTTATTTTAATTGCAGTCACCAAAGTCATTAACACGGTTTTGATGATCATTGTGTTTGAATTTCTCATTAAATTTCTTAATTGTATGTACTCTGTATTATGCTTCTTTCCTTATCAGTGCTACCAATATTACCTAGCACTTACTACGTCTTTTACATAGTGTACCAAAACTACCAAACCGTAGATTTGGTAGAGTGCAACTCTAATTATACATGTTTTCGATTGCATTAAGCTGGAAACTGAGATGAAGGAATGAATGAAGAAGATAGCACTTCTTCAATAACCGTTGTAAGGATATTTGACATTAACTGCCCCACACACTCTGCAGCATGCAGTCGACCGGTCACATGACCTGGTAACTCGCTTCGCAGCTGTCATGAGAATTTCACGTGCCTACTGTTGCACGAATTATATATGCATTTAAAAGCTGGCAACCCTATCCGAGAGACCGGTGTTCTGCTAATTTCCGTGTAGCTCAGCAGATTGCTCTGATGTCACTTTGTAGACGATGAAACAGTGTCACAGAAGAATCGCAATAAGCGATGACAAAGACTGCACCAGTACCTTATCATGACAATGCACATGCATGACAGATATGGGCGGTTTAACTTGGGACTTCCAGGAAGGTGTCCCGTGCATAATGTTATCTCAGCAGCCCAGCGCCATGAAGACCCAAGTATGACAAAACATCCGGTATACGACACTTCATTGCTTTAGCACCCCAGAATCCATTCAATAACCAAGTTCCGGTTCATGAAGTGTGAACTGACATCTGGTGTGACCTTATGATTCTTGGGGAAAAACTCTTTAACGCATAATAACTTGTTTTGTTATTAAGTTAACGTCAAGGAGAATATTCCACGGTGAATGAACGAAATGAGTGAAATGATGTGTCAACAATGTGGAGGTCCTTAGAGCTCAGAGTTACTACACATTGGTCTTCTCGGAAGAAGAGAAACTCAGAAAGAAAATACCTTATTCAGGTAACTCAACCTTGGGGGCTCTCGAACGTGGAGCAGACACGCTATCCCCACACCACAGAGGTAGGCCTTATTAAACTTTATTTCTTTTACCTTTATTTACCGTGTGAGATTCGTATTCGCGAGGTTCCGGGTTCGCTTCCCGCCGATCACCTGTCCTGACCTTGAATGTTCGTGGACTTCACTGGTTGACAGCCGAATGTTGAGGTGGTTTCTAATCTATCACTGTTTCCTTTGCATCATTTCCCTTTCATTCCATTCCTTTCTCTACTTTCAGGTGTGCTTCTAGGTTTTGTGGCATACAGTGGTGCCGGACAGATGGCGCGGATTCTTGGTCAAAGAAATGAGTACCCCCATGGATACTAGAGGGCTGCTTGTTCGACGGGTCGTCCATCGCTTTCTCTAGGCATTTCCAGGAATGGGACAGATCTTCTAGCCCAGAACTGCTAGGGACTGACGCAACGTCTCGGTGATTTGCCTGCCTGTGGCCTGTAGCTTACTGCTGTTTCTTCACTATATCCCTTCCTCCTGGGAGCGTTAGCCACAATATATCTATATCGGTTGTATTGTGCGAGGTGTCCCTCTTTATTGTAAAACTTACGCCTTCATTTGCACTTTTCTTTGCTTGTGTGGCTCGAGTAGTAATATTACACTCTTGTCATGTTTTACGAGTATGTAATTGAAATAATCAGTATTGAAAATTAGTGATGGACACAGTTACACGAAACTACCGTAAACATAAAACAGTCTTCTGTAGTCACAAAGGACATCATTTTCATGTATTGTGTTAATCGGATTTCTTTAAAGAGATCTGTCCAGGTAAATGCTATTTCTATAAATGAGGATTTGGAGAGTTGGACGTAAATATGGCCCAATACCTGCGGTTGTCTTTAAAGATTTCCAATCGCTATATGGACTCGAGCAATAAAATTCTTCGCTGACGTTACAGACGTGCCATACATCACACTCTTCATACAATCACACAGAAAATAGCCGAGAGGTGTCAGATATGGCGACCCTGCTGGCCGTGGAACTGGTCCACTTCTACCAATCCATCGATTTGGATACGCGACGTTGAGCTGATTCCTTATATTTACGTCAAAGTGGGCTGGAGCTCCGTCGTTTTGCGGACACAGTGCCCGAACATTTAGTAGCACTACATCCAAAATGGGCAGGCAAAACACCTCTAATAAATTTCAGGTACATCGATCCTGTTAGTCTGTTAGGCAGTAGATATGTCCCAATGATTAGTCTGTGAATATCAATAAGCTGGGGAATTGTGGCTGAAGGAAGCACTGTTGTAAAGGCTATTGCACAAACTGTACCCGTCGGGGTAGTCCTGTGTTTCTAAACACGTAAGCCGTGTGTGGGCAATGTTTGAGAGGTAGAATTGGAACTGAAAAATTCATTGCCACAGTCAGTTTGTTGGCAAAAATAAATAATAATTACCATCTGAAGATTATTTAATCCCGGGACATAAAGTACTTACGATAGTAAAGTCAACATTGGGGTAATTGTCTCTGATGTGAGACTGTCTTTGTATTTTACCGGGAGAAATACGAACTGGTTGGAGAAGTCAATGTCATTTTGGTAGGTTGTCACAGTAACTTAATGGTTAGAGCACCCACCTCGTAAGCGGAGGGTCTGTGGTTCAAATCCCAGCTGTCGCGTTGAATTTTACAGTTCCAATTCTACCTCTATTTTTACTTTCTCAACTGCTATAGTAAACAGAAGTATTGCATTCCTCCTCAAAATTCCATAATGGTATTTCAATGGAAATACATACCCGAATTAAAAAAAGAAGTTAGAAAAAGGTTACTTTGTGTGTATGTGTATGAATCGCAAAACTCAAAAATGGAAAGTCAGATTAATTACCTAACTTGGTATTTAGGTTCACTTATCGAGTGAGATGGCTCCGCGGTAACGTCTGAGGTTCGCATTCTGGAGGTCGTGGGTTCGAGCTCCGTGACCAACCTTCCTGACCTATAGGTTTTTTCTGGGATTTCCCGGGTCGGGTTGGTAGGAAAACGCTGGGAAGGATAATTATATCCCCCTAATTTCCTGTGGCTCCATTTCGCCTCATTTCTCACTTCACTTCATGTTTCCTGTTTGGTTGTTCAACGTTGTGAGTTTCGGCGTGCTCTAGATTGTGGGAGGTGTCCGAGTACCTGGCATCCCAGCCCGCAGGGGCAGGAGAGCCGATTTTACGAGTTGCCATTGAGGAGTTCAAATTTGTAGCCGTTGGAGACTCTGGCCTCTGCTGTCGTCATTACTCAGGTCCAATCACACCTTGCTATCCCTCTCATCTTATGTTCCTCCCGGGGGGCATAAGCAGAAAAGATTAAGTCCCCCCCTCCGAACCTTGTGTATCCTATCAGAAGGTCAGTATTTTCCAAAGATGTCACGAATATTTTCAAGAAAATCCCCTTACTCCAAAGTAGCTTTTAAATGGAAGATTTTTTCCAAATTTTTGATTTTCTCAAAAATGCGTATAACGATTTTCTTTAAAATAACCAATGTGACAGTTATTACACGCCAAATAGATACATAATATCTTGAATTTCCTGGGAATAGCTTGTGATGTTCTCTTCACTAGGAAGAAATGTTATATAATCTTGCATAACTGGTAAATGTTAAGCGATAGACGAAAATATACTGCTCAGAACTATAGATGTCCATAAACACACAATTTACTCCAGATAACTTCTTGTGCCATTAGCCATTTCTGTTGTATCTATTATTAATAATTGGAACTGTTCAATGTTTTGTCATTCTAAAGTCCTTTCGATATTTAGCTGTTCCTAGCGATTGCATTGAAAGACGATAGCATATAGCACCCAGTTCTTAATAATTTAACTTTCGCTATCCTGTTTGTGTTTACAAGAAACTGTGTCATTTTAAATATTTCTGCTAAAGTTTATTTTAATCAAAATGAAGTTGACAAACAAGTAAGAATAGCTTGTGCACCCTCTAATTAACAATAGAGGGCAGAAAAAGTCATGTGAATGGAACATATTCCCTCTTTCCTTCTCTACTGTGATAAGTGGAGCTTATATGCAACTGTTTTCAGAATTGTTGAAGCAATTAGACCATCAGGAAGTGACTCACTGCTGGTATCAACAAGGTGAATATGACACTTCTCGAGTGAGCAAGGCTGAGATGGAATCATTTTCCCCTGATAGTCATTTCATAAGAATTGGGCTCCCCAGTGTCACTGGATTTGTCCTCACCTGACTCCTTCCTGTGAGGTAACATTAAACGAAAGGTCTAGAAACAAAACACGCACACTCGACTAGTTGCGGCAGACCATCCTTCGCAAAATTCAGGCGGTCAGGGCTATGGAGGTTCTGACGAACACACAAAGATATCTACATTATAGCAAAGAAAAGCCAGTTTCATTATTCCCATCTATTAACGTAAGATATTTCATATAGCAAATATTTACATATTTATGTAACTTGCTTTGCCATAATGCATCTGTAAAATTGAAGTTAATTCATTGCTCTATTCAAAATGCTCAACATGATGCGTTTTTAAAAATATTCACCCCAAGTTTTCGGAGTTCAAAGTAAATAACTCTACAAAAATATACCATATTAGATATTTTGTATTAACCCTTAGTTATTGTAGTACTTTTTTTGTAATTTACCTTAGTCTTGATTTTCCAAAGGATTATACTTTATTTCTCAAAATTGGAGCGTTATTTTAAAAAGCATAAGGTTATTTTATTTAATGTGCTTTTAAGAAGAAAGTTAAAAACAAATTGGTAAGAAAATTGCATTCTGTGATGCATTTTGAATATATGGGAAAACGCTTAAAATGGTTTGCGGGAAAGCAAGGTTTAAGGGGTAGGTAGAGCTTAGTAAAATTTTCGAAAACAATATTTTAGAAATAAATTATATTGGATACAGCTGACATTTAAGTGTATTTTGCAAAACGCATTATTTAAATATCTGCATTCGTTTCAGAGTAATGATTTATAAGGCAATGTGCTCTACCATGTTGCAGATATTTATAAAGATACCTGAAATTTGGTATCGAAGTTTTAAGGCTCATTTTAAGGCTCACAAAGTACATGTTTCTCAATCTTATCCTTGGCACTTGAAAAACCGCTGACATGATTAAAATGAAACTTATGTGGATATCATTGTATACATAATCCAGGGAACTCACAAGAATTAACCTTCTATGTTTCATGGATTTTCTGAAAATAAAATTATAATTAAATAATTAAGAAAGATTTCTTTGCTAATTTGAAAATAATTTATAATTCTGTGACGCAGGTCTCGGCGCAAAACAAAGAATTGTCGGGGCCAAACAGCTTCATACTACATGCCGGGGTGGCGAGCGGGCAAAGGCGTTCAAGGTCAGGCTGCCTCGCGCAAATGTTTGTATATGACTAACAACAATCGAAGCGGCTACACAAAAGGGGCTGTTTTCAGTGCCTTCGAGAAAGATACGTAACAGCGTGTCTGAAGGAGTTCACGAAAGGTTCGTGTGACGTCATCCCCACTATATAAGCAGGTCAGAAACAGTAGTGAGTTGAATTTACGGTTACAGACATGGGTCGGCCAGTGTGTCGGTGAGCGCGAGACAACTGTGCTTGTGTATGTCGTCGCGAAGGATACGTCGGTAGTCGTAAGAAGATACGGGCGTCGAGTGATTGCATCATGGTGGGGAGTCTATGCGGGACAAAGGACAAAGAAGCTGAAGAGAAACACTGAAAGGACTGAGTAAGGTTAAGAGAAACAAAAGTTGTGAGTTGTGGTAGCCCGAAAGACTGCAGACTGTGTTAACGACGAGAAGAAAATTGTGTATTTGTGAGAGCAGTTTAGAAGACAATGACGTGACAGAAAACAACCCAACTAATTCCCTCATTTTAATACAATATTGCGTATGTAGATAAAAGTCTGGCTCTGGTCATTTCCCTGAAACAAATCTTAAATTGTAAAATTAAAGCAACATAATGAAATATCTTTAAAAATACTCAATACATTAGGGATAAACCTGGTTCCAACATAGAAAGGTGCCGCCATTTGTAAGAATTAAATTAGGCATGTAAATTGATGTCTTCAAGTTGAAATTAGGTTCGTCCGACATGAAAAAGTTATTATGTTTTATTACTTCAATAGCAACGTTGTATGGTAGATCCATACAGAGGAGTTAATTATTGAATATCACTGATGTTTATACCTTCTTACATATGCCAAGTCGCAAAAACAACATCTTTTATTAAAATTCGGGATTCATATTTTATGATGAAATAAAGCAAATTTTTTTACCTTTCACAATTTTTTGTCAAATTCCATGCATGCTCGGGTGCATTGCCTTAAGGATTTAATTGAAGCAGTTAAACAGGTAAGCCTAGAGTTAATTTCAATGAAATTCTGTGTTTGAATCGCGGGCGAAGCCATAGAAGTTTAACATGGAACCGTAAATTTGCAGGCACGAGCGGTACGGAAAATATTTGGTTTCATTCTCTGAATGTTAATGTGGCCCCCGATATGAAACGTTTGGTAACCCCTGCCTTAGAGTAACTTTTGGCACTGTCTTATACCTGCCATTTCTCAAGCATGATAGGGGCTGAATATTTGCTGCGGACCGCAAGGCACTGCTGCCGTGAAATACGAGTTTGCATGCCAGAGAATATCTTCGGCCGGTGAAGGAATCAATATCATAAGTGTTTCCCAAAGAGCAAGGAGGACATTCCGCAACCTTCGTGTAACACAGCACACATTTCTAGCTGTTCCCTAAGTGTAAGCAAGGTGTGGAATAAAGAGAAAGTTGAATGAAGAGAATCATCAGCACAGATGCCTTTTTAGACGTAACGAATGTCCGATAGTTGTGTAGTGGTTTATGGTCGAGTTTACTTTTGTATTTGTAAGAACATGGGGTGTCAGGTTAGTATCTCTCCGACTTCTGTGCAGTAAACATCGGAACAGTATGTGATTAAGCACAGTGCCCGTTCGCATAAACATCTTCTCTTGCTTATTTCAAGGAAGGAAACGCAGAGTTACCCCCACCATCAATTTGCATGGCGTCACTTACGCAGTTCCTAGCAAGGTCAATCGCCATGTTTAAAACACCTCTGTAACTCTATGTACAAAGCCCTTCCCCACCAAAATTCAAGGTTTCTGACAGTGGCTTAGAGTGTCGAGTGCTCGCTTCCGTCCTGTGAGGGTCTCTGTAGCAATAATTCGGGGAACGTATTTTGAACTCATTATGTGGAAGCTGCCTGGATACGGCTTTATTCAGGATTCTATTTTCTGAAAATAGAAATGTTGGACAACTCTCTACTCCTATTGACCGGGATGGCTCAGGCGGTAGCGTCTGTGGTGGTTGCCGTGGCCGAACTTCCTGACCCATGGTTTTTGTGGGTTTCCCCTGGTCGCTAGGCGAATGTTGGGAAGAATAATTGAATTCCCCGAATTTTCTGTCCCTGCATTTCACCTCACTTCTCATTTCACTTCTCATTTCACTTTGTATTTCATCATGGTTAACTATTTCAGGGTTCTACGCGTCAGAGGGAATTTCTGCGTGCGTGGCAGGGAATTTGCTCTCTGTAAATCCTCGTCCTCCAGATCCGGAGAGGTCGCTGAATGACGTCCCCCCCAGGGGATGTGCAAGCTCACAGGGGAGTAGGGGAGCCGGTTGTACGAGCTGGCACCGGGGAGTTTCAACCGGTAGCTGCTAGGGTCCCCGCACTCTGCTATTGGGTGGTATAAATAAAAGCAAGCAATAGCTTTTTCTCGCTAATTCGGAGCAAGAGGTTGGTTTCGTATAAATAAAAACCTTCTGCTCCATCTCCGTGCAAGCTAAAGCTTCCAGACCTTGACCGCGGAGCTATTGCTCGCGAAATGGTATAAATAAAAACCTGCTTTCCTCGCTCCGACGTAGCTTTTGCTGGATTTTTCTGAGGTAGCTATGTAGGTACCTCAGCTTGCTCATTCAGTTAGTACCATGGCCAGGATTTCATGCTACAACTGTTTTAAAACAACTAGCTTATTGCCAATTAGTTTCAAATCACTTTTGGACTTAATTCTTGTTTTTAAGTTGCTTTTTTTTTTTTTTTTTTTTTTTTTTTGATAGTATTTGCATCTCGCTGATGGATGTTCGAAACTCTTCCTCCAATTGTTGCTTTACTGTAGCTACTGCTAAACTTTTGCGCTTACTTTCTGACAACTGTGCTTTTAATAGAATGTCCTAATTTTCCTTCAATAGATGAACAAAGCGCCTCATAAATACACCGCTTTCTTCAACCATGGTGACTGAAATACGTGTTGTAAAATATAAACTCTACTCTTGGAGATATTTGCTGCTATATCAACTCCGATGATACAAGGACATTTCTCTGAGGTGTTGTGAACTTGCCTGGTTAGAATGCGAGTGATGTCATAGTGATCCACTTTCATTACCGGAAACCTGATAATGGAATCAAAACATATACGAACGTGCTTATACAAACATGCAGCACGTATGAAGAGCATAATGCTCGTACAAATCAAGGTCGAATTATATCTATAAAATAAGCCCATATGAAACTCTTTCACAAAGTAGGTATAGCTTTAATTCAGATAACAGTTTTAAAATCTTAGAATTGCCTATTTTGATGTTCCATAAATTGTAATTGCCCAGTTCTAGAGCAGATCAACAGAACACCAGTAAAAGTAATCTTTCAGTATATCACTTGTAATAGACGCAGCGCATCAAATTATGGGAATCTGGGTTTAAATTTATAAAAGGATAATCGCCATGTGTTGGAAGTTCGGATCAATCCCAATTACTGTTTCATTTATCCCTGCCCCCCCCCCCAAAAAAAAAAAATTGACGTAAGCTGTGTGCTTTAATTAGACATTTTTTGTGTAGTAAGACTTCGTCTATCTCCTACAGTTTATCAGTTATACACATGTGATTCAGAAGAAAAGGACTTCACAGGCTTATTCCCCCGAAATTAAAGTTATACCTACATTTCAATTGTCATGTAAATATCTTAACATATGTCATTTTAATCAAAATACGAGTACAATGGCCATTTTTGAGAAAATTAAAAATTAGGAATGTTTATCCATGTAAAAGTTAGTTTTGGATGGAGGGTTTCAATAAAGTCACACTCTTGGAGGTTACTGAACTTCAATACGAAATTTGGTTTTTAAAAGTGACTGCTTGGGTTTTGATGTTCACACTTACATACAGGCACACATAGACTTCTCTCTCTCTCTCTCTCTCTCTCTCTCTCTCTCTCTCTCTCTCTCTCTCTCTCTCTCTCTCTCTCTATTCAGAGAGGCTCAGAAGCTGTATTTCTGCTTTAATCTCGATATCGAATTATTGGACGGAATGCAATAATTCCTCTACTATTCGTTTAGTGGTTGAGGAACTAAAAAATTACACAATATGTAGGGACTTGGATGCAGATATAAACAATTATAATCACATTTAAAGAGAAAATGTAGACTTGCTTCCGCAGCATTTGCTTCGAGAGGAAAATGAAACACGAAGGGGACCTTTTAACTAACAATCTGTATACATCCTAAGGTGTTGTCATCTTGCCTGCGTACGATAACGTTAAAATATGAATGAGGTAATAGTGATCCGCTCTCATTACCGACGATAATGTAATCAAAGCGATACATAGAGTAGAATATTGTGCAAATCAAAACCGGGTTATAACTGAAGACTTTCATATAAAACCGACCCTAAATTTAAATTTCCACCAAATGAAATTTCTTCATCCGGTATAGCTTTAATTTATGATAAAGTCATATAATCTTGGAATTAGTCCCCACAGACTCACTCTTGGAATTAGTTATTGATAGTTTATATGTATAGATGTAAAGGATATCAGTATAGCGGTGCAAACGCACGAGTACAAGTTATCTACTTCTATATATCGATTGATACATACTATAAAATTAAGAAAATCACTGATGGAATTTTGAAAGTGTATGAACGTTATCGGTGGAATGCCAGCGAATCTTAATTTCTATTTAATTTGCCAAATCCTTACTTACATTTTCGTTCTTTAAAATTAGTATCTCTATCATGTTTAACATGAATAAGTATATGGATATTTAAATGCAGCAAATATTTAAATCCCCTCCAGACATGAAAAGGTGTGTTTGTTTACGTGGCCTGGTGAAGGTCACGGAGCTAAAGCTGTGTTGGAAGCAAGAGCTGGCGGAAGAGGGGAAGTTTTTATTTATACCAACTCACGACCTTTTGCTTGATTCTCAACTTGCTTACCAGCTTCAGCTCACAAGCACTAGCTAGTTTTTATTTATACCACCCATTGTCTTTCCTTCATGCCGATGAGCCTTGGTATACTCTTACTTCACCATTCCCTCCCGAGGGGCATAGGCAAAAAAGAACTTCAGTAGTTCGAGGTGCTAAGTCCCCACTTTGAACCATATCATAGAGTCGTGGAGTCACTTCCCACTCTTTGACAGTGAATTATTTCAGCATACATTCATTCTTATAGAGCGCGAATTTACATGCAAAGTACATGTTATTTTTGTACACTCGGAGGTATGCGGAAATATCCTTTGTACATTATAATTTCACTGACAACTTAAGCAGTGAAAAACACAATGCCAAGCCGAGATTAGAACCACGGATCTTCCGACCTCCGCCCAATTGCTCTTACCAAATGAGCTACCATGACAACATGCATAAATTCTCCCATTTACTCACTTTAAGTAAATCACAAGATTTCAAATTCATGTGACATAACGTCCCAATGGCGACTTGTAATGCTCTAAGTTCCGAAATTCATAGTTCAACCATTAGGTAAATGAACTTGCAACTTAAGAAACATTTGATGATGTGTATAATTGCAAATTCCAGGGGAAAATTCATGTCATAAATTCGAATGCAAAAATACATATAATACACATGACTGCGGCATAATTCTCCGCTTTAGCTAATCAATAGGGAGCGTACCTTCATACGGGAAGCAAAAGGTTGCGGAGTTTGGACTATAGGAACTGGCAGGGTCAGTCTGTCACATAATCACAACACAGAGGAGACCAGGTACAGTGGACGTAACAACGTTGTAGATAACTTTGCTGCATAACTTACATTCAATGCTATCACCACTTACACTAGAATATTCACTCCCAAGTTATTGTACAAGTTCAGGAACAGGTTCGTGAATATTTAAATGTTCCTGCTCGAGGCATTTTACTCTGTGTGTGGGACCAGTGGACACATTCGAGAGACACTATGCACTGTAGGCAGTGAGCCGAGTTGTTTATGCTGTCACTGAACACGTGCAATGACGTCACGCTCTATCCATGTGCCAGGCAACTTGCGATCGCCTCATTTCGCGTTAGCTGTATAAATGTTCGAACCCTACTGATCAGTAATTACTAATACTCAAGAGCCTCTGCAATCAATATATTGAACTTTGTAGCTGTTCGGATCCCGCACGACAGAAATAGGATACGATGTCAACACCAACTAATCATACAAATAACAACACAATGTACTTGTATCAGGTTTCACCGCTGTTGGGCACTTTATTGCAAATATTTTGTGGCAAAATCAGCAAAAACAGATCTCAAAATGTCGCATTTCCAAGTTATGTAGGTCTTCGCAAAGTAAAACATAATAATAGCGACACTGTATTGAATGAAGAAAGCTCTCGTATAATGTGATAAATCAATTACAACTTCGTTTTGCTTTTTCTGAGGAATGCAAATCGGAAACGGGGCGTCTTCTGAGCAACATTTTATCTGTTATCTTTTGGGACAAAGTGATGCGCAGAGACAAAAGATACCTGTGCGTTTATTCGTTGTTTTAAAGTTGGATTATGAAAAAGTTGGCCCTTCATGCATTTTAGAACAGTTGGCGACTTATAGTAAAATAGTTTATCGGAGAGCTGTTCTCACTTTACATAAATATAACATTTTATGGTGTTAAAGTGCAAATAAACATATATATTAAATTAATATTATGTAAAGGATTACATAATGTGGGTGAGTGAGTGAGTGAGTGAGTGAGTGAGTGAGTGAGTGAGTGAGTGGGTGAGTGAGTGGGTGAGTGAGTGAGTGAGTGAGTGAGTGAGTGAGTGAATGAATGAGTGAGTGAGTGAGTGAGTGAGTGAGTGGGTGAGTGAGTGAGTGAGTGAGTGAGTGAGTGAGTGAGTGAGGTTTAAGGGTCCAAAGTCAAAAGACAAAAACAGGAAAAGCTCAGATAGGTAGGCTGCACAGTTAAAAACTAAAAAGTGAAATTTAAAACGGTTAAAAGTAAAAAAAGTGAAAGGTAAAGCAGTAAAAAGTTAAAACGCTAAAAAGTTAAAACATTGCAATGTTTGAGTAGGACAACCACACTCCAAAAGTCTAAAATGCTTGGCAAAATAAGATACAAGTTGAAGTTGCAGAGCGAGCCCAATAATTATTCTCTTGTGCTACTGGATCGTTGCCTGTAATTGAGCGCAAAGTAACACGAGCGTATTGCGAACATTGAAGCACAAGCAAATTACAATAACGATAACGATCTGTATGTGAAAATCTAAGAAAGTTAACCACATATAGACAAAATCAATAAATTAATCAATCAATTAAGGTGGAAATAATGCAATTTGGGGCTCTGACATGTAACTATTACTACAACTTAAATACTACCAAGTTTTCTGACTTTTTGTTTTTTGAGTTATGATGTGCATACACATACACCGATCTTTTTCTAAACTTCTTTTTATTCTAGTGGCCTCAAAATATGTATTGTGGGCGAAATCTTGGTATCGAATTTTTTGTTGGAATGGGATTCCATCTCTACCTGTTATATTGTATGTGGTAGAGAAAGCAAAACAGAAAGGAAGTAAGAGTCTGAAGAGGGAAGAAATGCTTTATGAGTTGATGGCGAAATTGCATGTTGGCATAACAAAGACGAGAACAGAAGATCAGACCTTCCTCACTGTCTAAGCCACAATTTTACCACGTGTAAGGGTTATTTGGACATTACCTTCTTATGGATTGCCTAAGAATGATAACCAGTTATGTAGTCAGGGTAGTGCTGATTGAAAATATAAAACTTTGGTCTATTTTCCCACTAAGGGAAAACCAAAAGAAAAAGAATTGCTAAAAATATGTTCCTAGCTTTTGCGCAGCGCTATAAAATGGATTTTCTTCTTTAAGGTACATTTTATCAGCCTAGACACATCTGCATTTCTACTTTCTCTACTACGTACACTAAGTAGGGGAAGTACTGTATTCGACCCAAAATTTTGATGTCGAAATTTTACCGGAAATGTACATGTTTTGAGCTCCTCTGAATAAAAAAGCACTCTTTGAGAAAGCTCCATGTGTGTCTGTCTGTCTGTCTGTGAACAGCATAACTCGAAAACGAAAATTCGGTTAAAAATCTAAGTTGGTATTTAAGTTTAATATCTTTCAAGAATGCTACACGAAGTTTTTTTAAGAACATTCCTCCAACCCTTTGTATAGAAAGTTTAGATTTTCTGAGAAATGGATCTAACGATTTTCATTAAAATGCAATATGTTTAAGATACTTTTGTGGCAAATGAAATATACATTTCTATAGCCTATTTAGTCCTATTTACTCTTGATGACTTTTGCATAAATGCTAAACCGAAAGAGATAGAGCAAGTCTTACTGTACAAGAAATGTAGATCCCGTTAAAATATAAGTTATGTTTAAATGCATTTTTTTATGTGGAGCGAACCATTTCGGAGATACTCATTATTATTCGTGTGAGTTTTACAATGCTTAAACTTTTCTCAAATGGAAGGCCGGTATTCACTTTTTATCTCTTGTTCAATCAAAGAGAACGGAATTTCAAAGCGATCATATAGTTGCCACTCTCAAAACATTTAACTATTGTTTATAGCATCCCCTTGCACCTACAAGAAAATTAGCAATAAGATGATTTCTACAAATGTTTATCTCGAATAACATGAAGTAGATAGAGGAATGAGTGTTTGTAAGGATAGTTTGTGCAAGAGTAGAGTAAGTCATGTGAGTGCAACACATCAGATTGCTTACTCTGTATTCAGCACAGTCCCACAAAGGTCCTACAGACCTTGGAGTAGAGAAGTAAACTTTAGTCCGTCGTTTCTGTAAAGATTTGCTCTACAATAAAATTGATACTACTGTTAAATACGACAGATCAATCCATTTGTCTTCTTTCTTTCCAAATATATGCGAAGTCGTTGTCTTGTGTTTTCCTGTCGGTTAGATATATTGCAGTAAAATACGCGTAAATAACGTAATAATAGCAAAGTACGAAATATCGTCTAACAAGTCTTAGTCTCTGAAAGATTCATATTCAACACCCAAGAAGAGGAGCCTATTGAGGAGCGAAGTTACTGATGGTGAACCTGGAATACTGTATCAGGTAACCGATTACGCAATGCATGCGTAGAGTTTATGAATTGTGATGCAAGAAAGTTTACAACAGATCAACGTTTATCCATCATAAAGTAAATATTGTGACTTTGGAGGGTGTGAAGTAAAGAAGACAGATGTAGTCGGGATAAAGAAACACTTTTATTTCCGTAAACAGTAACCCTGTACACTCGTTGCAACAGCAAGAAACTCTTTACCGATTCACCAACAGCACGGCTCCGAATTCGTAACACAAGAACTCCCTTCTCACTCTTTACCGATATTTATATCTCCCAGGCACTATTCTGGAAACTTCATGAAAGTTCAGTTATTATTGCGGTGAAATACAAAGCAGGAAATTCCAGAAGTCTCTATCCCTTTCTCTCTTTCGGCAAGTGCCCAACAATGCGGCCATTCTCTGTCTCTTCCCTTCGGCTCCTTTGCAGTAGTGCCGACAATAATGCGATGGGCGACACTGCTCCCTCCTCAAGGCTGGTCGTTAGGTCAGGTAGGCGACTGGCTGGGTCCCCCCTCCCCAGTGCGGCAATCAGATGCTGCGGGCGCGGTGACAATATAAACTGAGTCACAAAGTCATAATCAAATACATGATCCAGATGCTGTCCCAAGCGTTTCTTCCTCTTCAGAAACGAGATTTGAATTGATCCAGAATATCAGAGACCTCTGGGGCCCATCCTCAGAGTAGTATCTTGTACGGGGGCCATTTTTAGTGTAACAGTTTAAAATAAATATTAGTGTGGCTAAATGACGCAAGTGTAGTTGGTGAATGTGAAGACTTCTTCATGGAAGTATGTGATGACTAGGCTTCGGCCCCGGTTGCATGTTGTAGGCATTTAAGTTATGTTTGCAGGGAGGTTTTCTACCGCCCCTACCCAACCTACCCCGTATGGAAACTTCACAATTTTAAAGTAAGCTACATATTTTTAATATTTTGGGCTACTTAGGCTTAAATTTTGTGACTTGTTTATGAATCGGACGATATTTTGTTAAATACTTCTGGCAACACTAATTGCGTGTTCAGGTGTGTTGTCAGGATGGGCAAGAATCAAACTCATAAATATATCAGTTTAACCAACCAATTAATACTTTACTTCAAAACATTGGCTTAACAAGATTAACAATTTTAACAATTCACTCAAATAATCAAAATTATCAATAGTTAGAGTGTTCAGTTCATAAGAGTAGTGTACAGAAATATAAAAGCGGAGATCCCCTAAAAAGTGGTAAAAGACTATTGCGTTAAATGTGCAACATTTTTCTGTGAACTTTATGACACACTGACTGTGAAAGACGTAACCAAATTGACGTCTGAAGCAACTGGTGTATCTGTGAACAGTGTTTCAAATGTGAGAACCGTAACGAAACAAACGGGAATAGTAAAAAGCCCTAAAAAGAAAAGGGAAGGGCCATTTGGTGTTTTAGGGCAAGTGGATGATTTTGTAAAAAGTGTTGCTCGCTTTAAAGCGCATACTTTCTTTTGGAACAACGAGCCTTCTACCATAGATAAGGTACTTTCTTTAGTGAACAATGACCCGAATATTCCAAATGTTCCACATTTTCCTGAAAGACACTGGGTTCCAATTTACAAAAAGAATCAAAATTAACGCGATAATCAATCGGGAAGACATTGTGGTGTGGAGAAGGCGTTACCTGAGATCTGTGAGGCAAATTCGTGTAGAAGGGTGCACAATTTGTTACTTGGATGAAGCCTGGCTAAATGAGGGACATGTCACTTTAAAGGCTTGCACAGATACTACTGTAGAGTCAAAGAAAGGTGCAATCCAACCGTCTTATCATATTGTATATTGACAGTGATAACTTATTTCTGGATGGGGGCTTATTAAGCAAATAAGTGGCTATCACGAGGAGATGAATGGGGAGGTGTTTAAGGAATGGTTTGAGGGAATACTGGGTAAACTGGTTCCTAACAGTGTCATTGCTATGGACAATGCCCCATACCACTCTGGTAAACTATAAAAGCGTCCCAATAGTTCGTGGCGTAAACAGCAAATTTTAAACTGGCTGAAAGTAAGAAATGTACCTTTCGATGAAAGTGACGTAAAAGCTGAGCTACAAAAATTTGCACAAACATTAACAGACCAAGATGAAAATAAATACGTTATAGATGATCTAGCAAGTAAAGCGGGTCATGCTGTATTACGATTACCACCGTATCAGAGCAATTTAAATGCCATTGAACTTGTATGGGGATATGTCATAGGTTACGCGGCGAGAAACAATGAAACATTTAAGTTAAAAGAAGGCAATGTTTGAGTTTCCACCAAGTATATGCAAGCAGATATCAGACATGTCATACGCGAGGAACACAATGTTGTAGGTTGATGGCATGTGCGACCAGCTGGTGGACAGGCTGGTTATAAACCTGGATTCTTCAAGTGATACAACTGCTTCCGATTCTGAGCTGGGTGTAACGCCTCTATCTGACGACTCAGATTAGCCTAGGGTTTACACACAAAATTATATTTATTTTATTATTAAATCTGACCTTATATAAAGGCTTGCCATGTGACACAGAATAACTTTCTTAATCAATTTCTTTGATTAGTTAATTTAGTTTATTTAATAAACATTATGAGCCGAGTGCAATTCAAACCTCACACTCCTGCAGTGAAATATATGGCAGTTGTGAAAGAGTCAGACGTAAACAGCTGAGTGCAGAGAACGTCAACACGTGTTTGTTTGACGGAGTGATACAACCACAATGTGTATGTGTCTCCCCAGTTTAAGCTCGGAGGGACTATAGTTAGTATAACAGTTAGAATCAGTGTCTGTAATTTTGTCTTAATTTGTTTAGTTGAATTTACACAAACTGTATAAAGCGTACATGTATAGAGTTAACTCAACATATGGCATTTTACTAGTTACTATTAGTCACCAAATATTATCCTGCATAATGAGGACATCAGATTTGAGATGTTTGTGAAACTTAGGAAAGAACAAAATAAACCAGTCTATAGACCTCGCCGCACAAACTATATCGCAATAAAGGTACCTCACAAGTTAAGGGTTGAATGTGCTTCAAAGTGACAGCTCCATATCAGTAGATTTACTAGTATGTAATGGAATTCCTGTGGGACGAAATTCCGGCACACCGGGGGCGCTGATATCAAAATGGCATTTGACAGCGTATTTAACAAATAAAATACTATTGCAGTAGTACTAAGTAATTGATTTAACGAAATTATGTTCCAAATTGTATGGGCTGCATTACCAATAAATAGTTGAGAAGCGTGGCTTAATGTAAATTTGTATATTAGAACGTTAATAAACTTAAATGGAATTAAGCAATTTATGTTTATATTGTCAAAATCAATAAATGCAATATATTTTATAGAAAATAGTTGCCCACATTACGTATTTTACATGTAAATTACACGTAAATTGCCTAAAGTTAATGTACTCGTCCAACCCTGGTGAGAACAGAAATACAGTTATGGAGCTGGTGTGCGAGTCATCGGAAGTGTATTCAGGTAAGAAAACATCCGCAGTTCAGGGTTGCATTTATTAATGAGGTCGAGACGTGCAGATGTAGTACTGCTTTCATTCTGCAACTGTACATTCCCATTATCGCCTTGCCCCTCTCTGCTCCTGATACCTAGTCTGATAACGTTACACATTGCCAACAAAACAGTGGCGCGTACTTCATATGGAGTCATATCGTTGCCTACACAACTTTGTTGTTGTTGTTATTTGGGTAACCGCAAATACCACCTGGCAAAGCCATGAGGCGTACCGGAAATAATGTGAAACTGCCCAGATGTATACATGAGGTTATCGCACAAACATGTCTAGACGGTGTGCGTACACTCTGTTCAGATGCAATCATATCTTCAGGACAGCAACGTCTCATATATTGGCAGGCGCGAGAGATCATCTATTTGTGTTTTATCACTGACTATACGCTCTTGTAATAAACAAGATACAAGGCGATCGTAGCGCTCGACAGCCAAGGTCAACACGCCTCAACGCTTTGCCAAGTAGTAGTTCCTTAATTCGTTCATGTGACATTCATCAATCAATCATTAATGCTATACAAAATATAGCACATCAGCTACATGAATAACGAAACGGGTCATATGATACACAGTTGACAGAAATAGACAGTATCACTTGATTGTGTATTCACAAACTGACTGACTGACTGACAGACAGAGAAATATGTATTCAAACATTGAATTATTTCGCAACCGAACTTTCTGCCGAATTCGTCGATTTTGATCACTAGAGTAAGTAAAAATAAAAGTCGAGAGCGAGTCACTTACCACACCAGATGGATTTGAGAAACAATCCAGTCTATAGGTTCATTCACAACTCTTTGATCACTATATATCTCGGAATGGGTTTCCCTCCCACCATTAAATTGCAAGATTTCATTTAAATAAAGGAGCCGAAGGAATGTTTTAATGATTCGCCTACAGGAAATGATGCCATGGGCAGAAGCTAACAGAGATGAAACCGGTAATATTTTGATGATACATGCAAATCATCCTTTACCCCTTTCATTCTTATTTACCTACTGCAAAGTGAAATGCAGTAAATGCTAATAACTGAGTCTGGAACAGAAATACAAAAATTAAAAGGTAGGTATACGTATTGGCAGCATCAGATTTCTATCAATTAAACAATGAATCAATTAGTAACAACAACAACAACGACGACGATGATAATGATAATGTTAATGATAATAATCATCATCATAATCATAAAGACATCACGAAACAGCTAAGCATGAGAAAGGGTTGATCTAGAAGTTCTATCAGTGCATCCAAAGAAGTACTTATATGTGTACCATAGCACCACAACTAAACCAGCTGCCAGATAACATTACTTGTAAGTGTCTGTTTTCAGTAAATAAATAACGTAATTTGATTACTAGAGCTACAAGCTCCAATTTTTATTACCTATTGAACAGTAAACGTTGAACAATATCTGCAGTTCAACAACAGAAGAGTGAAATATACCTACTTTATAAATATAATAAGTGTTTTATATTAAATTGATACTATTTTTCTGTAGGTCCCACGAACCTACGACCTCCCGAATGTGAGCCTCACACGATACCTCGGAACCATCTCGCCCGGTTCGATTAATAGGAACACTGACTTTTACTGAATTCATTGTGATAATATTATGTGTGTGGGGAGTGTGGTGTTTCTGTGGGTGGGTGTTTGCGTGTGTGTCTGGGGGTGTTGGTGTGTGTGGGGGTGGGTGGGTGTGTGTCTGTGTCTGCGTGTGTGTATGGGGGTGTTGGTGTGTGTGGGGGTGGGTGAATGTGTGTCTGTGTCTGCGTGTGTGTATGGGTGTGTTGGTGTGTGTGGGGGTGGGTGGGTGGATGTGTGTTTGTGTCTGCGTGTGTGTATGGGGGTGTTGGTGTGTTTGGGGGTGGGGCTGTGACTGTATGTGGGTGGGTGTGAGGGTGGGTGGATGTGTGTGTCTGCGTGTGTGTATGGGGGTGTTGGTGTGTGTGGGGGTGTTGGTGTTGGTGTGTGTGGGGTGTTGGTGTTGGTGTGTGTGGGGTGTTGGTGTTGGTGTGTGTGGGGGTGTTGGTGTTGGTGTGTGTGAGGGTGGGTGGATGTGTGCTTGTGTCTGCGTGTGTGTATGGGGGTGTTGGTGTTGGTGTGTGTGGGGGTGGGTGGATGTGTTTGTGTCTGCGTGTGTGTATGGGGGTGTTGGTGTGTGTGGGGGTGGGTGTGAGGGTGGGTGGATGTGTGTTTGCGTCTGCGTGTGTGTATGGGGGCGTTGGTATGTGTAGGGGTGGGTGGGTGTGAGGGTGGGTGGATGTGATTGTGTCTGCGTGTGTGTATGGGGGTGTTGGTGTGTGTGGGGGTGGGTGGGTGTGTGTAAGGGTGTTGGTATGTTTGGGGGTGGTGCTGTGGGTGTATGTGGGTGGGCAGATGTGTGTCTGTGTCTACGTGTGTGTATGGGGGTGTTGGTGTGTGTGGAGGTGGGGTGTGTGTGAGTGAATGTGTGTGGGTGTCTGTGAACAGCAAACTCAAAAACGAAGAGTCAGTTAAGCACCAAATTTAATAATTAATTTCAGCATATTCCAACGACGCAACATGAAGATTTTCTCCTTTCCCAAGCTAACCTTGAATGGACAATTTAGAAAATCGATTTTCTCAAAAACGGCTTCAAGGATTTGTATTGAAATACGATATATTTTAGATGTTTATTAAAAATGAAATGCATATCTTGAATTTTCTAGGAATAGTCCCTGAAGTCCTTTTCATTGTGGGTGATTTTTGCATAACTGATGAACTGAAAGAGATAGATAAAAATGTAGATATGGTTAAAGCATATAATTTACGTCATATGTATAGTGGATATAACAATTTTCGAAATATTTCTTCTTATTGGTTTGCATTTTCAGATACTTACACTTTTCTCCAACAGGAATTCGTTATTTGTTTTGCCTGTCCCGGCCATGCAAAGAGAATGGAATTTAAAGCCATCACCTGGCGACCAGATATTGAAAGATTTGGCCATTGATTAAACCTACTTATTCTACTCCTCTTTTTGCATCTATAAGGAAATGCGAGTGTAATAAAACCGTTTCTACAAACATTTATCTCAATGAACAAAAATCAGCTAGAACAGTTTTTAAAAATAGTTTCTACAAGAGTGGGTTGAGAAAGTCATGTGATTGAAGCGCATCAGAATTTTAATGCAATTCTATAGGAAGCTAGACACAGAGGTGGGCATTTAGATAGTTGTGTCATGCTTTAGAAGTTTAGAAAGTCGTACTGATATAAAAGCTAAATAGAACTAAAGTATAAGAATTGAAGTAATTTTTGGCCTTTTCTGACCGTTGGGTATGCTTAAGTGGCAACAGTGTGTAAATGAATGGGCAAAGACATCTAAGTGGGGTCATCCCACTGCGGTAGGGCTCAAAGCTGGGTCGATATCTTCATAAACCACAACCCTGTAACGCGCCAACTTGCATGAGTAATCACTTACGTACGTCTAGACAACACAAACACACATCCTGCTCCTTCCCCAATTAGACACAGGTTCCATCTACAGGATATCCTTAACTTCTTCATTTGCATTATGTCCAGGCTAATTACTTGCCTAATCACAGACTGGAGCGTTGCACTAGACAACCCAAAGTGTTACGAGTAATCAGTTTTTTATTTTTCTCATGAATCAGGCACATTTCAGTCAGCAAGGAAAATGGAATGAGTAAAATCTGAAACTCTTAAATTATTCATTAAATATTGTAATAATGTTTAGGGGAAAGAAGGGCTACGTGGAAATATTAAGGAAACTAAGGAAGACTAAATTGGTAAAAATTGCCAAAAATTGCCTTTTTGTTTTTTTATTCAATCTTTGAAATATGAATTTCGCTTTAATTTGATATATATTTTATTTCTTTAAAGCACAATACTTAATTTTTAAATATATCTTTAAAAATGTACTGCACCTGTCATTTTGTACTGGGAATTCTGCACAACACAGAAAAAGCTCCTATACACTTTGAAGTAATGAGCTAAACTTTTAGCTCACCTTCTATTTTATTTGTGGTGTTTGACAACCGCTTTTACTACATGCGACACCACAGGTGGTGACATTAATGATAGATGTAATGAAGATGGAGCACAGGTGGAATGAAATGGCGGTGGAAACCGGAGCGCCCGGAGGAAACCTGCCACTCCGCCGCTTTGTCCGTTAAAAATCCCACATGTGGTTGCTTGGGATCGAACCGGGCCACTTTTGTGAAAGGTGAACTGTCTAACCACTCAGCCACGGCGCGGCCAGTCCACCTTTAAGAGAAATTCTAGCTCTACAATTTGGTATTTCGTTAAATATGGCAGCTTCTGTGTGCTCAAGCCTTATGGCTTTATTCTTTGCAAATACATATTTATGAGTTTTATTTCTCCATTTTCTCTCCAACAGCTTTTCGTGTGTATGACATTATCTGGTATGAATGCCCCCTTTTGTTTTCAGAAACTGTTAAAGATAGCTAAATTAAACCTTTGGATCATAAAAACAGCCTCTAATTGCTGTTGAGGATTTACTTGGTTGTAAATAAGGATAAATAAGGTGTTTGGTTATTAAAAAACAAAAAATAAATGATGTGTGCATTCACATAATTTTCTTTACCCACTTTTGTACAAACTATTCTTACAAATATTTAATCTTCTAACTCATGTTAATCAATGGTTTTAATACATATTTACTTATAGGTACAATGGCAATAGGAGAATACTGTAGACTTAGGCGATAGTCAGATTTTTTAAGAGTTGGTCGCTATATGATGACCTTGAAATTCCATTCTCTTTGCATGGTGAGGGCGTAAAAAACGAATGAGTCCCAATTTGTGTAAAGTACAAATATTGCAAAATTTAAATCAGACAAGGACTAATTAAAAGGTGGAATCAGGACTGAAAAATTCAATGTCATGGCCGGGATATGAACCACGGATCTTCCGCTTATCGAGCGGCTGCTTTAACCACTATGCTGCCATGACCAACTTGCCAGCACGACATTAAGTTCCCCAGCTGATTCGTACTTTTCCCGGTTAGACCACAAGGGAATCTCACATCAGAGATAAATAAATAAAAGGAATAGATATCTCGAAAACGGTTATCTCTAAAAAGAACCGTATTTGACATAAATTGTCTGCTTCAGCAAGACCTACACATTTTGTGCAGTAAGATGTGTCAGCCAGAGGCAGTAGTTTAACCTTATCTTGTGTTTCTCATTAAGAGGCTGAGGGAAAGGGACATCACCGTAATAATGAACATGACCAGTATTTATCAATTAGGAAATAAAATTATAAATTGCCTTTAAAAACGATAAAATTATGTCGATTTTCCTCTATTTTTAAAAAAGGAGGTTTTGCATTTTTGTAATTAACCGAAAGTATAAAAATAGATGTGCAAAAAATAAGGAGATCTGCTTCCAAAAAAAGTAGATCTGGCAACATTGGTGTCAGCAGTAAGTTGTGCAAAAATCGCCCAGAATGGAAAGGACTTCAGATAATATTCCCCGAAAATTCAAGATATACACTTAATGTGTTATAAGAATATCTTAATCTTATTGTATTTTAATCAAAACTTTTAGAACCATTTTTGGAAAAATAAAAATTTTCGAACATTTTTCCATGTAAGGTGGAGGGAGTTTCTTGAATATCTCCCTCCCACATTCTTAGAAGATGCTCAACTTAAACACTAAGTTTGGTGTTTAATCGACGTTTCGTTTTTAAGCTTTGTTGTTCACAGGCACACACCGACATTTTTCTAAAAACTTTTTGTGTTCAGGGGACCTCAAAACGTGTATTTCCACTGAAATCTTGGTATCGACTTTTTTTGGTGGAACACAATACCTGCCTTCTCTACCTACTGTGCATGTGGTAGAGAAAATAAAAATAATGACTGGCAAACTTTAATCAAAGAATGGCATAAGTGGGGAAAAATCCTAACTTCCCTAATAAACAAACTCATTGGATAAAAATAGATCATAGACCTTAGAAGATAGGCATCTACAGCCTGTAAAAATTACATCTAATTTTTCAAACAATATCTCAGAAATGGATCATGAATTTAAAGATTTAACATTGGCGAGATAGGACTTTTAATCTCTCCTTAATCTTTCCTTATCATTTTAACAGAAAAACTCAAATTAAAAATGAATCGTCCAAACATTAAGCGATAACTTATCTACGAAATAAAAATTCTGTATTTTGATTTATAATTGTAGATAGGCCGAAATTATGTTTATATATTAGTACATTTGTAGGTATTTTAAGCTTCGCCCAAGTCTAAGAGAAAAGTGGAAAGTGAGATAAGGTAAAAGGGGCAGTAAGTTTAAAGTGCACTCTAGAGAAATGATTTTATGAATACAATCTTTACACTTCAATAATGTATTATAATTATAAAATTTAATTTAGTGTTACCGATAAACAAGCTCTTCGAGTGCTCACTGATTTCCGCCACTATTGAAACCTTTTGCATATGAACCTAGTTCAGGTTCCCGGTTCTTTACACACACCACAATGAATCCAAACCTCTGTTGAAAGTTCTTCATATTTTTCACTACCAATAATGTGGAAGATTTCCACAGTTTGGATTAAAACTCCATGGATCCCCATTTCTCTTTAACTTGGACCTATAGTTGTATTTATTAAATTCTACACCTGTAGCAGGCCAAGAACTCGAAGCGTTTTTGAAGCCAACATTTGTACTACACACTTCTACTTCATTACCCTAACAACATCCAAAATTATTACATGTTCCATACATTGTATTGTTTCTATAGGAAATTGGGTGATATAAATACTTCGATACATATGAAGAGTAGATGATGATGGTGATGGTGATGGTGATAGGGATGGGGATGGGGATGGGGATGGGGATGGGGATGGGGATGGGATGGGGATGGTGATGGGGATGGCGATGGCGATGAAGGTGACTGTGGCGGTGGCTTTGCCGTGGCGGTGGCGGTGGTGATGATGATGATGATGATGATGATGATGATTGATGATAACAATAATCTGCACTCAATTACTCGTACCTGGAAGCTAAACCAGAGCATATATGTGCTTTTTATTAATTTGTTACACAATATATTAACAGATCGTTTAACAATTTTACTGAGAAGACTTAAGAACTAAAAAAATGGGTTTAAAACATGTCACTGTAAAATGATACAAGGCAAAGGTTTAACAATTCTGATCCTGGAATTATGGTATCTGGACTCTTGTAGTTGATCATGTCTGGTCTTCAGTTCTCCTCCTGTATTCCGTCCAGGATTCATTTGGGTTCTTATATGGTGTGTATCTCCTTCGCTCGGTCCATTTGTCTTCCTTTTGATGTCCAAAATTGTTGTCTGCTCGGGTTAGTAGTCGAATGTGCAATGCTTGATCTTGTTTGGTCAGAATGTGGCTGTATTGGTGTTCTTGAGTCTTGCCGATCTTCAGCTAGGTTGTTGGTCTTTTATTGCATTACATCTTGGTAGTCGAGGTATTTTTCGGGCCATTGATGTAGCAGTTTTGCGTCCAGTATCTGTAATTTTGCACAGCATTTTAAGGTCTGATAGATTCCTCAAAGTACACGAAATTGCTTTTCCTTACAGCGAAGAAAGGTACACTATAGTCAGGCCTATGTGTGCAATTCTAATAAAGGCACTACCAACGCGGGCGGCCAGGATTATTAAGCCACGAATGGAAGTCCGCGGTGCAAAAACTCCGCCAGCACCGTCCTTCTTGACTTTGGTTGTTTCTAGGTTTTCTTCACTCCTCATAGTAAATGCCCGGAAGGTAGCCTAGATTTAAGCCCTGAACATTTGCATTCCAAATTTCCTTCCTTATTATCACTTCATTACGTGAATCATCATTGTCAATTGCAGGGACACAGTCTTGAGCACGAATTTCTAAAATTATAAAATTGTTCTCGAGGTTTCTCCGGTGGGCCAGAGCAGCTTTATCTAATAGGTCTTCAGTAGCGTCTGCAGGGTAGCTCCAGACGACATCTGCTTCAAGTAGACGCTATGTACTGTGAGAAATGCTGCGACACTTTAGATAAGGAAATTAATATCTCACCAAACCTTTTTATTCCCTAGTTTTAACAGCTTCTGGCCTCAACAAAGCATGTTCTGTAATTTATCTCAGCTCTAATGCCAACCTCTCTTATTAGTTTAATGCACATATTATCATAGCAGCCCTGATCTTCATAAACATTTATGTCATGCCACTGAAGGAAAATGTTCATAAAATAGCATAAAACATTCGTAGAGTAACCGGTTCTTTTCCTCACTTTATTATTATTATTATTATTATTATTATTATTATTATTATTATTATTATTATTATTATTATTATTATTATTATTATTATTATTATTATTATTATTATTATTATTATTATTATTATTATTATTATTATTATTATTATTATTATTATTATTATTATTATTATTATTATTATTATTATTATTATTATTATTATTATTATTATTATTATTATTATTATTATTATTATTATTATTATTATTATTATTATTATTATTATTATTATTATTATTATTATTATTATTATTATTATTATTATTATTATTATTAAATAAAAGTGAGAATACCGGCAATCTGGCCAAAAGGAGTTTCTTAAACTTTGACCCCTGTTATTGGACATTTTTTGTAGTGTTTAACGCCCGCTTTTACTACTACGGCACCGCAGGCGGTGACACTGATGATACATTAAGATGGAGCACCGGTGAAATGAGATGGCGGGGGAAACCGGAGAACCCGGAGGAAACCCGCCCCAGCGCCGCTTCGTTATTGGACATGAGAACATAATTACATACCCAATTCATTCTTAAGTAATACAATTCGATACACGAATGAAATCGCCTTTAGGGCTCCCCCCTCCCAATGAGCAGTGTCCTTATAATGAATCCAGGCTTGTTCATTCATTAAACAAAAGGATCGAAGAGGTATGGCAGACTTGTTAAAGCTTTGTTGAGTGGTCAGAAATCAGGTGTTAGGGATAGAAGATGAGCCGTCCAGAGAGCTGTAGCGAAGGCTCTTAAACTAAAAGACAGAAATATCTCTGTGGGCCCTTAAATGACATGCAAGAGACCAACCAAATCTTAATCCTAGTTCTCATTTCGATTTCGAATGTTACATCTTTGGTACTATAACGTTGTAACTGAGTTAAGGAATTTGTTTATGACAACATTGCAATTCTCACAATTAATTTACAAGAAAAGTAATAAATCTGCCATAGTGTTTTCAGTTCGGAGCGGCGCCGTGGCCGAGCGGTTAGACCATTCGCCTACCACCTGTGCGGCTTGGGTTCGATCCCAGGGACTCCCATGTGGTATTCGTGGTGGACAAAGTGGCGTCTGGGCGGTTTTTTCCGGGTTCTCCGGTTTTCCCCGCCACTAATTCCACCAACAGTTCCATCATCACCTTTCCAGTCATCGATTTCGCCTGCATTTCATGTCATCCTCTTTCCCTACATGGTACTGAGCTGACCACTCGCTTCCAGGTCTTCACTCTGTCTGGGCCATAGGTTCTTCTGCTCCTCGACAGGCGTCTGACCCTAGGCACAAGTTTGTAAGTCCTAGGACGTGTAGGGAAAAGAAGAGAAGAAGTAGTTTTCAGTTATCATTTTTGTTTAACATTTTATAAAAGAATATGTACAGTAGACAATTAAAAATGTCAGTTCTTCTTTAGTAAAGATTACTAATATCGCACGATAATTTCATACGGATATCTTTACAAATCTTTGATGTACAGTGAAAAATTATTTACACACTGTTTGCTAAATGTATTGGGTGGTTCTTGTAGATACTCAGCAGTAGGTTGGGTACCTCCCCGGTCGCTGTAGGGGCTTCTAATGTAATGAACTGGAAACTCGAAGATGATGTCCAAAATAAGGTCCGTCCAGCTCTGCACTTAATTCGACCCACCTTATCAGCCCTTCTCACGACCTGCGCAAGATTACTGATGTTATAGTTGCATTTCTGAACGCATGTGATTTCTGTCAGGAGGTGCTTTTTGGTGTTCACGATCTCTAATGTAGCCACAGAGAAGATGATGTACGGGAGCAAGATCCCTGGTTCTTGGGAGCCATTCTTGCAACTAGTTATTCGGTCCAGTTCATCGACAAGGGTGTGTGCTGTGTTGGAAGTCGTTGTCTATAAATTGTTCGTGTTTATCTGCCGTTTTGTTTGAGTTGCATCTCTAGCACTGCATACTCGTTACTAGGAAGCTAAAAATCGCTTTATCCTGGTTCCGATTTCGAAGAATTGTTATAGTTGACTTCTTTAGGTAACCTTCATCAGTTTTTGTCACTCCAGTGCATCTTACTAACACAGTTCAGTTATCAGCGTAACCACCGGCCTGCATAAGAAGTGTCAGAGTGAGCTACATGAGACCAGCATACTTTGCGCTGTTGTCATATACCCTAGGTGCAAAAAAATTACAATTGTGCAGAAAATTCAGTTGTAGATTGTGTAAAACAAATTTTACAGAAGAAGCACAGAGGAAAGATATGTTCGATTTATTTTAAACACAAGTATCTGCGTATTTGTGATACACAAAGGTACCAGAACATTGAGACAATATCTTTCTTATTATCTTGTCGGTGGGGTAGGTCCACTGCTTGTCACGCAAGCGCTGATGCCTGCCTACGCGGGAGTATTACATTCCCCAAGTAGATTTCATGAGAGATCCTAGATCTCCTTACCAGGTCCACCAAGGATTTGACGGGATCTAGGTGTACTGTCTACGTATGGAGTCCCAGTTGGCATCAAAAGGCTGAGTGCACCCCGGACCAGACCTACCAGAGGGGAAGAAACCCCCATGTCGGTACGTAGTATCCAACCTGAGTCCTCCGCATCAGGGGCATTCACGCAATCACAGCGCTACGGATGCGATATAATGTCAATATAAACTATTCTTAAGCATCAGCTAGTGAGCAGGAAAAAAATCGTACTGCAATTTTATAGGTATACATTATGTGTTAAATCCCCCCCCCCCCCCTTACGTTACAATGATTGTATACCCTTTCACCCTCTATAATGAAGACATAATTGCAATTTCCCCAGTGCTTTCAGGACGGATCCAGAACTATCCAAAGGGATATGCTAATTATTTTCAAATATACCACACCATACTCTAAAACACATTGTGAACTGTGAATAATCTATACTGGTTTTTAATTCAATTTACAAGTTGGAGATAATTTTATTTTTGTTAATTGGCCGAATGTGTAGACCTTTGCGATGCAAATTCTACTTACGTGGGTATCAAAAGCGTAACTACTGAAGCAAATAAAACAATTATTTACAGTGGAACCTGAAAATCTGCAGTACGGGACTAAATTAGCATTGCAAACCCGTACTTTTGTCTAGAGCTGTACCTACATGAAGCAAGTGGATGGTTGACCGTTCTCACAAAGCTATTAAAGCTTATCTTAAGGATTCACCTCGTCTTTCCAACCGACATCCTTGTGTTGCTTTCTTTTGTTTTTTTCCAGCCCTTCTCTCTCTCTCTCTCTTTCTCTTTTCCATCTGCTTCTGCTCCTTTATGTTCCATCATTCTTTCAGCTCACTCTGCCTGTTATCCACACCCCCATCCCTGTTTTCATGGAAATCTTCCCACACTCTCATCAGCAGCAATAGAGACCACTTCACTCTTCACAAATTCTTTTTCCCATGAAAGATTTAGCTGCCCAGCTCGGAAATGATAATGCCAAGAGGCTCTGATAAACTGCACGGCGCAGGAAGAGCTTGGAATAAGTTTGTAACCGAGGTTGGCATAGGATTCATCAGACGAGCAAGTGAGCACTGTCATTGAAAACGACATATTTTCATTAATATTATACTTATTCCTTTCTCTACTACGTAATCACGATAAGTAGAGACAGTGTTGTATTCCACCCAAAAACTTGGCGCATACATTTTAACGAAAATACGTATTTTGAGGCCTCCTGTGTCCCCAAAAAGGCATCTTTAAAAAAGAAGTCACGTGTCTGTCTGTGAACAGCTTAACTCAGAAACCAAATGTGAGATAAACACAAACTTGGAATTTAAGTTCGGCATCTTCCAAAGATGCAACACGAAGAGTTTTCAAAAAAACTCACACCAAACTACCTTTTGCATTGAACATTTTTCCAAGAGTTTGATTTCCTCTAAAACGGCGGCATCACTATTAACATACCATGTATTTACGACGTATCCATGATAAATAAGATGTATGTCTTTAATTTCTCAGAACAGCCTGTGAAGATTCCTTCATTTGCGAGGAATTTTATATAATGTCGTACAACGGGTCATACACAAAATATAGACAAAAGCTTATGAAGCAAAACTGTAGATCTCTTTTAAACATGCAATTTATTTCAAATGCCTGTTTCTGTGGTATCAGTCATAACTTAGAATTTTTCACTACTTCATTGTTTCTTCTGCTATTTAGTTGTTCATCGTGATATCGTGGAAAGACGACATGTAGAGACATATGGCTATTGACTCTGATTTCTGCATCCCCCCCCCCTACCTATAGTGAAATGTGTAATGACTAGAGCTCGGATATTTATAACCTAAAAACTATTGACATATGTATGCATTTATGCTGTAAAAATCATCAAAATATGACCTAAAATCCTAAAAATATGACCTAGAAGTTATAATGAGTACGAAAAAGTATATTTACTTTTAACAGTTACCGATGGAATAATTAATTGACCAGAATTGCACTGGATAACAGCATGCAGTTTCTGATGGTCAAACTTGAAGCATTCTCTGTTACCAGCAAGTAAAGCCTTATATTTGGAGAAACTTCCTTCCACATCACGTGATGCAATGGGGGAAAACTTGAACTAAGGGAAGTCATTGGCAGAAAGTTCTGGTTCATTTTGATCGTCTTTTTCTTCTTTGCCACAGAGAATGTTACCAATTTTACACAATCCTGTATATTCAGGATATCTTTGAAGCACGCAACATAATGTTTTCCCTATCCTTCGCACCTATTTCACCCTGAGATTCGATAACTCAATCTCAGATTCCTTCTCAATGCTTAATGCAGCACACCATTTCTGTCCACAGTTTCAAGGCCAGTGATGAACTTTATTAGAAAGAAATTTGATTTTATGAGGCTAAGCTTCTTGACACGGTGAACGAAATAATTGTTTTACACGTTTGATTTAAGATGAATCATTTTCGTCAAAGTTACTGAAAATCTTCTCCACATCAGTATAGCTTTGGCAACAGTAGGTTCCAGCATCAAGTCAAGTCCCCCAACATGTGACAGTGATCTGAGGGGGGAACGGGAAAATGCTATGACATTATGTTTACAATAATACCTGAAGTGTTAAATATTACATAAAATACCACTAAAAGTATGTTCTTATTTGCATATTTGTCAAAATTATGAACTATACCCTGTGCGGTTTATCTTGTCTCGAGTCTAAAGAAAGAGAAAGAGATATGTTTAAAAGAGAAGGAAGTACTCACCCCTCTGACATTGGTGTTATGGGGAAGGAGGAAGAGACTCGATCCCCTCCATCCAATCAGTGGTGGATTGTGAAGAAGTAGCAATAGCTCCATCATCATCGTTCACAATGAAGTAGTCCGACACTGAACACAACACAAGACAAACTGAGAGGCGGACTTCCGGTGCTTGTGAACACAAAGTATGTTTTCTACCCCCACCCCTAACTTGCTAGTGGAAGCGACTTGACACCTTTATGATCCTGGAGCCAAGTTAGCACGCAGAAGGTATATCTAAAATATGGGCATATATGTATTTATATGCATGACAAATGCTTATTCATGGTGTTCATAAATGTTGGAACCACACTTAAATTAACTTCGACGTGGAAAAATAAGCCGGGATAAAAATATGACACTTCATAAAAATTCGAACCCTAGTAATAACGCTATTTCTGTGATTAACATGCAGTAGGTGGAAAAGCGAATTTCGTAGACATAATTTGCGTAGGTGTTACATTCACATACCTTCTCTACCCTTTATCGTTTATTAGTGGGTGTACAAATTTGTTCTTAAGCAAGTTTATGCATCTATTTCATTTTAATCGAGGTAAGGCTTTGAAGAAATAGCTGCGTTGCACATGACGATATAGATACAAAGTGAATGGCGATTTTAAAGTGTTTAAACTTTTGCGGACACAACATTTAATGGAGGAGGAGCTGATCAACACAAAATCCGATCAATCTGAGGCTTGCCAGCTCTTGCGGTGTTATATGGTTAAACATGCTGTGAAATATATAATTTGTGCCTACAAAGTTTATTTGCACAACAGGAAAGAGAATGTCAGTGGTCGGGTACCAGCCACCATTAAATTTTGTGTCCGCTATAGACGCTATATGCTGGCTTTACAACTCCATACGTACCATGGTAGATACGTACAAGTACATGTAGATAAAGTAACTCCCAAAAATTCGATACACATATTTCACCGAAAATGTTCTGAGGATTCTTGAATAATAAATAGAATTCCAGAAAATGGTTTCCGAGAGAGGGAGAGAGAGAGAAAGTATGGATGTGTGTGTGTGTGTGTGTGTGTGTGTGTGTGTGTGTGTGTGTGTGTGTATATATATATATATGTGTGTGTGTGTGTGTGTGTGTGTGTGTGTGTGTGTGTGTGTGTGTGTGTGCGCGCGCGCGCCATTGTGTGTGTCGAATATTTAAGAAAATCCCCCAATCCTATATTAACTTTACATGGAAAATTGTTCGAAACTTTTTATTTTCCCCGTAATTACTGAAACGCTTTCGATAAAGTATTAAGCTAATTAAATGACAAATAAAATGTATATCTTAAATTTTTGGAAATATCCTGTGAAGTCCACTTTGTTCGACAGGAATTTTATATAGGTAGTAACGTCGTAAGACGAACCATCCATAAGGTATACACAAAGACTTACGCCACAAAAAGAAAATATAAATCTCTTTGAAACTCATGTAACTTTCTCTGTGACATCAGGCATACACTAGATATATGTTATTATTGATGTAGGGTAGCCATTAAATTTCACGCTGAAATATGTAAAAGGGAGAATACAATTAAATCTTGAATTGCATATAACAGCCTGAATTATTTATACCATTCATAAATTTATGCATGAATATTATTTCGCAAACTTTTGCACTGTATAACCGTACACAATGTCAGTGTCTCAAAAACAAAACTCACCTTAATGTTTTCTCCATCTGTAGAGAAATGCTTTGAATCTAAAGCCTCCACGACTGTATACATGAATTTTATAACTGGAGTCCTTCGCTTGAGACAAACCTAGATTTGTTTTGATTGTAGATTAATCCAGAGTTAGGTTTTCTGTACTGTGGTATGTATCCTGGAGCAGCTGTGCGCAACACAGCCAGTGCCTGACCTTGCCCTAGTGTCCGTATGATCGTAACCTGCAGTGCTCTTGGGAGACCGGAAAGACACTGAAACGCCTCACCCTGATTATGTTTTCTCCTATATGCACTGTTCTCCTGTTAAATGACTACGTTATTTTATGTTAAATACTAATTTTGGCGTTTTGTAATGTTTATTCGAAGTTACACAAGAAGGTCTTAAGGACATTAAGTACTTAATTTCCCTCACTTGGGAAAAGAAAACAAGGCAACAAATTCATTTTGCAATTTAAAAAAGAGCCTCAAACATTGTCGAATCAACCTTTTATTATCATTTTGCTCTTTCGGGCAATGAGATGCCCAGAGAGGACGTTTAAATGGTTTGCGAGAATCCCAAATAGCTTTTCAACCTTTATTTTCTTGTATTTTTATTATCTTACACATCTGGCTATTTAAAATATTACTAGTGATGCTGTTTATGTTCGAGTTTTTCTCAGTTTCATTATACTATGTAGCATGTGGTGGAAGAGATCTTGTCTTGATGCTAAGATTAGTTCCACATTTATGGTTTTAAAATGTAATACACAGGCGCGCACACCTTCAGAATACTCTTCTCCGGGCCTGCGTTACATCCTATGTTTTCAGAGGGGGAGAGGGTTCAAACGTTTCCAGATTTTGGCAAGCAGCAATGTCATACATTACGAAATGAAACAGCATTACTTGTTTAGTATGCAAGTGAATCGTTTTAGTATGAATAACAGTTTCTCACCAAAGGAATTCTGGTAATGTGATGGCTGATTCAGGTTACATTTTATGCACATTTGAATACATTTTAAAGGATACAAAGTTAGGTAAATATTAGAATTTTGAGTGTGAAGCAAATTGCATAACTCGTTTGTGCCCGTGGCGTCGGTACTGTGAACAATCCAAGTATGGGATCAACAGTAGGCTCACTAGAACCTTTTGTATTTTATCGATAAATCTACGAGAGGAACACGTGCAGATTTATCTAGGGAAAATCAAACACTGAATGGGATACAACTGAATATCTCATGATTAAAAGAAATTATATATCGATTACAAGAAATAAATACAATAAAGTATTAATTAACTTACTAAATTTATTATCGAACTGTTTACATATACTGTTTCTGTTTCTCTTGGTGTCCTGCTGTTTTGCTTAAGCTAGTTTTGAATGTCTGTGCGGAAAACAAGTGGCGATCCCAAATGACTTAATAGATGCTAGGGCGGTGATAAAATGTGGGATAAGCGACTCTGATTGGTTGAAACACATCGTTTCGTAGCGTCTTAGTCCAAAGTAGTATTATTCAGTTATAGTGCGATAAATTTCATAATCTGTAGGTTTACATAACTGTAATGAAATGTAAAAATCAATAGAGATCAATAGGAGTTTTCAGTTTATTTATAGCTTTTCTCCACACTGTTACACTAAAAGTGGTTTGGAAATCCTAGAAGCCTGTGTCGGTTCCCCCTAAAGCCGAGAGTAGCCGATTTTGTTTGATCTTGATTCTCTCTCATGCTATAAGCAACATATCTTCTGGTGAACCTTCGTGTAGCCGAAATTTTATTTTCAGCACATGTTTATTCTATGCATAAAAATAAACATTTTGAAAACAAGTTAATCAAACGTAGGTATATGTTTTATAAAACACCATCAAAACCCAAAGCTCTAGTCGTGTCATTGCATTTAGTGCGAAGACTTCTCTCTCTCGCTTACACACAGGCACGCACGCACGTATGCACGCACGCGCACGCACTCCCTCTCTCCTACTCTTACACACAGGCTGTTAGGGGTATAAATGCAAAACATTTTATAATTGGTACCCTAATACGTACACACTTCAGTGTGTCAGTTTTTTTTTTTTTTTTTTTTTTTTTTTCTCTCTTCGTCTAACCGCTAATGACCAAGTTGTCGATGGGCCCTTAAACCCGACACTCACTCTTCGTCTAACAGTTTCCCTACAATCGCAATTTTTGCATTATCATAACCGCGCCGCGAAATGGTCAACGTCTATCGGATAGACTATCCTTTAGCTTCACACTTCAATGCATGACCTACTGGCTTACGTAATACGAGGTCATTAACCTTGAAGAGAGCTTCCAAACTCAGTTCCGATACAACATTCGTTACCGTGACGTGTGTCTCCACTGTGCCACGCCTACTTGGAGGTGCAGCCACGGAACAAATGATTTCGAAGTTCCACGTCACCCTGCAGCTTGGTTTACACAATCGATATTTTCAACATGCAGCTGAGTTTGATAGTCTCTGTTTCGTTATCGTCTGTCGGACACACAAATAGCATGTGTCTTGTATCTCCAGGGGCATTTGTATTTGCGAGTCCGACAAACGATGGAACAGAGACTATCAATAAACTTAGTTGCTTGTTAAAATATCGAATTGTGTAAACCACGCTGCAACACGACGTGGGACTTACAAATATGTACTCTAATGCGCTCAATCATTTTTCCATGACTGTACAACCAAACTGGAAATACATTAATCTAAATTATAAGTCCGCAAGTGAAGCAAATATTGGTGCAATATCGTTCATTACCATGACAAATATCAGCACGTTCACACCTAACAGCCTGTATAAATATGAATGATCATTTTAATGTTTCGTTATAATGCCGACAATTGAGAATCTCCATCATCGTTATAATGTTATCAGTGGAGACCGAACCTTCATATAGGAAACAAAATGTTGCGGGGTTTGGACTATAGGAACTGGAACGGGTCAGTCTGTCACGTGATGACATCACAGACGAGGCAAGGTACAGTTGGCGTAGTAATGTTGTAGATAAGCTTTTGCATAACTTACATTCAACGTTGTCACCATTTGCAGTAAAATATTCACTCTCAAATCCTTGTACAAGTTCAGCAATATGTGAATATTTCAATTTTCGTGCTGTAGGCATTTTACTGTGTGGAACTAGCCAACACACTCAGGAGACACTATGCGCTATAGGCAGTGTGCTTTGTGCTGGCACTGTACTCGCACGATGACGTCACACTCTGCCCATGTGGAGGTACCTTGTGAGCACCTCATTTCGCGATAGCAGTAATAAAGGTACGAACCCTAGTTATCAGAGTTAGCCTAGACGCCAGAATCAGTATTTGGCGCTGTTATTCAAAGGGATGAAGATACCTTAGTCTTAACGGGAAGGAGTAAACTGGAAATAATGAACTTTTTTTCCGATTTTCATCGTTGAAAGAGTTAGTTGCACGGAGAACACTCAAGTTGGTTTCGTTACAGTTGTCTGTCACGCACAATCACGTGACTAATCTGACTGCGTAACGAGTCCGATAATTATCTGGTCAGCGTTGCACCAAAAGTAATCAATGCTCTCTCCCCATTCCTTTTGTATTTGTTCCATGTGTGTTTACATTTCTAACTCGTTGATGAGGAATATCTCTTTACTGAAACTTTCCTGTTTCATGCAGACAGATTCGTAATTAGGCAATTATATCCATCACATACTACTGGACTCTCTTTAGCATCTGGGCTTTCTGATAAGCAGGGCTCGACTGCGAATATGTCATTAATTGTATTGCAAATCCGTACCGTGAACCTCACATTATCAAAATGCAATTTGTTAAACCATTTTTAGCCATTTTATGCCATTTCTAATTTTAGGACCTTTTTTCGATGTTTGGCTATTATTTTGTCGTTTTCTGGCCTATTGAGTGATTATTTTATCATTTTTTTCTAGCATTTATTTGAATATATAAATAATTATACATTACTGACATTTTAGATTAAGGTAAGTTTTCAACCATCAGAAATTTCACCATTCAACTGAGAAATAACAATCGCTTTGCACATCCTTATTCACATTCTTTGGAAAACTCGCATTCCTATACAATGGTTAGCCTGGAAAATGTTGCTTGTGGGTGCGGGATGTTTGTTGTCACTGGGGGAAGCATCATTACAGACGTGAATTCATATCCCAAACTAGAATTGTTCCAGCCTTAACCTCCCATTTGTTACAGCTGTGGGGCATCCAGAAGAAGGGTGAACTAAGTGGGACCTACAAGCTTCTTAGGTTCACTATTTATGTCATATGCAACTTTATGTTAATCAGAAGTTTCAAACTATGTCTAATTGTAATAATAATCCCTAGGGCGTCTCCTCTATGCAGAGATTACCCTCATCACCCAGTCGTTGCGTCCTCCAGCCGCAGCCAAGGCCACGAGGGAGTGCAGGTTGGAGGTGGCGGTTGTTAGCACACCGACTCCCCCGACCATAAGGCGATTATTTGACCTTTTAGGGAGGCTATCTTTCTATCAGCATAGCTCCTCAATTGGCCCCTCAGGGACCTAATGAGGCTGAGTGCACCCCGTACCAGATATCCCAGCGGGGGAAAAATCCCATACCGGTACTGTGGATCGATCCCGGGTCCACCGCGCCAGAGGCAGAATTTCTAATTAACAAACTCCTTAAAATCTACAGATAATCACGCATATGCATACTATATGTTATGTGATGTGGTTTCGCGGGCTAGTTGATGTCATGTGTTTACAGCAGGTTGAGCTATAAAATGGAGTGATTATGGAGTGAGGAAGGTCAGGTTTCCGAACTTTTCAACCGTTTAATGGATATGTACACTCAGGTTATTATTGTTCTTTTTCGTTGATGTCGATACGATGTGTCTAGTTCTCAAGGTATACGTGGGTGGGGTGAGATTGGACAAGACCGGTTAAGTTGGCAGATCAATTTAATGGAGGCTAATAACTGAGTCATTTGAAGTGAGTTGCCGACTGTTTGAGGTTAAAGGATTAAACTCTTTCTGAATATTATCACTCGAAATTGTAACTATTGTATTATATTTACTAACTTCTGACCTATCGATGACCGATTAGTCTATCCAGCATGAATGCGGTCTTCAAGCTCTGCGGCTGCCGATAATCAATCGCAGTATACACTTCCTTAGGACTGTACAACTGGAGGGGAAAAGACGCGAATTTGAGACAAACAGGCTCTTTATAAAGTCCCGCTGACTTATCACTCCCCACCAGCCTACATACATGTTCCAGCCCTAAAGCTGCCAATTCATATCTGATACACAATTTTTACTCTAAATTGCTCAATACTGAAAACTTATTGAGATTCTAAGGCTTTGACAGCCGGTATCAATACTAGAAACGATATATTTCGGGCTTATGGGCCGTGGTCTACTGGGCTTTTTCTTCTTCCCAGACGTTTCGTCTGCGACTACGGCAGACATCATCAGTGGCGGCGAGGTCGAAGTATCCTAGAGGAGATTTCAACAGCAACTGTGGGAGTTTAAAGGGCTGATCATTACAGGGTTGTGATGGCCGAGCGTAGTTTTTACGTTTCAGTTGCAGTGAAGATCCGAGGACAGGAGTTCGAATTTACGGAATTTACGATAATTGGTTATAATTTTTGTTTTACCCTCCATTTCACTTTTTTCGATCAACTATGAGGTATTATAAAAAAATACAAATAAATTACATTAAACAGAGGAAAATGCAGTTTGAGCACTTAATCAAGTACCTTTTGAACTCAGTTTATTCTTATATGTGACTGTAAGCGTGGCAAAACGTTAATAATGTAATCATTTTTCCGTAGCTGTGTATTACTTTTTCATTTCTGTTTAGTACGTTCAATGTGATGATTACAGCTACAAAACAAATTTTGGCTTGACAAATGAAACGATGTTTTCAAGTAAGACAGTAACATGCGGCTTGCATAGATAAAGAAATATAGTTTCAGCTGATGCACCTGGTATAGGTATATTTAGACGATTAGTAGAAAAAGTAAAAATGTTTTCTTCCCTTGTTCCTGTTTTTGTGTTGTTTGTGCTATCGATAGTTGGTTTCATGGAACAAAGCCTATGCGTTATACACTGCAATGTAAATCAAGGATAAATAGAACCTTTGGCGGGAACAAGTGCTATTATTCAACAATGAACCGCCGCCGAAAGCTAGAGAACAAAACAATATGCTGTTAACAATCGCTATAAATTAACAAAGAACCACCACCGAAAGCTAATTTTTGTGACAGTGTGCACAACATAACAGTAAAAATCACAAAAGCAAAGCATACAGGAAGAAAAATTATGAAAAAGCTATTGGGAACTGACTCCTGCCATTGTTGTACAACAGTTTAATTCAGTCATTCTCATTACACCTAATCCACGGGAGAGAATGAATGGTTGATAGTAGGGTAGACAAGGGTAAATTGCGTTAGAAATCAGCCAAACCCATATTCTGTTGTTAATTTTAAAATGTGTTCAACCCCAGGCTTACCATTATGTATAACCATATTTAAGTCATACTTGCCCTAAAGCACATACTTTGTACTTACAACTATCTCTAAATAAGATCTAAGTATGACACCACAGTGATTCTTTCTTACACTTTTCTTTATAATTTAAGATAGAATACAAAATACTAGGATCGTCCTTTATTCTTTAAGACCAACTGAAGAAGCCCTATTAGATGCTCCGGGTTCAGTCAACTTTGTTGTGGCTTCACAGATTGCTACGGGTGTAAGTGCTCATATTCCTGCTGGTAATTGAGCACAGGATAATGAACAACATTTCGTCAATATTTGCTTCATTTGCTGATTTATAATTTCACTTATTAAGAGTAGTATGTTTTCAGGGTAGTTAGTAGGTACCTTCAAGAAGGCGTGCCACAGAAAGCATAACGCGGAAGGAATGCCGTAACGCGGTAACGATTGCTATTTCGGAACTGAGTACGAATGCTTTCTGCAGGGCCAATGATCTCACATTATCTAGGCCAGTGTGTCACATATTGAAGTGTGAAGCAAAACGGATGGTCTATCTGATAGGCATTGTTCATTTCACGGCGCAGTTATGACCATGCATAAAGCATTAGGTAGTAAACTATGTGATTGCTTTGTGGGGAAAACGTTAGACAAAGAGAGAAAGCACAGCAAAAATTGTGTTCCTTACACTTTCCCATTTATAGAAAATTCAGTAAGAATCAGGAAGCGTTCACAAGATAGAAAGGTCAAAACATGTACTTATGAACTATATCATAATTTCAAATATGATGTCTTAATCAAAATACCTATGCCGTAGAGAAAGAAACATACGTTCATAATGTAAGCTTACCATGCACTCCATCCACTACCATTTTAAAGGGATGATGTGTAATATAGCACTATTTGAACAAAAGCTGGGTGTTCTTCTCGATTTACATTAATCCAACTGTTTTGTGTAGAAATGATTTTAAATTAAGTAAGACCAATACCACCATTTAATTTTGGGGTTAAATTAAATATCTTCTCCAACAGAGAAGTTAGACAGCAGGTAAAGAAGTGGACAAATTTCTACCTAAACACGATTTATGGAGTTAAAGCACCTCAGTAGCTTTTTAATTTTTTACTTTCTTGTTTTACGTGTTAATTGCTCAGATGTATTTGTACTCTCCCTTGGCCGGTGTCAATAAAATTTAAGTCTTTCTTCAAATACAATCTAAATTCATTTAATTATTTTTGCATTATTTCTATAAATTACTTCTAACATGAAACATATGTACTCGAAGTGTGAACCATGCCTACGTGCTTTCTTTACTTAATTATTTGTTTAATTATACTTCCTTTACACCTATAGTAAGTAAATTAAGTATTGCATTCCCCTCAAAATTGGATAGCAAGGTTTCACCAGAAATAGACATTTCGAGACTCCCTAAAGATGGCCCCGTCGGTCTGGGTGGCTCAGCTGGTTAGACGCTGGCCTACCGATCCCAAGGTCGCGGGTTCAAACCCGGCCGAGGCCGATGGTTTTTAAGTGTGGTTAAAAACGACAGCTCCATGTCAGTAGATTTACTGGCATGTAAAAGAACTCCTGCGGGACAAAATTCCGGCACACCGGCGACGCTGATGTGATCCTGGCAATTGACAGCGTCGTTAAACAACAAAATAATTTAATATTTACTAAAGATGGCCCGTATGTGAATGTGAACAGCATAACTCACTTAAATACCAAACTTGGTATTTACATTTAGAATATTCCAAAGATACGACACGAAGATTTCCAAGAAAATCCCACATTCCAGGCTAACCCTTACATGGAATTTTGTTTTTCGAAAACTTTGACTTTCCCCAAAAAAATGGTCTAATGATGTTGATTAAGATACTATATATGATTAAGATATTCTTATGGGAAACGAAATGCATGTGTTGAATTTTCTGGAAATAGCCTCCGGAGTTCTCTTGTATATGGCTGCTGCATAATTTTTAAAATTTGAGACATGGACAGTCCACTATACAAACGTTTAGATCTTGCTAAAGTGTACAACTATTTATGTCCAATGTGTATTGTGGTGTTAACCATTTTTAGATACTCCTTTTTATTGCTCTGAATTTTTCAATTCTTAAGCTTTTTCAACTGTGAAGTAATTATTTTTCTTTCTTTCTCTCTTGGTCATGCAAAGAGCATAGAATTTCAAATCTATCACATAGCAACACGCTTTTAAAAACTCTGACCATCATTTTACCTACTCTGTCTACAACGGAATGTGTAAATGTGCGATGAAAGTTTATTAGTTTAAGAGCAAGTAAATAGAATAGCAGGCTTTTGTAAGAAAAAAAGTTGAGAAGTATCTAAACAAAGAAAATAACCTAAATGCAAGACATCAGATTTTTAATTTAATATAGCTCTGAATCAAGAACATTTCCTTTCCTCTGAGGCAATGGTCTTTTATGTCCTATTCTTTTTTTCTTTTACTTTATGATAAACCGTAGGTACCTACTTAAAATATGCCAGGAGGCCCACAACCTGAAACAAGACAACTTGCGACTGAATACCGCGTCTGCAAGAGTGAATCCAACTGTAACTCAATTCAAGATCCTGTTAACCATTAACTTCCTGAGGTTTAACAAACAAAAGTTTATTTTGCATTGTTTACTACTCTAATTGTGTTCCTGATGAAGGGGTTAAAATATATTTTGTATGTGCTGTATTGTGTTTCAAGATCACAAATGGGCTGAATGCCATCTGCATTGAACACATGAATTGAAATTTACAATTTAATGTTTTGAAACGAAGGCATGCTGCAGTTCAGTGCAAGTAATTCCCAAGAGCAAGAATGTACAGGCTGTCCACGAATTCGCGTACTAACTTTCTATCTTCCTATGACACGGGTAAGTTGGAGACCAAAAGTTTATAACACGTGTAAGATAAAAATGACAGTTCTTAAGATGTAGTCTAGAAAGTCAACCAATGAAAAACCGTGATATTGCTGCGCTGCAGTTAATTGGGGACAATGCTGGAGTGCAAGGAAGGAGGAAGGTGGCTTTGTCAGATAGCCGGCCAGGCCACAAGGCGGTTATCAGCAGCAGGCTTCCAAGTGTGTAGCTCTGAGCCTTAACGCAATATCGCACCTTTTGAAGATTAAACTTTGACACCTATATCTTACTGACTGTTGACGAATTCATGGGCAATGTATAAATTAACATACACACACACACACACACACACACACGCGCGCACGCGCACGCACGCACGCACGCACACACACAGGGAGAGAGGAAGAGGGAGAGAGGGAGTGGGGGAGAGGGAGTGGGAGAGAGTGTGTGTGAGAGACAGACGCACAGACACAGACACACACACAGAGGGAGAGCGGGAGGAAGAGAGGGAGAGAGGGGGAGAGAGAGTGTGTGAGAGACAGACGCACAGACACAGACAGATACACAGTTGTAATATATGAATGTATGTTTGTCCTCTATGCGCTCCTAAACCACTTGACCGATCACCTCGAAATTCGGCACGTATAGTAGTTTTTCATGGAGAAGGTTTGTATACTATCCATTTTAGTATGCAACGTAACATTCACATGGTTCTCTCCACTCGCTTTTCTTTTACGTATTGAGTTTACATGTCCTTCCCTACCCCCCTTCAATATGCAATTCATACAAGTTTTCTATGACTGAAATAGAAATGCCACATATTGCATCTCACGGTTTTCTGTAGTGTTCTTTTGCGAAACACGATCACATTTCTTCCTCTATTCCCCTTCAACATAAATACAATTCATAAAATTTTATATGATTGAAAGAGAAATGCAAGACGTTACATTCACACGATTCTCTATACACACTTTTACGAAACACAATCGCATTGCTTTCTCTACTACCTCTTCTATAAAGAATTCATACAATTTTTATGTGATTGACATAGGAATGCAACGTCTTACATTCACACAGGATTCTCTACTTGCTTCTTTTCCTGTAGTATTTGATGATTTTCAACAGTGCTTTTGCATAGTGTTTTCCCGGAGTTTATTTATTTTGTTTAATTTAGGTTCTTTATAGTATGCAACATAAGCCTAAAGGTTGTGGGGGTAAAATCGTTACACCACCGGCAATGCCGGATATTTCAGCATTTGAACTAGCATGTTGTAAAAAGCAGCTCAAAATTAATGTGCGAATTCTCAGTTAGTCTAAAGCATTTTACAAAATACATGTCTGATACGATAACCATAACTGTTACATTGTTTTGTTCAGAACAAGAACTACGCCGTTTTCACAACCTCAAGTATGTATTCATTATACTTTATTCATTCAAATAAAGACATCGGCGTTGACGCGTGTAAAGACGGAAAGTCAGTTTAAAAGCAAATTGGCGGAAGAATGTTGTGAAGAAGAGGGTTGCCGGTAGGCAATAGGGGGAGAGGATGGTAGCATCTGCATCCTCCCCATTGTTGAGGTGAGAGGGATGAGCAGCGAGGCACCTGGAATCCCTCTGGCAGGGGGTGGCTTACAAATCCGACAATGGGAGGAGGACATTCACAGAATGACATTTACGTCATCCTCAGAGTAACGGGCCCAACCTCCATTACAATTCATACAATTACGTTTCTTCTACAAGAGCTGCAACCCTGCTGTTAGGCTTCACGGATCTACTGCGGACCGTTCCTGTAGTCCCAACTATGCGAATCCATTCCTGCTTAACATTTTAGTTTTGTGTATTGCCTTAAAATGGAATTTCATCTTTAATTTGATACTTATATTTTCGTTATAGACACAAAGCATATTTTAAGTATAGTTTTTTTAAAAATTGTATTGCAACTGCCATTCTGTGCTCTGAATTCTGCACCTCAAAACTCCTATACTCTTTGGAGTATGGAGATAAATTTTAACGCATATTTCAGTGGAAGTTTTGCTTAGTACCACTTCTTAAATGGTGGCTTCCGCACGTCCAGGTTGATTTTCTTTGTAAATATATGCGAGATTCATTTCTCCGCTTTTAATTTGCACAGCTATTCCTGTGAATTAGCTTTTCTGACATCAATGACCTGTTTTCTCAGGAACTATTGAGAATAGATGAATGAAATTTTCATATGATAAGAGCAATACCTCAGTGCTGTTATTAATTTGCCTTGGTGTTAATAAGTTGGTTGGTTATGCTTTAAAAATTACTTTCCGATAAATTTTAATAAAAGAAAATGAATTTATAAGTAAGAAAAGTCCCATCTTCCTTGGTACACATACACCACAGTATGAATGTATATCAGCTCACTTTCCCGCCTGCGGTGCCGTAGTAGTAAAAGCGGGCGTTAAACACTACAAAAAAAAAAAAAATATCGGCTGACTTTGAAGGTATGCATCTACATCCTACAACAATTCAGGCTGATATGTTGAATAGTTTCTGAAGTTAGCAAATTTCACTTTGGCATAAACAAAAGAGTCTGCTCACGTCTTTGTTGAAACGTTTAAACCATTGGCATGAGAGTGAGGAAGTACTATGTTCTCTTGTTTCTCAGTTGAATAGCGTAGTTTCTGATCTTGAATTGTTCTTATGTGAAATGCCAGTATATATTAAATTTAAGTGCAACAAAATGACTAAATAGAGATGCAAAGGGCAAGAAAATGGTAATAATGACGTCTAAACGGAAAAAATGTCCTAAAATTGGAAATGACATACACTAACAAAAAAGTATGTGTTCCACTCGCAGGGTCTCCTCTACCCACCCTTGTACAAACTATTCTTACAAACGCCTAGTTTTCTGTCTACTTCATATTAATTGAGATCAACGTTTGTGGACATGTTCTTATTACATATTTCCTTGTAGGTACAATGGCAATAGGGGAATATCGAAGACTAAAATAGTCAAATTCTTTAAGAATTGGTCGCTATGCCAGCTTTGAAATTCCATTCCGTTTGCATGACAAGGAGAGAAAAGTTGTGAATAACGAATTCTTTTCTCTGAGTTTTATTTATTTAAATAGTTCTTTATTTATTTATCTATTTATTTTAATCTTTTTTGTAGTCTTCGTGTCGTATTCTAGGAAGACGCTGAACTTAAATATCAGTTTCGTATTCAGCCAACATTTCCTCTTCAAGTTATGGTGTTCGCATGCCTTTTTCTAAGAGTCCTTTGGGTTCAGGATTTTGAAGCCTCCGATTAAATCTCGCCTGCCCATTTCTGGAATGCAATACTTCTACTTACCGTATGTAGTAAAAAAAGCAAGAATTACCTAATAAATATGAATTTTCATAAACTGGGACCCACGGTAAAGATTTGCGTAGACGTTAGCCGTACCTAAGATGCAACTATAAAATATGTTATCTGAATTCGGGCTCTGCTTATCAGCAATCAAAGGATATGTTGATGCTCTGAGCTGATGCGCCAAATACATACAATGCAAATACAGAGCATGTTTATTGGCCACTACCGCGATACGTCATTTTGATCTGAACTATATTTTGTATTAGTTTATTGTGTGGATCAATAGCCCTTTATGAAAAATAAAGACAAAGGTACACAAATTCACATTTCATTTTGATATAGCAGACATATAATACATGCTAATCTCTGTGAACTTATTTTCTTAGCACTGTGAACTAAACTAACAATTTTTTGTAACATAAATTCAATTTGGGTTATAAATAAAGTAACGCATGTTGACTTTTCGAGCCATATTATGTTACTAGCTGTCTTACACGCATTGATTGGTACATTCTATAAGTGCGGGGTTGAATATAAGAATAGGGGCTATTTTTGGAGGTCGTAAGTAGTCTACAATTGGTAATTGTAATTAAAGGCGGAAGCACTAACTATGCCCACATTTGGGTCAATAGTGACAATTGTACGTAAGAGGTTGGTTGGCATTTTGAACTTCTATGGCATCCTATTATTTTCACCAGGTTCTGAAGTTCTAGTGCCCTGGTTGAGCAAGCAGTGTATAGTTTTGAAAAGTAAAGGTAGATTTTTAGAAATTACGGTACTCTTTAATTCAAAATAAGGATTAGAAGTGGTTTTTGGAATTCGTAATATAACCTGAGGCTGCGGAGTGTTGGCAGGCTGAGGAGAGCCCGAGGTGTGTCACGTGTGGACCTGTCCTTGCCAGGGCTTCACTACTGTAATGATGGGATGTGGGGTTTGCAGCATAGCGGGTGTATTTGAGTTTGGGGTATTGGAAGGAGGTAGCAATATTTGTTCCTCAACTGCTGCAGGTCAGGTTGCAACGGTCGTGTGCACCGCTGGTAGTATAATTTCATCCAAATATGGGGATGACTTTTAATTTGATATTCAAGCATCTGTCGGTAGGATTGTGCCAAGAAATGCTTGGATAACAACATAACATAACTCATAATCTTAGCCAGGTTCTTTGGTATAATTATTCTGCAATAATCCCATTAGATGCCTTAAACGGTACAGACCTACTCAAGGGGGTGAGAATATATTAGGATTTTTTACAATTATAAGGTGGCTTATAATTTTCGTTGGGTCCTGTAGTATACGCATACACGCTTTCATCCAGATAGGCTAAAGATTGCATATTTGTATATTAGGAGTTGAAAATAGCAATTGAATGTAAGGGTAGCTAATGATTTTTGTCAGTTTATAGAATTCAAATGTACTTAAAAATGCTACCAAAAATAGTTCTTTATAAAACTTGACTAAGGGATGAGGTAAATACGGTGATAGGAAATATATACAATCCCCCTAAAATAACTCGATTTTAAAATATTTTAAAACATTACATTTACCCTTAGGCATTAAAAATGTGCTATACCTAAGTGTCAAAAGTAACCGTTGACGGGAAATTCAGTGACATGAATATGAAAAAGAAACGAATAACTACTTCAGTTTTCAACATTTTGGAAAGTGATATATTCTGTGACCATCAGCAAGAGACCATCAACTGTGAGAAACTTTATTTTCAAAGTCTGGTCTGGATGGTCTTTTGAGATTACACTACATAGATACACCCACAAATTTGATCTCTATAAAGTCAGAAGAAGACCGCCTCCGTAGCGCAGTGGTAGCACGGCTGCCTCTGGCGCGGAGGACCAGGGTCGATCCCTGGTACAGGCGTGGGGATGTTTTCCCCCATTGGGAGGTCTGGCACGGGGTGCACTTAGCCTTGTTAGGTCACCGGGGGAACAATTGAGGGACTACCTGATAAAGAAGTAGCGACCCCAGGTCGCGAAGGCCGCATAAACGGCCAGGAGGGCTCGGGGCGCTGACCACGTCCCCCCTCCAGTTCTGCACTTTAATGACGCCTGTAGTGGGTAGAGGTGGAGGACGCAGTGACCGGGCGGTGAGGCTTGGCCCACGAAGGGCTGCTGAGCTAGGGGTTTAAAGCCAGAAAGAAGGAAGTGAAGTTAAACAGCTGTTACTGGACTTTACGCTGGGTGTTTGGCATTTGTTTGAAATAATTATTTCCTTGTTTATTATTGTTACTATACTTTATACCCAACAGCTGATACTTTCTGCACAAAATTTGACAAAAATGTTAACACTCCCAACTATATGGTGAACAGTTCGTTTTATATTTGAACCGTTACATGTTTAATTATTGAAGAAGCTATTGTTACTGGGTACTTTTTGATCTACTACTCCTTTGAGCATCAAAATATCTTAATTTTTAATTGAGAACTGAACATGTTGAGACAAAGAGAAAAACGAACAAGAATATTATCGAAAGAAGTTGGGTTTGTAGCAAAGGTCCCCACTTATGCAGTAAACTAAAGGTGCTGTTTAATTTACATTCTATCTTCCGGTGGAATCATTAATTATGTTTTAATCAAATGTATTTCATGATAAAAGTTCAGTACAAGATAAGTTACAAAAACAAAGTTGGACTTTGATCTAAATGGATGCATCACTAATAGAAATGTGTTGCAATCTAATGTATTGTTTCATCTATTTATACTTTGAAAAATCGATAACTATCATTATTCAGTAGTCTAGCTCTCTGTGAACCCTGTCCCTAGATCTGCTGTGTAAACAAGTTTTCTGACGCTACAAAAGATCCCTTAAAAAGCTGTGCCATGATTAAAGTAAAGCGATTAAGCTACACACAATATGTATTGGCAGTGCAAGTCCTAATTTTCAGGACGCACATCCCCTTTGGACAGTTGCTGTAGTGTTCTATGGCCGCACCTCCTACCCCTCATGTAACTCCCTTCTGAACGCAATTGCAAAACCCGGTTGGTGGCTGGTGTGATGATAATAAAGCCATCAGTTGACATAATGGCAACGCGCGAACCCGCTGGAACAGGCATTATCTCCGGAGCGGTGAATCTTCAAAGCCCAGCAGGGCAGCAAGTACTACTCAACATGTACAATACTCAGCACTATGGATGGGTCCCTCTCACTAGTCTGATATATCGCTCTCAATGATGAAAGGCCCTGCTTTGGATGTAATCGTCCCAAACGGCATTGAATTTGTCATTTGTCGTAGATGTTCTTCCTTGTTCGAAGCTGGTGGATTCTCAAGTGGAACAGAGTGGTGACGTATTAGTTATTAATGTAGACAGTTTCTTCATGTAAATCAAGAATAAGACTTAAAGATATAAAATTCCATCTCAAGGTGATCATGTTGGAATGTTTAGGAGAACACCCAAAACAAACTATATTTATTAACTTTTTAAAGACTCAGTCAACTCAGTTACGTGTGACGTAACACAGTCGTGTAACGTAATACCGTTTGCGGATTTGTAGGCAAAGGGTGCGGAGTAAAGAAACAGACAGGCTTTGTGTCTTACAATCACGTATAATCGATCTACCCTTAGAACTGGTCTTCACGTAAACAAAAAATGGGCATATATCCGCCTTAGCCTCGTGTTCAGCACCTGTAGAAGAGGTCACTTTTATCCGCATATTAACTACTAATCATCGCAGAAGAGTGAACGACACCACACAGAATTAAACGGAAGCTTCAATCTATTTACGCTTTATTGTTAATATTATTTACTATTTCATGTTAATCAGTTCGATGTAGGATTAACATGTTTCTTGAAAACTCACGGATAATCGCGCATGGTTACTATATGCTTTGACTTCTCGCGTAACGCGGGCTTCTGAAATCCTCTTCATTCTAAATTACTTTTGCATAACTAAATGGTAAACCATAAGAGATACACAAAACCTTCCTACATAAAATATTTAGACGTCGTAAAGTAAACAATTTACGAAAAATAAATTTTCTTGTGGAATTAAACATTCCCGAAGTATAGTTTTCACCAAAACACAACAACTCTGCCCCACTCCGCTGTCAAAGACAGCATTACTTTGGGGCATGGGTTTTACAAGGTTTGCGGTTTAAAGTATAAAGCAACCAGAAGATGGCTGCATTACCTCTCACCCTGTTAGTGAGGGTCGCCTTTCGTTGGCTAAAGGTTACAACCCAGTGGCAAAGGAGAGCGGTTCCCTAAGAAGTTTGTCAAGTTTTTGCAAAATGTATACTGCTTAGTATTGGCCTGAGTTTTCAAATACTTAGACATACTTTTCTTAAATGGAAAGTCGTTATTCGTTTTTTCTTCTCGAGTTTATGCACATAGCATGGAATTTAAAGTGATCACTTGCTCTTTAAGAATCACGATCGCTTTATGTACTATATCCTACAAAGGAAGTAAATCCTACCAAGAAGTAAATAGACGAATAAGACATTGTAAGAATAGTTTGTAAAAGAGTGAGTAGAGAAGGTTACGTGAATGCAACATGTGAGCCTTGTTACGTTATGTTACAACTTTACTTGCTATCTAATTAATATGATCTATGCAGACTAATTCAACATTTAAAAGTAATTATTCTTGACTTGCAGTTACTTCAGTTACGATAAGTCTTCAGGAAAATTCAAATATACCTGTACTTATTATAAATGTGTTACGCAGTTAATATATTTTCATTTGTATACTGGACTCCCTGAAGTGTAATGCTTTTATACAACATACGTACTGTAAAACTCACCTAACCCTACAAAACACATTAAAGCACATTGTTTTACAATTTATTCTGCATTATTTTAAACGAATAATAGATACGTGTTGCGGTTTAACGATGAAGTTACCTCATAAAACCTACACTTCTAAATTTACGTGCCCACTATATGCCCGTGAAGCATCAACATAATACAGCTCATCGCATCTGACAAACTTCGAACATAGGCATTGAGAAGCATAAGCAGATTTCTTGTTTTTTTACATCGAGCCACTATCACTGACGTTGAGTGTATGTGCGTAATGCGTAACTGCTGTGCTGATAAACCTAACCACATTTTTAATTACATTAATACGTTTACGGGCGTGTTAGGTTATACTACAGAGTGGGACACCTCGTTCACTGTGGCCTAGATAGATCAATTGTGGTTACCACCCCTCAGGATAGGGGATGAGTTGAAGGAACCACAGGAGGGTACGGACCTGAGGCAGACAGATCACAGAGACGCACAGAGGTCCCAAAAGGGCCAGAAAATTTCAATACGTGGAATAAAAATATAACATCCAGAGATTATCTGTCCTATAGAAAGAGTAACTGGCCGATGATTGGTGGGAATGTGTTCTCTTTTAATTGCTTCTGATCCCATAATCTTAAGCCGCCTACCAATTATTTATACCAGGAAAAGACTCAAGGAAACTTAAAACATTTACTAGAATATAAATACATTGGGGGCATAAGAAGAAGATGGATTTCAGGTTGTTGAGAATGCTAATGGGGTAGAAAATAGTCGTTGTTAGTGCACAGAAAATCTTATAAAATTGTATGTGTTAACTTTACATAACTTTCTCTACCCGTTCTTCTTACAAAAACAGAAATACCTGTATTACACATTTCGTTGTGGGCATAAGAGGAATATAGTAACCTGGAACGATAGTCAGATCTTTTAAAAGCCGGCTAGTGTGATGGCTTTGGAATTCCATGTTCCTTCCATGAAGTCGATATTCATTCTAAGCAATAAGAGAAAACGTGTGACGCAAAGGTCAAGCGGAATTTCAACCTGGTCCCTCGGCGCGTGAGACAGGAATGTTGCATAGTTGGTATTCCTGAGTTACTTCATTTTCGGAAATAAGAATGCGACTGAGACCTGATACTGGAATGGTTGGAGCCTGAATAACTTTATAAAGTAATTATGGGGACATAGATAAATAATTTCGCTAAACAATTTCAGTGTGTTAAGATCAAAGCATAATGTAGAAGCATGAGGTAAGCTTTGGTGATGAGGAGTTATTGGCGGAGTTGATGAGAAGGCAATTGGTAAGGCCTGTGTGCTTAAGGCAATTAACGTTCCAGCGAAATCATTTGACAAGAATACCAGCTTAAAGGTTAGGTACCTGGAAATCAGTTACCTTCAGGAAGGTGCACTTGCTAAGTTACGTAGGCATAGTTCTGTAATTTAAAAAGGGAAATTAAATTCTTAGGATTTAGCAAGGCTCCAAAACATGTGCTTCATATAGGGATTAGCAGCTTTAAGGTTCGGCAACATCATGTAGGGTAGCGCAGGTAGGGGTAGCGATGTAGGCAGGGCCTGAGCTAATAAAAGTGTTTTTCTAAAAGTCAGGTCCTCCTTCGTGTTTTACAGTTCAAATTTCGATCGATAAGATTCAGAAAAAGTTTAATTCTTCAACCTAAACAGGCGGCACTTCACTTCAAATATATATTTATTAGCCTCCATTATAACAGGTTTTGTTTATCCTCACAGCCGGAGACGAATATTTTGAGAAAAAGACCTCATAGTTCAATTACTGAAGCAGCTAGTACCAAATACACCGGAGAACGAGATTGGAGACAGCGTCAAAGGTGACTACGCTCATCAGATGCTTTCTCTGTGATGTAACTCAAACGTATGTAATGTCAGTGGATGTACTGTGTCTCTCTTTTTGACGACAGTAAGATATTCCGAAATGTCCCCACAACTTGCTGCTTGGGCGTGAGGAAGGAAGGAAATCATCTTAGTTAAAGGTGGACAGTGTAACGGCATCTAGACAGCAACAAGAGAGCTTCAGCTGTAGAACGCATGACCTCCTGATTATTTATCTGTCTCCCTGCTGTGCTAGCAACACCCACTTCCTCAGTTTGGCATTATATTACTACCCTCGGCTCTTCAGCTTCCCCTAACATCTGACCACATCCTCAGACTCGCAGCTTAGCTGGATGTTTAAGCCTGCTTCTACAAGGGAACCATTATCATCTAGTTCAGTAGTATTCAACCTTTTTCTCCGCCTACCCCAAAGACAATTTTCCATTTCAGCCCTAGAGTTATCCTTAGTTCAAATTATACATAGCTATTTCTAAAACAGATTATAATATTTATAACCTATTTTATACTACAGAAAGGATTAAATTAAAGTTTACGTACCCCCTAAAAAGTCTTTGCGTATCCCAGGTTGAATATCACTAGTTCACCTCTACTTACATGGATTTATTTTTTCCTTGGAAAACATTAATTGCCTTCTCGAATTATTTACGTAGATCCAACCTTTCAAAGTAACTGTTTCTGCCGATGGTACATGACGAACACTATTATGTTAGCAAACTTCCTAACTAAGGAGGTACTATTCAAGAGAGTTAAGATACGAGGTTATTAGGTTTTTTTGTGTACCGTCTCTTGAATTCTGTTAATATCTGCAACGATATGGGACGAGAGCCAGATATGGTCTGTGGCACAACATTACGAGATTGGCGGTACATGGATTCCATCACCGAATATGCACGACAGAGAAGTTTCACGAACCCAAAGACGAGTGCAAACGTAAAATATGTGGGTCAAACTGTGACCCATATCATTCTAATATGATGCAAAAAGGGAAACTTCACTCACGGACATTCTCTGTATGCTAATCATAATTATAATAATAATTATCACTAATAATAAGAAGAACAAGAACAGTAATAATAATAATAATAATAATAATAATAATAATAATAATAATAATAATAATAATAATAATAATAATAATAATAATAATAATAATAATAATAATAATAATAATAATAATAATAATAATAATAATAATAATAATAATAATAATAATAATAATAATAATAATAATAATAATAATAATAATAATAATAATAATAAAATAATAAAACAACAGCAACAAACATTATATTATTATGTCAAACTTTAAAAATAGTCTTGATGCTCCAAAACAAATATGGATTCCATGCATGAACGCTGAGTTTATATTTGCTATTAAAAGAGTATTCTTCCAAATAATCTAAATGGAAACAGTTGGGGTCAAATACCTCTATTAAATTACTTGAGCACATGTCACAGCTTGTCAAAAAAAAAAAAAGTTTGAACTCAATTCCGACAACTCTTTAAAATTCTTTCCCATACTGCTATGACCAAATGAGGCAGGGATTCGGCGATTTGACCTCAGCTATTGACAGTGTTGCGTGTGAGCTATCGTCGGGGTTGTCAAGTTCCAAGACTTATTCAATAGCACATATTATTCACAAATATCTTGTGAGTCAAGCATAAAGATAAAACGAATAAAAACATGTACATGTTAAACAAGCAAATATGGAGCATAACTAGCAAACCAATGAAATAATTTGCTTAGTAACATAACGACAAAATATGCATTATATCAACACAAAACCTGCAACCCCATGGCACAACAGCCCATCCGGACCAATGTCTACCGGCCACCGCTGCGTCCCCCACCTCTACCCACCGCAGGCGCCATGAGTGGGTGCAGTACTGGAGGTGGTTCATGATCAGCACCCCGATCCCCCTCGGCCGGTTATGCGGTCTTCTCGACCAGAGGCTACTACTTTTCAATCAAGTAGCTCCTCAATTGGCCCCTCAAGGACATAACGAGGCTGAGTGCACTCCGGACGGGGTCTCCCAGCGGGAACAAATCCCCATGCCGGTACCGGGAATCGAACCCGGATACCCCGCTTGGTAAGCAGCAGTGCTACCACCGCGCTAAGAAGACGACATATATTGTTCCTCTTCTACTTCTTCCTCTTCTTCCTCTTCTTCCTCTTCTTCCTTTTCTTCCTCTTCTTCTTCTTCTTTTTCTTCTTCTTCTTCTTCTTCTTCACCTGATTACCCTCCCCTTATATAGGACTTAAACCCTCTAGGACTTACAAGCTAGTGCCTAGGGTCAGACGCCTGTCGGTGAGCACACGAACCTATGGACCGGACAGAGTGAAGACCTGTAAGCGGGTGGTCAGCCCAGCACCTTGTGGGAGTGAGGAAGAGAAGGATATGAAATGCAGGGAAATCGATGAATGTAAAGGAGATGATGAAGCAATTGGTGGAATGAGTGGCGGGGGAACCATAGAACGCGGGGAAAACTCGCCCAAACGCCGCTTCTTCCACCACGAATACCACATGTGGGCCCCTGGGATCGAATCAGGTTCGCCTAAGTGGTAGGTGAACGGTGTAACCGTTTGGCCACGGCACCGCCGACCTATATCAACACAAAATATTGTTTAAATTGCTGAAAATTTAGTTAATAGTTCACATACCAAGTAAGCATACTTATTTACAATAGAGAAGAAATTCATCTGCATTAAAATCCTGACCCTACTCGTCTCCCATCTGAATATCAAGATAAAAAGTTTGGTTTTATTTCAATTCATCAAATCTGGATTTTTCTCATGGGATAGATTCCTGGTTCCTCTTCGTCCTATCAACTGTGTAGTTTACAATGACTTAATTCTTATCCGTTGCTCAAGTGTAGTTTTTGTTAATGTGACTTGTGCAACCGAAGGTTTCACCGCAAACACACCAGCTTTGCAGGAAGCGTTTTCATTCTGCTCACTGTTTGCAAACTGGACATGTTGACTGCCACGACTACTGTTGCACATACCTCGAGTAAACAGTTGTACACCCCACATAAGTATAGGCGGCCGTTCCCTTATTGACTGGAGTAGAGTTCGTTGCTACCCCGCTTCCATCCAGCAGGAATCAATTTATATCTAACTTTAGCTGATAAAAGGCATCAAAATAGTGTGCGCATGTGGAGTAAATCACGTGATAGGTGCTAGTTCCGCTTTATTGATGTGAACACCTTAGTTGTGATGTCAGGCTAGTTATAAAATGGACAAGACTTGGGGAAATGCAGTAGCACATGTGCGCGCTGTTTCTTGCTACACCTGCAATATTACTCTGGGAGCTAAGATAAGTGCAGCACCAGCAGTAAGTTTGTTGGCATAAATAATAATTACCATTGCTATAATTTGTCTTCATTATGGGTTTATCTTCACTTCAGGATTGCAAGCTGAAGTCCTACCCACTTGGATATACCAATACCAACGGTTGGATACCCTTGGACCTCTCTCTTCTCTTGAGAACTTCAGATATTGTGGATGCAGCAAAAGAAATTCATTGCGCATAATTTAAAGTGGACCCGTTTTGCTGTAACATATACCTACACTTGAGTAACTGTCAACTAAGCCCAATACAATCAAAGGCTATGTAGGACGACAGCATGTCTTGTATATATGAATAAACGTCTTAAGTTGGTAACATTCATATTTCATAGCCGAAACTATTGATCAAAATCTGTTCTCAATAATAGGGGCCTTCAGTTATGCATATCAAACAAAATAATATCCCTGTTATGATCCAGTTCAAAATATTTGATACCTCGATTCTGATTGCCCCTTTCAATCTTGTGTCAGGTACACACCAACCCTAAGCTGAGGGATGTATATCAATAACTCCCAGACAAACTCGTGAACCAACCCAGAAGCTATTGAATTCAAATCAGTCTTTGCAAGCAAGGGAAAGAAAATATAAGATGAAAATGTGAACCTCTCGTTTTCGATTCTCCAGACGCTACTACATCTGGATATTAACTCCATGCTAATACAGAGCCCATTATGAAAGCGATCAGACCTACGCTTGCCCATAAAGTCGTTAGGTTTGATAATCCTGCAGTTGATAACGGTCGACGCTATAACCTCATTATTCTGGACTTGAATTCATTCCTTTTGAGTAATGTGAATTCAAAGTATTAGTTGACCCGTTTAAATAAATGGTACAACGGTAATTAATTGTTCTTTCATAATAGCCGCGTGTAGGACACAGTTTGCAAAAGTAGAACAACACTGAAAAATTATCATAGTCGGGATTTGAACTATAGATCTTCCGCTTTCGTCCGGTTGCTCTAATTACTAAGCTACCATAGCAACATGCCGGTATGACATTAAATTCCGGCTATTGTATTGCATTTTTTCAGTCTAATTCTTCGTTTCCAATCTTCGTCCTACACACGGCTATTGTGAAGTAATAATTGCCATTGACTAAGCCTAAAGTACTTACATGTGCTGCGTCTGAATTAGGGTATGTTATCTGACATGCATTTGAGATCCCATTGTTGTCTACCGGGGAAAAACACTAGTGAGAAAAAATATAGAATCTCAAATATAAGTGGATACTTATAGCCACATTTTACAAGCAATGCACGAACGCACACATAGGCACGACTGCCAATAACGAGATTCGTACAATTTTGTGGCAGTTTGGTTAATTTGCCCTTTTTTGGGTGGGAGAGACCCTCTATTAAGTCTGGATTTCAACCATGTTAAGTGCCGAACTCGACTAAAGTGTTCTACTTTTCTTATATGTATTATGTAGAGGAAGTAGTGTGTTTACCCTAAAATTTGGATAACTAGATCTCACCGGGATTATACATTCTGCAGCTCCCTGAATCCGTAAAAAAGGCACTTTAAGAAAAAGTCCGCCTGTGCGTCTGTGAACAGAATAACTCAAAAACTAAAAGTAAGTTAAATGAAAAGCTAGGTGTTTAAATTTAACACCTTACAAGGATGCGACACGAATATTTTCAAGAAAATCCTCCTCACCCAAACTACCCTTCAGGTGGAAAATCTTTAGAAAGTTTATTTTCTCAAATATGGCTCTAACGGTATTAATTACAAACTTTCATGACAAATAAAATGTATATCTTTATTTTCTGGGAATAGCCTAGGAAGTCGTATTCATTCTGAATGACTTCTACATAACTGATAAACAGTAAGAAATACTACAAAATGTAGATGTCGTTGAAACGTACACTTTCCGTCAAGTAATATTTTGTGGACATTATCATTTCTTTCGAGATATTCCTTTTTATTAGTTTGTGTTTTCAAGTATGTACAACTATTATCAAGGTTAAATTTGCCAAATATAACACTACATATTGCATTCAAAAACAAAAGTATAAAACATTATTGACAAGACTTTGTTTCAGAAGGTTATCAAATAATACACTTGTTTCAACTTTTTATTTAGGAAATAATTAAAAACTTCATTATTTGCATATGCCTACTTATAGGAAGAACTCAGTGGGTATAGACGATTTTGAGCTGTAGATACGCATAAGCTAAACAAACAAATACATAAATATTTAATGTACTTAAGCATCCTATGGAAACAAAATAAAATGATACGTAATATATTTGTTTAATACATTACAGAAATACATGAACAAAATTATTTCATTTGAAAATTTAATATTAAAAATGTGTAATATTTAATTTTAATATAAGTATCATATCATTTTCCTTAAACATTCAGTAAAATAAAATAACCCTACAAATTAAATATTCTGATCAGCAGAGCTGTATATAGCGTGAGATACTGCAGCTATTTGGATGGTGCATTAGGTCCAGGTCACACATATACAGGACTTTGTTGCAATGTACGAAATATTTAGTTGGAAGCAAAAAGAGTAAAAGATGAAGTGACTTCAGTAGTAAATGCTTTAATGGTGCAAAATTGAATTGCAGTCAAACACAAAGCGCGCAATAACTTTTTCTTGTTCAAATAAAATTGCAAATATAAAGCAGATAATTCATACTTTACATGAAACACACATTAAATAAATCTCTACCTGGAAACAGAACTTCAAGCAGCTTTATCAATCAGTTTAGATGTTTGCTAGTCGCAGTTACAGTCAATTTTGAATATAAAATGGGCGTAATTTTAAAATTATATACCTGGTCTTAAAAAAGAGCAGATGAAACCGCACCAACAAAGCATTTGAAGTATTTATAATTTGTAACATATATCTGTAAGCGAAGCTGAGATAACTTCAGTTCTTCGAAGAGATGTAATGTCAAAATTTCGATTCCCATTAATTGGTAGGTATTTGTGGACGCTTGTGCTTGAACTGAACTACCTATCCTTCAGCACGCTTCATATGTATTTAAACAGCAATTAGGGAATTGAATTAGAGGATTTATTGGGAACATTTATATCACAGTGTATACATTATCATTTATCCCTTATGTACAGCAACAGTTAACGTTAACGCATATATTTCTTTGAAATTTATACACGCATGAATAATTCAGAAGATGAAGTTATTGGGCAGATCTCTCCCCATGCTATTCTTCGCTTTGTGATAGCCTCATTTATACTACTTTGTAGCAACCTACCCTCATATATGCATATTACTTTCATAACGGGGGTACAGCTATCAGTGTTTGAGCTCACACGCTGTGAATCTCTGTCCAAATCTCCCCCGGTCTTTTTCCCATCCTCCATCATATATAAACAATTATACTGCATTTATACTTCTGCACCTCAGATTTACAGCAAAACGTCCATGGCACATTATTTAATACCAGCTGGCTTAGCCGACGGTGCGTGGTTAGCTGCTTAAACGCAATTGATGATTTAATTTAAATAACCTTCGGTCGTTGTTTATGATATTATTATACTTTTACTTTGTTTCTTATGATTAATCCTCCATTTTAGTGCTTATTATTTTAATTTCGTACAGTTTCTGCTATTTCTAATAACGGAGGGAGGTTTCTCTGATAATCATGCAAAAGGATGTGAAACTACGACGGAATTTCTGACTTTCTCACATCCCCCGATAAGCTTTAAAGTTCTGGAAATGTTGCATAACCTATAGTGTCCTTTGGTGTTGGAACAATCATCGGTTGGAGTAGTAGAGTAATTTTTAGACAATTAGAGCACATGAAACTTAAAACCTTCGCATCTCCTTTTGGTCCCATGGTTGTTTAATAACGTGGCAAATGACATTTTTAGTTTCACTATTTCTCTTCTAAAACTGAATCGCAAAAACACATAGTCCACTAGTTTTTCGTTAAAACAATTTACAATTCGCCGTTACCTTACAACTCACTACTGTTCTGTCCTCTCGTTGCCTTGACACAAACTTCACTGTCTTTCTACTCTCTCTCCCCTCTCTCCCCATCTCTCTCTCTCTCTCTCTCTCTCTCTCTCTCTCTCTCTCACACACACACACACACACAAACAATGATTTCGATGATACACTGACTAAGCCGGCTCACTTGAAACACTCTCACCAACTGTTTCGCTCAACTTACTCGCGTTAAAAACTGGCTTCTCTCGTCGTCCCGACTCGCTTATATAGGCCAGGAGAATTACCAGTAGATTCTCTGGAAAAATGTACCTCTTCTTGTAAGCAAACCAGCAGCTGAAAGTTTCTCGAACAGTATAGAATATGCCTTTGTTCTGGACCGACTATTGCTGTCCTGGTTTATCGGCCGCGCGTTGCCTAGCAACGTGTGAGGCAGCTTGACCTTGAGCGTCTCTTTGACGGGCGGCCGGCGTCCTCATAACACACAAGCTTCAAGAAAGTTTTCACATAAGGCAGAAATCTTTAGCATATGCAACAAAAGAGGTGAAGCTGGTGAAAATGTAGATTTACCACTCTGTGGCGACCCAGTTAACATCTTTAGAAAAAATTACACAGTCTGCGACCACAGAGAATGCTGATCTTCTGGGTTCACTGATTTGTAATGTTATCAATTTTCTCTCTTTACACAATTATTTATCATATCATGCTAAATAACTTGATTAGAACACGTGAACCTAAGGCAATGAAACAAAACTTACTACGATTGTTAAAATACATTGGCGCGGATTTCACATGTTTATCTTGATCTCATAAGCAGATTCGATTCTCTTCTACTGCGCTGCGTATTCCGTTTTCTTAGTTGCTAAATTGTGACCAAGTCTATATATACAGAATGGAAGTGAAATGATCCGCCAGACTTTAACGGCAAATTTCTCATGTTGTGAATAACAAGAAAGTGTAATACCAAAATGTTGAAAAATTTATAGTTTTTTAGAAAAAAAAAATATTTTTATCAAAAAAATGTATCATCACCTGGCCGAAAAATTATTCATTGAAGGTTCTTAATTTATGGCTATATTCATAGAAAATTGAATAAACAAAAAATTTTTCCTTTGCCGAATTTCAATAGATTCAACGGTATTTGTGCAAATGAAGTTTTAACAACAACAAAAGGCAACAAATTGTGGGTTCTTTTTACTTCTTTTCCTTTTTTTCTTTTTTCTTTCTTTCTCTTACCTTTAGACCAAGTAATTTGAAAGTGTATTTCTTAGCAAACTTATTTTGTGGTTCAATAAGGAACATAAATGTCAAATGCTTAAAATTGTGAAAACGAATCATTTTTTTTTTTGTATAAAATATCTAAAAATTTGTGTTTTAAAATGCATAAATAAGAAACGGTGGCCCCTAATGACCTAGTTGCCGACGAACCTTAAACCCTACACACACACTCACTCACTCACTCACTCACTCACTCACTCACTCACTCACTCACTCACTCACTCACTCACTCACTCACTCACTCACTCACTCACTCACTCACTTCAGAAATGGTTTACTATATTATATGCACCAAACTTTGCAACCAAATTTCTTTAAACAGGCATCAAATGTAAAAATACAACACACAGAGTAGAACCTTTAAGCGGTTTTTACAGTTTTGGAACTAATTTCAAGGATGTACGATCTATGTCTTAGATATAGACATAGTCGATGGTTCTTCATTATAGTTTGCAGCCCACCCAAGTGTCGGTGCTCCTGAATGCTTACTTCGTTTTATTGATGAGCATACCGATAAATACACATCCGGGGACGTTAAACGGTTTCCTTTCTCTTAGGTTAATGTTTCCCTCGCCAACAATCTAGCCGTAAATTAATGTATCAAGAAGAGGGTGTGAGTAGGAAGCCCGTAGTATAATATTAATAGAATTCTTCTAGGGGTGGTGGCACGGAAAAGCAATAAATCTGTTTCTGGGCTTTTGTGTATACCGCATTTTCGTTGCCACCTCTGTAGTATGGCTTTGCAAACACGCTAAAAGGACGAATCCTTTTCTGAATAGGAAGAATTGACGCATCACGGAGGGGAGAGGGTATCAAGGGTGAGGGGACAGTCACAGATCCATCCGTGCCCAAATGTTGAGCAGCAGAGTGGCCTAAGTTCACGAGATGTAAAAAGAAACGACACTAAAACTTTCATTGCTTGTTGACCACACGTATACATATGAAGCTCAATTGGTAGTTTAACAACAACAACAACAACAACAACAACAGTTGAGCAGCAGAGTGGCCTAAGTTCACGAGATGTAAAAAGAAACGACACTAAAACTTTCATTGCTTGTTGACCACACGTATACATATGAAGCTCAATTGGTAGTTTAACAACAACAACAACAACAACAATAACAATAACAATAACAATAATAATAATAATAATAATAATAATAATAATAATAATAATAATAATAATAATAATAATAATAATAATAATAATAATAATAATAATAATAATAATAATAATAATAATAATAATAATAATAATAATAATAATAATAATAATAATAATAATAATAATAATAATAATAATAATAATAATAATAATAATAATAATAATAATAATAATAATAATAATAATAATAATAATAATAATAATAATAATAATAATAATAATAATAATAATAATAATAATAATAAATTCTCCAGCTGATTCGTACTTTTCCCGGTTAGACCACAAGGGAATCTCACATCAGAGATAAATACTCCAAGGGCGACTTACAATTGTAAGTACTTTGTCCCGAGTTTAAGTAACCTTTAGATGGTATCCATCTATCTGTCTGTCTGTCTGTCTGTCTGTCTGTCTGTCTGTCTGTCTGTCTGTCTGTCTGTCTGTCTGTCTGTCTGTCTGTCTGTCTGTCTATCTATCTATCTATCTATCTATCTATCTATCTATCTATCTATCTATCTATCTATTTATTTATTTATTTATTAATGTCGTACTGGCAACTTGGCCATGGTAGCTTAGTGGTTAAAGCAGCCGCTCGATAAACGGAAGATCCGTGCTTCAAATCCTGGCTATGGCATTGCATTTTTTAGTCCTGATTCCACCTCTTAAACATTGCACACCCACAGCTTGTGTGTTTAAAAACACCAGCAGTAAGCTTGTTGGCATAAATAAAGGAAGAATCTTTGTTCAAGGCGGCTGCAAAAAAAAATTAGGTTCTCATTAATATATGTAATTGAAAAATAAACGTGTTACAGCTGTCACATCATAAAATAATGTGTATTATTTCTGTTCTAGTTACTTTCTCTATCACGTATCAGTAGGTAGAGTAGGTAGAGAAGTTCCATCTAAGTCTCGATATCGAGATTTCACAGGAAATATATGTTTGGGGCTCCCTGAATACAAAGAAGGCTGTTTTAAAAGTGCGTTAACAGCATAGCTCAAAAACTAAGATTACACACCACACTTGGCATAGAACTTCAGTACCTCCCAAAGATGGAACACAAAATGTCTCAGGAAAATCCACCTCTCCAATCTACACTTTACATGGAAATATTTTATTTTCTCAAAAAGTGATTACACAATTTTGATTGAAATATCAAACATTTTATATCAAACATGTTTATATTTAAGCTCTCTTATCCAGGTTAACGTAGTCACCATATATTTTTGCCTAGGAATGCGTTAATCTTAGTTCCTAACTAATAAGAGTATAATGACGTAAAATAGGCTGAAACAACACTCAAATAATTAGTTGTTATAACGGCATGGGCTCTTTTGTTTTGTTTTATTTATAACCGCCTTTATCTGCAACCGTCATAACACTGACCTTTTACTTAGGTGGTGTTAATTCGTATATAGTAGACTTTCTTTGGGTTTTGTAAATTAAATCTCTCTCTGTCTCTGTCTCTCTCTGAAACACACACACACACGCACGCACGCACGCACGCACACACACACACTCACACACACACACACACATTCATACTTCCAGACTCTGAAGAGGCAGGATAGGGAGTAATCTCGGCTATAGGAACACCCACCCATGCAGGGAATCAAACCCGGGAACCCTCGCATAGCAGACAGGTGCTTTACCGGATGAGCTACGGGGCCAAGTAGCACGAGCCTCTTATGATGGAAAGAAAGGAGAAGCATGTCCACTAGATGATGTAAGGGGGAAAGTTTAAGCATGCAGCAACACAACTAACGCTACGAAAACGTTTATTTGACAAAACTGTACTTTAACGAGTTCTATATATTTCCAGCAATAAGGTTTTGTCTTTCCTAATCATACAAAGTTGTTCAAAATTCAACCAGTATGAATAGGACTTCACAAACCACTCGCAGAGAATTCAACATAATCACATTATTAAATACGCAAATGTGATAAAAATAGGATATTTTAACCGCGGTAGCTCTTTTTATTGGGGGGGGGGGGGGGGGAATAACAACGAAAGTTTCCCCATGCAGAAGTTTGGAGAACGGATATTCTTTAAAATGTTATTCTATCCTTGAAGGATGTTGAACTTCCATACCAAGTGTTGGTATTTATAAAACTTTTCGTTTTTGAGTTATGTTGTTCACATGCACACATACTGTCTGTTCACCAGCTCATGGTCTTAGGGGACTGAAGGGGAAAGGAGAAACATTGCACTATAGTGTAACCCGAGTTTTGTAAACTTCCTAGATAACATTGCTGTTGATTAGCTTGCCAACTTGCCTCCAATGTTATTCCAGCTAAGTTTGCTCGCTAATAACAACTCTTAATTGCAGTTCAAAATTAGACGAGTCACTATGGTCATCTCGGAAGTAAAGAAAAGAGGAGTGTAGAAGTAGATAAATCCCCACCTAGGAGTGATGTGAAATCTGCCATGATATTGTGCTTGCGGCCCGCGTTCGATGCCTGGCAGCCGCATGTGGGATTCGTGATGGACGAAGCGGCGCTGGGGGCGGGTTTCCTCCGGGTATTTCGGTTTCCCTCGCCATCTCATTCCACCGGTGCTCCATCTTCATTCCATGTATCAACAGTGTCACCGCCTGCGGTGCCATATGTAGTAAAAGCGGGCGTTAAACACTGCAGAAAAAAATATCGTGGTTGCAGAGCAAAGGGTTTCAGAGTGACAACTCCATGTGTAAAACAGACTGTTACAGAATGATTGAAACAAACAAACCTAAAGAGTAATTAAAATACAAAATGATTATCCGGGTTTGTGGGCCGTGGTCTAATGGTAAATCGCCTTCTAAACGTTTCGTTCAAAGCTGCGTCGAACATCCTCAGTGCTGTGAGCGTAGTACTCTGCTAGTCTCGACGACGGCTGATACGGAGCCGTTTGGTTTCACAGGTTTTATACGCTTAGCTTGTGTGGGTGTATGACGGTTGGTCCAGTCTTTGTTTAAAACGTCTGGAAGGAGATTTTCCACTACACCACGGCCAACAAGCCCGGATAAACATGTTGTATCTTAAGACACCGGCCGTGAAAGCTTACGCAATTTTACTGAAGAGTAATTACTATTTATTTATGGCAACAAACTTACTGCTGGTGTTTTTAAACACACATGCCGTGTATGGGCAATGTTTGAGCGGTAGAATCGGAACTGAAAAATTCAGCGCCACAGTCGGGATTTGAATCACAGACCTTCCGCTTCTCGCGCGGGTGCTCTAACCAATGAGCTACAGTGACAACTTGCCAGTATGACATTGAATTCTCCAAATGATTCGTATTTTTCCCGGTAGACCACAAAGGGAATTTCGCTATTTTTTTGTTAACGTCCTCCAACATAGTGTCATATCGGACGGTGAATGAATGAAATGGGTGAAATGATGCTCAAATGAGCCCGAGGTCCATAGAGCTTTAAGATACCCGACATTCGTCTTCTCAGGATAAGGGAAAACCTCGGAAAAAACCTTATCTGGATAACTCACCCTAGGCGAGATTCGAACTTGCGACCTCTTGGACGTGAGCCAGACACGTTACCATCACGCTACAGAGGCGGGCGGGGAGAAGGGAATCTCACATCAGAGATAAGTACTCCAAGAGCGACTTACACTCTTAAGTACTTTATGCCCCGGGATCAAATGACCTTAGAGGTTGTGAGTCGCCCTTGGAGTATCCATCTCTGATATGAGATTCCTTTTGTGGTCTACCGGGAAAAATAAGAATCGGTTAGAGAATTCAATGTTATACTGGCAAGTTGTCACAGTAGCTGAGTGATTAGAGCAGCCGCGCGTGACGCGGAAGATCTGGGTTTAAATCCTGGCTGTGGCTGAGGCACATTCCAAGGTTGGTACTACTATAGTAAGCGCGACCAGATGCAGAAGGCAGCTTCAGATATCGCTGTTTACCTTGAATTGTTTACTGATCTACTGGCTGGCTCAATTCCTCGCAGGGACCATGAGCCGTTTAACAAACTGTATGCATATATACTTACATACGGACACTTATTTCTAAAATTTTTTTAGGAGCCATTGCAAATCAATATTTTTATTCTTCGTTGAAACGTCTGTCAATTTTGCAGTGGAAACGAGTACTTTCTGTATTTTCTATAAGCAAATGAAATTACTATGTAATGTATAATATATAATTTTTCATCCTTAATCAAGAATAAAATGTATTATTCAAGCACCTACGTATGTTAAGAGACACGTTACACAAATAGTCAATGAAAACCATTGAAAACTATTAACGTTCCTTAATTTAGATGTTATTTAAGATATAAGTTTCAGCATCTGTGAGGTTTGATTACTGTATTACCCCCCCCCCCCCTAGTATAAGTATATATGTAAGATACACAACAAAAGGGGACACCTCGCATAGATCTACTGTGGCTGCCACTCCCCGTCCAGCAGAAGGAATGAAGTGAAGGAACTACAGGATGCTACAGGTTACAGGCAGATAGGGTGCAGAGACGCGCAGAAGTCCCTTAAATTTCAGGGCTCGAAGACCCGTCCCAATGTTGCAACTGCCAATAGAGGACAATGGACGACCCGTGGATCAAGCAGTCCTCTAGTGTCTTTGCTTGAGCAAGCACACGCGCCATCTGTCCGGCACCGCCACACACCACGAAACCTGGAAGCCCCCCTGGAAGACGAGAAAGAAACAGAGTAAGAGAGAAGTGATGGAAAGAAAATCATGGTAGGAGAGAAATCACACCAGCATTTGCGTACCGTCCAGGAAAACCCACAAAAATCCGAAGGTCAGAGTGGGCGGTGGACGGGAATCGAACCTCACACGTTTACGTCTCACTCAGCATGCCACACCTTAAAATGCGACATTGAGTCCCAGAATATTTCCTTGTTGTGAATCAAATATGTTTGAAGACTATCAGAAGTAATTATTGTATTATGTTTATACGTACAAGGCTAAAAGTTTGATGTCACGTGTGCTCTTGTCATTCTGTAGCTTGTGTCTTTCTTCCATTCAAACGTAGGGCTCTAATAGAGTCCTCCCTTCCTTTCTGCGTATGTGAAAGAGAGAGAAACAGTTTGGTTAGGCCATCTGCCCCTCAGGAGGGCTATATCATTCTTAGTGATAAAGTAATCTTCGACCTCAGTTACCCACCCCCAAATTCCAACTTTGCAATGTGATTGAATTTCATGGTTTAAGTACTATAAACACGTGTTTAGCTTTTAGTACCTTTAAATGTCTCTGCTATCTATAGCAAGCAGGGGAAGTATTATATTTCACCCAAAAACTAAGTGTCGAGATTTTACGAAGTAGGCATATGTTTCGAAGCCCCCTGAACTAACCTCCAAAGGGAATTTTTGATAAAAGTTCACATATGTGTCTATGAACAACATGGCTCAAAAACAAAATATCGGTCGAACACCAAACCTGATATTTAATTTGGCCATTTACTAAGAATACGACACGAAGATTTTCAAGAAAATCACCCACCCCAAACAACCCGTCACTTGGAAACTTTTTCGAAAATGTTTATTTTCCCTAAAATGACTAATAATTTTTATTTTATTTATCTTTTATTTTTATTTTTCAGGGGAAATGGCGTTTATATCAAATTTTCTGGAAACAACTTGTGAACTCTTCATTCTGAATCAACAAATTGTAAACAATAAGAAATTGCTACACAGGAAATGTTAATCTCGTTAAAACACGGAATTTATGTCATTTTCTAATTATTATAATTACTATTATTGTTTTATTTACTCATTAATTAATTTATTTATTTACTTGTTTTATTTTATTTATTTGTGGATTTAACACTTCCGAGAAATTCCTAGTTATCTGTTTTATCTTGAAGTACACTTTTTTCAAATGGGAAGAGTTATTCTTTTTTCTCTACGCCATGCAAATAGAACAGAATTTCAAAGCCGTTACACATAGTTACCCATAAAAGCTTTGACTATCATATAAAGCCTTGAGTAATACCCTGATCTCGTAGTAGTTACAAGGGAATAAGCAATGAAGCAGTTTATGAAAATATTTATCTGGATTAATATGAAATGGAACAATAACAATACATTAGATTTCTTTAAGTATCCAACTATTTGTCAGGTAATCGTAGAAGCGATTATGGATAATAAACAAAAAAGCATAGCATTAAAATAAAATATCTATATTACAATTAAACATTCCATAGTTACCATAAGATCCATCTATCAACCAATCAATAGATGTACCAGTTCTGAGAAAGGAATGTTAGGCACTTCTCCGAAACTTTTTGAGCATGTTGTAGAACATCGTTATGAATAACGAATTGTCTTTTTCTTTATTTCTTTTCAGCAGTGCCAAAATTCTGCAGCAAAAAATATGCCCTTTCTTCTTATGCAAAAAGCTGAACAGTCTCAAAATTTCCTCACGTGAGTTTGTATTGCTTGCATCGACTATCTCACGATTGAAGTATATAAAATACAATATATTATACGAGTACATAATATAAAATACGTAAACCTGCAAGAAACAAATGCAGTAAAATATTAAGGCAGTAAATTGATTGATCGAACTGCATCCAACATTGTTTCTGTTTCTGCATGTGTTGGTATCGTGCCATTTTGGTGAAGCCAACTTTGACTATCTATGTGATAAACAGAGACGATCCCAAACAAATCCACAAATATTACGGAGGTCAAAAAACAGAAAAATGCCAGGAAGGTAAGGAAAACAGACAAATGCTGGGAAGGTGATAAAAACAGACAAATACTGGGAAGATGATAAAAACAGACAAATGCTGGGAAGGTGATAAAAACAGACAAATGCTGGGAAGGTGATAAAAAGAGATAAATGCTAGGAAGGTAAGGAAAACAGAAAAATGCTAGGACGGTGAGGGAAAACAGACAAATGCTAGGAAGGTGAGGAAAACAAGCAAATGCTAGGAAGGTGAGGGAAAACAGACAAATGCTGGGAAGGTGAGGAAAACAAGCAAATGCTAGGACGGTGAGGGAAAACAGACAAATGCTGGGAAGGTGAGGAAAACAAGCAAATGCTAGGAAGGTGAGGAAAACAGACAAATGCTAGGAAGGTGAGAAAATAGACAAGTGCTAGGAAGGTGAGAAAATAGACAAATGCTGGGAAGGTGAGAAAACAGACAAATGCTAGGAAGGTGAGGAAAACAGGCAAATGCTAGGAAGGTGAGGAAAACAGACAAATGCTAGGAAGGTGAGGAAAACAGACAAATGCTGGGAAGGTGAGGAAAACAGACAAATGCTAGGAAGGTGAGGAAAACAGACAAATGCTGGGAAGGTGAGGAAAACAGACAAATGCTAGGAAGGTGATAAATGTAAAAAAATGCTAGAAAGGTGATGAAAACAGACAAATGCTAGGAAGGTGATAAATGTAAAAAATGCTAGAAAGGTGATAAAAGCAGACAAATGCTCCGGAGGTGTTAAAAAACAGACCAATGTTATGGAAGTCTTACTAGTCAAAAGTAGAAGGAAGGTGGCAGGACTGCGATAGTAATTATAAAAGGTAACAAGGAATGGTGAAGTTTATATAGGAATGACAGTGTTCCGACAACAACATGGTGTTTAATAGGTGCAATATTTTGCAAAATAAAACATCCAGCTAGAGGGCCTACAATAAAAAGTATAAATATCTTCTTGGTGAACAGCCCTGAAGCTCCCACTGTGCAGGTCATCAAAACGAATGTTAGAGATTATCTGCTCTCCCTAGTGTTGGACATGATAATAGCAAGCGTTATTATTCGTCACGCCGAGAGAGACATCTGGAATAGGACGACCCCTGCCTGCCATTCGTCCCCAGCAACAACTATCTATCTGTCTCACATACACGCAGGCAGGCTCCAGTCTTAATAGGCACATCATTTTTCAAACTCTGACAGCGCACTAAGAAGAGCAGATTTGAGAATGTTATGCACTAGGGCGGTGAAAGGCACAAACTTTGTACCCTTTGGTGGGGGACAATAGCAGCAATATGCTACTCACGAAGCTTAGCAAGGGAAGGAGTGTTTAGTGGATATAGGTACCTACATATGTTTCTCCTTCTTTCAACATTCCCTAGTATTCAAAAGTGCAGCACGAGCTCTTCTTGTAGAAGCTGAATAGCAGAGACCGTAACTCCGTTTGCGTTATTGCATTAACTGCGGCAATTTTCTTTCCCTCTCGTACTCTATCTTATTATATCGTGAAAGGTGACGTCGCAATAACGTGCCCAGCTCGCATGTGAGAGGTCGCGGATTCGATTCCCGGCAAACGCCCACTCTGGCCCATTAGTTTTTCGTGGTTTCCTCGGTCGGTAAGCGAATGGTGGGCTTTGTAAACTCTGTTCATCTAGAGATTAGAGGAGACGTAAACAAAGCCACGTGCGTTTTGACCACAGCGCGCCCTCTTGACGCTTTCGCCATGTAAATAGTCCCTTGAAGAAATACTGTTACTAAGGTCTAAAATGTCACTTAATGTTTGCTAAAGCATGAACTAAGTGTACTAAGCATAGCTAAAGTGTAAGAATACGCACTTACGTGAATCTGTAACCAGCCTAATTCATTCTGCGCGCGCATTATTCAGTATGACAGTAACATGGCGGAACAAGTGAGTGCTGTAAAACATAAGCGCGGCAAAGCGTTGCGAAGTGGTGAAAAGACAATAATATTGAACGTGTTTAACAAGTTCTGCGAGAAATATCCCGAACTTGCTATCGAAGACGTGATAAAATTAACATTCGAGTTTACCGGTGTGTCAGTTGCAAGTATTTACAGCACACGCAAAGAGAAATCATCAGTTGGTGAAGATCCCAGCCAAAAGCTTCCACGTGCCAGGTAAATGGTGGATGTAGTTTGCAACGAATTTGTGAGTGTGAGATCTGCAATCCGTCGAAAAGTTCGTCAGTCAATGAATCCCCACCTTAAACAAAGTGCTGTTGGCAGTTAACTCTGAACCCGATCTTCCAGATTTAAAACTAACCTCCCTCCACAAGTTGCTTCTGGAGATTGGTTTCGAGATTGTGAGCAGAAAATGAAAAAGTGTTATTGTGGACAGAGATGACGTAAGTAGCAGTTACTTTCCATGTGCTACATGTTATTTGAATCAAGTAAATATGTCCTTTTAGTAGTGTAAAATGCATATTATAACTACGCGTAGCGGTAGGTAACTGTGTTGCGTCATTGTGAAAGCACGTGGCCGCGGAGTGATACAAACCGGTGCTTTGTTTATATCTCCTCTAATCTCTTGATGAACAGAGTATAGGAACCTTCCCACTTGCTCTGTCGAGGCAACGTTCCGGCCGCTCTTAGGATTCATTCGCCTCATCGATCCTCCCGGGCGGGGGTGCTCCGTCAGAAGCGTTGGCACAGAAGACTGCATTTCGCTCAAGGTGCTAAGTTCCCCTCCACAAGTTGTCCTCGAGTCATTGCTTGTACCCTGTTAGTCACAACCAGACCACACACAAGCAGTTGGGCGTGTTAATTAGCAGTGTGAATTAAAAATGCAAAAAGCGAAGTGGAGTGTACATGAACGTTTGCATCAGCACGTACTGGAATTTAGGGGAAAAAAAAAAAAAACTTTTACCACTGATGGGAAAATAGCATTCTGCCAGCCTTGCGCCAAATCTGTTAGTGCGGATCAACGTTCCCAGATAGTGAAACACTTGTCGGGAATTGAGCACGTAGCAGCTGCCTCACGTGCTTCGTAGAGGCAATTTCTTATAGGAGAATCAACACCATCTTCTTCTGGCATAACAAAACGTTCAAAATCTTATTCAGATCTGTGTAAAGCATTTATTTCAGCTGACATTCCCCTATATAAGGTGAACAATCCCGAGCTCGGAAAGATTCTACCTTTGAGCCAAAACAAACAACTGTGACACTCCAACGTCAGAAAATCCACCCACCTTAAAATAGGCCTATGTGGTTAAAATAGGTATTTTAGGTACCACAAAACCCTTCTATATTTATATGTCGTATAAAGAATTGTATTTAATCTAAAATAATTGCAGTAGAATTAGGAGAGACACACATTGTTACCAAAGACAAGATAATGCTTAAGTTTGGCTCTTCTCTGAAGAAGAGGGTGCATGGGAGATGTGTAATATGATCTAAACATCATGGAGGTTGCCAGGGTCATCGTGGTCGGCCTTAATCTGCAGCTGGTGCTGTCCAATGCCGCAAAGGAACTCGGTATATGACAGATATGCAGTAACACCCAAGAGGGACGCCGCTCATCCCTATGTTGCGAAACTGAGTAACCTTGAAAACAGGTTTTTAACTCTAGAAAACCGACGTCAAACTGGGCGTGTGTGATTAGACTGGATGAAACACTTAACAAGAAGTAAACACATCTCAATCGAGATGATACCTAATTATTAACAAATCTGAAGGGTTACAATCATACGAGCATCCCCCACCCATTCATCTATAAATTATTCATATAAAGGCATATTACTTTTTGTAGTACTTACCTATAGCATGTAGAGGAAGTATATTGGTCCACTCAAAAATTCGATACCCAGATTTCACCGGAAATACAGGTTTTGAGACACCTGAATAAATAAATTAATATATAAATAAATATATGAATGAATGAATGAATAAATAAATGAATAAATACACAAATAAATAAATGAACAAAAACAAAAATGAATAAATGAATACATGAAGAAAGAAAGAATCAAAAAGGAAGGAAGGAAGCAAGGAACCAAGGAAGCAAGGAATCAAGGAATCAAGGAAGAAAAAAAGAAAGAAAAAGAAAGAAGGAAAGAAAGAAAGAAAGCAAGAAAGGAAGAAAGGAGGAACGGAGGAAAGGAAGGAAGGAGGAAAGGAAGGAAGAAAGAGGAACGGAGGAAAGGAAGGAAGAAAGAGAGAAAGGAAGAAAGAGAGAGAAAGGAAGAAAGAGAGAAAGGAAGAAAGAGAGAAAGAAAGAAAGAGAGAAGGAAGAGAGAAAGAGAAAGAGAAGGAAAGAAAGAAAGAGAGAAAGAAAGAAAGAGAGAAGAAAGAGAGAAAGAAAGAAGAGAGAGAAAGAAAGAAAGAGAGAGAGAAAGAAAGAAAGAGAGAAAGAAGGAAAGAAAGAGAGAAAGAAGGAAAGAAAGAGAGAAGAAGGAAGGAAGGAAAGAAGGAAGGAAGGGAAGAAGGAAGAAGAAAGAAAGAAAGAAAGAAAGAAAGAAAGAAAGAAAGAAAGAAAGAAAGAAAGAAAGGAAAGAAAGAAAGAAAGAGACACACACAGAAAGAAAGAAAGAAAGAAAGAAAGAAAGAAAGAAAGAAAGAAAGAAAGAAAGAAAGAAAGAAAGAAAGAGAAGAAAGAAAGAAAGAAAGAAAGAGAGAAAGAAAGAAAGAGAGAAAGAAAGAAAGAAAGAAAGAGAGAAAGAAAGAAAGAGAGAGAGAAAGAAAGAGAGAGAGAAAGAAAGAAAGAGAGAAAGAAGGAAAGAAAGAGAGAAAGAAGGAAGGAAGGAAGGAAGGAAGGAAGGAAAGAAAGAAAGAAAGAAAGAAAGAAAGAAAGAAAGAAAGAAAGAAAGAAGAAAGGAAAGAAAGAAAGAAAGAAAGAAAGAAAGAAAGAAAGAAAGAGACACACACAGAAAGAAAGAAAGAAAGAAAGAAAGAAAGAAAGAAAGAAAGAAAGAAAGAGAGAGAGAAAGAAAGAAAGAAAGAAAGAGAGAGAGAAAGAAAGAAAGAGAGAAAGAAAGAAAGAAAGAAAGAAAGAGAGAAAGAAAGAAAGAGAGAGAAAGAAAGAGAGAGAGAAGGAAGGAAAAATAGAAAACTTAACTATTTTCCAAAGATTCGACACAAAGATTTCCAAGAAAATCTACCCTCCTCATACGAATTTTTAAATGGAAGGCTTTCCAAAATATGTATTTTCTCAAACATGGCTCCAACATTTTGGTGAAAATATAAAATATTTAATGCAAACTGGAAGATTTAGGTCCACATTTTTATTGTTTACTTACTATCCTTATTTCCCTATCTTTGATGTTTCTCATTGATTTCCTTTTGGTATCAACAATTTAAATGCCTACATGCCTGATGGTCTTTAAAGTGAGAAATGTACATTACAAAATATTGGAATTCTGTAACGCCTGTTTTCTGCCATTTGAAATCAGCATTTTTTTCGATACAAAATGCTTCTTCCAGGAGATTTATTTTTCAATTATAACCAAAGTTGGAGCATATACTTATAAATGTGCAGTGAACAAAGTTAGGTCATAGCTTTTGCATGTAACACTAATCGATTGGCAACGTTGGCATTTCATTTTGCATAATATATTAAAAATTCAGAAGTTATGTAAATGTAAAACAAAACAAACAAAAAAGAAAAATAGTAATATCTTGATTCTATGAAACGTAATTTCTAATGTTTTGTGCAAACTCTGTAGGCCACTCTCCCTGAACAGAAAACACACCAAGTTTAGTTCTAATATCCCAATAGTCTTGCGTGGAGCACTTTATAAATGTAGTAATGTATCATACTAAATAATTACTGTTATTGACTATTCCAATCATGCGTGACTTGTTTTAAATCAACCAATCATGTGTATAAAATTTTCAAATTTCAACCTTCATTCGAGAAAAATGTATCAAATTCCATTATAAACCTCCTCTGAATTTTAATTTTTATCACCTCCTCTGTTTTTTTTTTTTTTTTTTTTTTTTTTTTTTTTTTTTTTTTTTTTTTTTAGGTTATCAGATTAGGGAATCTAGCTGCACTGTCCTATGTATGCGCAAGAGCATATGTAATTTGACGCAACAGAACCACTGGGTTTAAATGTCAAAAAATGGCTGACTCGCGCTTCAGTGAATTCTGAATTTCATGAAATAGTTCGTAGAGGAAAGCCTCAGAACACAGAATACAACAGGGAATATGTTTGGAATCAGTTTGACAAATCTTGAATTGAACGAAATTATAAAGTAACAGTAGGTACCCCAAGTACTGGCACTGCCTTAAAGATTGCAACATCAATATGAGAAAACTAAATGGAGAAGAGTATAAAGAATACACCGTGAAAATGTTTGCCTGTGCCATTTTCTTTTAAGAGGTTAGTACTTACAGTACAGCATTTAAATAACATTTCATTGTCTGTATCATTCTTTAATTCGTGAAATAGCCTTAATAAATGCAACTCGTGATATTCACTTCGTGACTCAAGAATTTATCGATAGTTTGATAATCTGTAGTGGCATTACTGATCTAACAAATAACTGCAGAGGCTTGAAACTTGGTGTGCTCCTTTATTAAAGTGAAGCAGGTATACAGTAAACCTTTCAAAAAATTGAGAAATAGTTTTAGAATTTAGAAAATTCACGAGAGCGTTGCCTTGAAGTATTTACATGACAAATAATAGGTGTATCTTGAATGTCCCGGGAATAATCTGTGAAGTGTAACTTGTAAACCGTAAGAGATAGACACAATTTTATTACATAAAAGGTATAAATCTCGTAAAAGATATAATTTATGCCAAGTAAATGTGTGTGGTGTTAGCCATTTCAAGACATTCTTTGTTATTGGTTTGCATTTTCAAATATACTTTTTTCAAGCAGTAAGTTGCTTATTGTTTTTTTTATGGTGGTCATTCAAAGAGCATGGAATTTCAAAGCCATCCAAAAGCGACCTGCTTTTTAAAAAATCTGAATATTGCTTTAGCCCTCCTATACCTACAATGTATAATGACAGATTATTTTAATTAACAAGGAGTGGATAAGGGTACGCATTTGTAAGAATAGATTGGTAAGTAGAGAAAGTCATGTGAACGCAACATATCGGAATTTTTCCTTAGATTTACAGCCTGCTATTTGCATGAGTTTCCTTGCATTCTTTCTCATTACATCTTTCACCTATAAGTGTAAGTTTCAAAGCCTTTCTTGACACCCGCTGTTACTCCATCCAGATCACGGACTACCCACTGTGGTAGTTTTAATCTAGCGAAGATAGATTATCCATTACAGGGCTGGACAACTGGTGCTCAGAATGCACATCTTTCTCACTACCTTGACCGGTAGCTGTATGTGTAGCAGATCGGTCAATGTATCGCGCGAGTCGTCCAGGCCTGATCAAACATCACTGTACAGTTCATATGTTTCTTTATTGAATCTTATTCTTTAAACTCCATATTCTTGCTTTGGTTCATAAATTCTTAAGATTCTCCTTTGCAGTGCATCCAATCTTTGCTCGGATTTGGTTGGTAAGTGCCCATATCTCATAGACATGAGAAATAGTTTTATTGCCCAGACGGTTGTTTTACATTGATGTATTTCATTATCTCTGTTGATTGTCAAGCACTTCTACATGTTACCCTCCTCTCGGGGGGACTTACAACCTTAAGGACCTGCAAGCAAGACTTGTGTCAGTAGCCTGTCGAGCAGCAAGCAACCTTTGGATCACAGCAGACCCACGATGGATAAAGAGGAAGGACATGAAATGTAATGGTGCAAGGACATCAGGAAAATTCATGGATCAAATTATTCATGCGCTCGCATTGCGGCGGTGCCAAGTTGCTTGGTATCAATTAAATCTAACACAGTAAATTATGCTCTATTTACTATCTATCTGCATGCGCTATTGTTTGAGTCAATATACACAACATAGCTGAATTCATTGATGCTTGTAACTTTCATAATTATAAATTTAAAGAATAATGATGCCAGTCAATAACGTTGTTTTAAACCACCTCTAACTGCAAATTTCTCTGCTAAGTCTGTCTTAATTTCAATAAAAGAATTGAGAAAGGAAATTTGGGTAGAAAACATTTCAGGCTTAACATATTTTCCTGTGTGACCATTGTTAGGCTATTAGTTTATTAGGAATTCAAAATTCATATAGTTTGGCCCTATTTATGGGGTTACAAGCTGCTTTGAAGTGCAGCAACGGTTCATGATAGTTCAACACTATATTTCAGTAACTTCTCACCAGTAGAAAGAATTTTATCAAAGGTTGATGATCCATCTGGATTTCTGTTCGATATTCTCCCCTTTTTCAGATGAGGGTTTCATTTAATCTACTTGAATTTCAATAAATAATGTGTATGCGTACGTACATAACAGAGATTTCTCAATGGTTATTGCATCTCAGGTTTTCCCTGCTTCTAGTGATCAATTTCCCTCCCATCATCCGGCGTTGTTTCATTCTGTTGTAAATTAACAATTAAATTGTAAATACATTTCATCCGACTCTCCTTCACATTTATACATTTCTGTGGGAACTTTTATGTCTTGGAACCTTGTTTTTCACACTATTTATGGTAATCCATTCTTTCTTGATTTCCTTCTGACCAGTTGTGTTTTAATTGGCACCTAAGAAAAAAGTTTTATTACTGGCTTTTGTAATTACCGCATGACGAACGTAACACAGAGAGACAAAAACTGGCAGAGGGCAAGAATTCAGATAGAGAAGGCCAGAGTGGGAGAAATAACGAAAGCGTAAGGGAAGGACCAGCAGAGGGGTGAGGGAAAAAAAGAAAGAAAGGAATCTTCGTGCTTAACGCAACAACACAAGCGGAGCTGCGGGTTCTGCAAGTTTGCAATAAGAGTAGAAGGAATTTCATAGATTCGCTTAAACCCTTGATTACATCAATGTCACATTTCGCACCAGCTGGGGCATGTTATATTGAGGAGAATTTTTAATTTCCATTTCAATGTTAATGATCAAAAGGATTTCGAGAAAAAATACATGTGCGTGCTTCGTGTAGTAATTGTCTTTGGAATTCATTTGGACACATAAGATTAACGTATTTACACAATACAAATATTGTATTATTTCCTTCATCAGCACGTGCCATGCAAATATTTATAATTTATGTAAAGTTTTAATTTACAAAATATTGTTATATAATAATTTTTCATTTTACTGATATACGAATAGTGAATTTAATAATAATAATAATAATAATAATAATAATAATAATAATAATAATAATAATAATAATAATAATAATAATAATAATAATAATAATAATAGTAATAATAATAATAATAATAATAGTAATAATAATAATAATAATAGTAATAATAATAATAGTAATAATAATAATAATAATAATAATAGTAATAGTAATAATAATAATAGTAATAATAATAGTAATAATAATAAAAATAGTAATAATAAAAATAGTAATAATAATAATAATAATAGTAATAATAAAAATAGTAATAATAATAATAATAATAATAATAATAATAATAATAATAATAATAATAATAATAATCATAATCATAATCATAATCATAATCATAATCATAATCATAATCATAATCATAATCATAATCATAATCATAATCATAATCATAATCATAATCATAATCATAATAATAATAATAATAATAATAATAATAATAATAATAATAATAATAATAATAATAATAATAATAATAATAATAATAATAATAATAATAATAATAATAATAATAATAATAATAATAATAATAATAATAATAATAATAATAATAATAATAATAATAATAATAATAATAATAATAATAATAATAATAAAGTAACAATCATTCCAATTTAAAACAAGACTAGTCAACCCTATTTCTAATCTATTTAGCAATCTAGAGAAAACCAATAGAAACATAGCTGGTAACTTAACTTAGCCTAGTTAAATAATAACCCTACCACTAATTCCCTGCATGTGACGTCCTGGTGACCAGTACAAACATAAACTGCCTAAATTCAAATTCATTGAAGACTAATTATATTAATAATCTTGAAAAGCTGCTTTGTTTCGTGTTGCTTAACATACGAAGTGATAATACGGAAAGAGTATTTGAGAAGTAAAGGAATCCAAAATAAGTTTACGGTACCGCCTCATTTGCCTGTTACGAGAACTGAGAAAAACTTGGAAAAAGACCTCAGACAGAGAGGACGGTACTAACCTGATTTGTACCGCGGACTTCCCGTTCACGAGTCCGTACCTTAGGAATACAGATCCTGAGAAAACCCGTTGTTTACTATATGCGCATTTTGCGAGGGGGAGGGGTGTTAGCAAGGAGGCATTTCCGTTGTGTAAAAGTACGGAGAAAAGCGACTGCAAATCGCGTCAAGGGGGACGCAATACGCGATTGTGCGAGTGATCAATGGTAGAGAAAGTGTGTCTGTATAATGTGCACAGAGGGGTGAGTGGGGGTGACACGTGCATTGCATCCTTCTCTCCCCACAGTTGATTTGCCAGCACGTGACGACTTCACTAAAGCGGACACATATGTTCTGCTTGGAAACGATGTTATTCCAAAATAGGTTAACGCTGTGAAACTTGTCGTGTTGAAGTTACTCGTCATTAGCTCTGGCGGACCTTTTCATTCCAACCACTCTAGCGCGATCAAGTCCTCTGCTACTAAAATTCACAAGTGTTCATAGATTTAAGCAATAAAAATCTTACGTCTTACATTCACATTACTTTCCCTACCCTGGATCGTTTATTAGTGCGTATACCTACTAACTATTCGTACAAAAACTTATTTTTCTACTTACTTCGTTTTAATCGAGATAACCATAAGTCCAATCATTGAATCGGAGCTGCTGCCAGAAAAATCTGGGCAGCAATATCAAAACGAATATACAGAATGTTAGGGGTATAGGTGCAGATGCGTATTTTGATAAATGGTACCTTAATGTGTACCCACTGTTAGTTGTTTCTCATCGTCTAACAGTTTTCATACAGACTAATTATACAGTTTACTGCCTGGTATTTTGGCGTATTGTAACTGCGCCATGAAATGAACAACGCTTGAGAGATAGATTAGCCGCTTTGCTTCACACCTCAATGAGCGACCCACTGGGCTAGATAATGTGAGGTCATTGGCCTTGCAGAAAGCATTTAAATTCGGCTCCACCCACGCTGCGTCATGTTTTCTGTTGCTTGCCTACTTGAAGATACTAACCAATGTGAAAACATGTCACGTAAAATTAAAAGTCTGCAAATGAATAAGATATTAACGTAATATTGTTCATTACAGTATCCTCAATTATCTGCACAAATATATACACTTATTGCATTCAAAGATTGATGTAAAGTAAGCAGTTTGTCTTGTGAACGAACATGTGGTACTGACTTGTTTACATGAAAAGTTGTGATCATTGGTAGCTAACATATATTTGTTTTCAATTATTCTTTTGAGAAAATGCTGGTAAAGTTAATGATTAACATAAAAACAATGTTGGCTTATATTTCTTGTTTTACGATCATTTTGTTTAAAACCCTGTGAATGTTGTTATGACCGGTCGCTGCCATCTCGATTTTGTTTAATGATCGCTTAAAGGTTACCTTTCATTACTACTTTAGCCGTCTGCACCAAAAAAGTGCCAGGTATTTTTAGCCGTGCTAACTGTTGGCCAAAGCTGTTTTAGAAAACCTGTAGAAGATGTCTAAGGATTCTGTTTTTAAAAGCTTAAAATTGTCCGCTGGCTAAGGTTCTGTAATTCAAAACGTATTTGGATCTTTTGCTTTACAGTGGACTCACTTAATTTATTTTAAAATGTTGCTATTTGTTGGGATCTCTTTCCAAAGTATTAAATTTTTGGGTAACTAATATCTCCATAGGCTTAAAAGATATTCACTTGGAATTTGAATTAAATTTATTTACAATTTGGAATTAAGTATTTTATCTTAATGATGGTTAATGCAGATAGGGTTTGTATTCACTAAAATATCTCATATATATGCAACTCTTTTATCTTTAATATATGCTCTATTATTGCACTAGTTATGCACTAAAATGTTAACTTTAAGCTTATACCTTCCATATTCGGGCGGCAATTTTAAAGACATTGGAAGTCCACTTTTTACCCGGCTTTGCTTTAACACCGACTTCAGCATCCAATACGTTTAACTGTGGACTACACATTTTCTATTTCAAATTCTTATATTAGACATATCTACAATCTTTGAAGTGTCAATACGTTATTGGCTAATATCCACTTGAGAGAGCAATACACACATTCGAAGTGGCGTTTTATAGGGTACCTCTGTGACGCAGTGATTATGACATTGGCATTCAAGTACAAGATCAGTATAGTTTTTGAGTTCGAGTCTCCTTCACTATCTCACTTCACCCCTTTCTTTTTTTTCTTTCTTTTGTGTAGAGCATATTAATAACTTTGATTTAGATTTTAAATTGTGTTTCAATTTATGTATTTGTATTTGAACATGCCAGTACAATTAATTACAATTCTTGCGAACCAAAAAGTTGAATCCTGCTTAGTACATTCATACACTGTTCTTCAAAATCGTAAGTGGTTTAAAGAATGAAGAAAGAAAAATATATAAAAATAACGTACGCCATTTTATAGGAACTGCTCGAAATGTTGATCTGAATTCTCAAGGCTAAGTTGACAGAGGCGAAGAAAAGATTGTCGTACTCTATCCAAGATTTCTGGTGTGAGCCGTGTCAAGGATAGCATCTTTTGGCGATACGAATTAAGCCACAAATGCAGTTAAATGGACATCATAGAGTAGGCTACATAACAAGAGGGCAACTAACCGTCGTTCAGTGTCGCATTGTCATGTGTTTGGTCAGAGATTTGAGAGATTTTGACATTAAATCTTAAGAATGCTGATAACGAGCTGCTGAAAATCGATATTTCTATACTCGGACAGCAGTTTTAAAGACATTCTAAGACACATTTTCATCCGGATTTGCTTTAACATTGACTTATCAGCATCTGATACCAATACGCTTAATATCACATAACTAGGTATGTTTAGTCGCGGACTATATATTGCCTACGAAAAATTACTTATATTACTCACATCTACGATCTCTCGAGTTATTTCGGTGTAGTTCATCAACAGCCTGTGTGAGTGTGTGGGTGTGTGTGTGTGTGTGTGTGTGTGTGTGTGTGTGTGTGTGTGTGTGTGTGCGCGTGTGTGTGTTGTGTAATTATTCAGGGGGATATGGGCGCGAGTATTTGTGATGAAATCGCAATGTAAAATGTTTGTAAGAATTCCTGTACATACCAAAGGCAATTGATAAAAAATATTCGTGCTGCGATTCGGCCTAGTAATGCTAGAAGCTGAAGAAAGCGAATGCTCTTCATCTGGAACGAAACGCACCGGATGGAACATCAATAACATAAATTTAATACGGATACACATTGACAATCCCCTGCCTAATTAAATTTTCACGGAGGGAGCAAAAGTTTGACCCTGCCGTAACAGCTGCTGCAGTGGGTGGGATGCTGGAATGTGCGAGATGGTCCAGAGGAGTGGAAACACGAGATCAACTTCTTGAGGCGGGAAGATGAAACACAACATGTGTGACCAGATATTTCGGGATGAGTTTGCGTTCCTCATAGAAAATGAGGCGGCGGGTCCTAAGGTCGCTGTGCTCATTTGACCATGCCACGGACTGTTAACAAGGTCCTCGCAGGGGCACTACTTCCTGGTAGAGTTCCATTCCGTTGCACCTTGTCGCTTTAGTCTAGCATGTGGGCCTCAAATCATGCAGCAATTAAATAAAAGGAGCAAGAAATCAGAGATGAGAAGTTTCCACTCGAAAACCGTCACCATTGGCCCAAATCACGTTTGGTGTGTGCGAGTATGCCACATGAAATGACTCTCAAAGATGCAGTTCAAAGTCACCGGATTATCACATAATTGTTACAAAAGTCAACATAACATGATATTTAACATAATCAAAATTAAATAAATCATATTTATACATTTTAATGAACAAATTTTGAAGTATTTACACATATCTACTCTTCATGTTTAAGAGTATTTGCATAAAAGTTTCAGCTTTAAAGGGACAAGCTATTCTGAACAGAAATAACACGTGAGTTAAATTACCACAGCTCTTGAAATTCTCAATGGTTTCTCCCAACATTTTCATTAGTTATTCTTTCTTATGTGGTTGAGTCTATAAAACTTATTGCGACCAACAGAAAAATAAAATTTACTCTTAATGCACGTGTATTCGTGTACCTTTTTCTGTGAAACTACTTTCAGTACAAAATCACACTTTTGCATGCTTATTCTCAGTATAATCAGTTATCTTGTGAACAATTTCCCACTTAATTGTGTGTACCAGTTTATTAAAAATTAAAAAAAGAATATTTGAAAAGTTGAAAAAAGTAAAAGTGGAAAACTGCAATGCTGTTGCCTTTTTAATAACACTAAAATATTATAAAACCAGTTCAATAATTTCAACTGTGTGTTGTATACGTGTAATGAAAATTTCAGCTCTCTACCTCTCATATTCTGAGAGAAAGGTACATGAATTTACGTGTTTTAAAACTAAATATTATTTTTCTGATGAATGAAATATTTTTATAGATTAAATCATAAGTTACCAATACAAATAATCACTTGAAATAACTTTCATGACTTGCAGAATAATTCGTTACAATTTCAGCAAAGCGTATTGACAACTTTAAGAGCAGTGGCACATAATGTAACTCACTAAGCTGTAATTTCTGAATGTTCAGACTACTTTGTCCGCTTGATGGTGAAGTTCCTAATTATAATGTTGGTTATTCATCAAGATTTTAGCAAGTTTTAGTTCATGCTAAAACCCTACCCTCCACCCCATCAAAGATCTTAAAATTATCTTTAAAATATTTTAAATGTAAATCTTGTTTTAAGTGAAAAGGTACTTGGATTTTTATTGTGCTTGATGCCTAATGATAAAAGCACGTGTTAAATTGGGCACAAATTGCTAATTCGTTTTCTAATTTTTAATATATACAGGCTGGAAGGAAAGTCATTTAATTACATTCCTTCTAATATGTGCTTTATAGAAGGATTACAAACAAAAAGGTCTAATGCCATTTTGTTCTTTGATCAGCCGATTTCGAAAAAATAAATGGATTTTGTTCCAAATTGGATGCGTAATTCCACAAGAATATACGAAGATAACAGGTTATTATTTGTAAGATGCGTAGAGTAACTTATTTCTGATATAGCTTCGGTAGTAATTATGGGACAACAGACAGGGTTTCGAAATAATTAATCACTTAAAGGATGTGAAGGGATGCTCCAAGCAGCTATCTCAGACACGAAATAAGTCGACAACGCTGCGTTGAGGTTCGTCAGGGAATTGACCTGGTTTGTGGATGTAAACAGGTTGGGCGCTTTCGCTTTCGTGTAATGTTTTGGGAAAAGGCAGGGCATGAGTTTGTTTTCAGGACGTACCGTTATGGTGTTTATGTACTGAGCTAGGGAAAGTGACCACCCACACAATCTGCAGTGTTGTCAGCTTGTTTTCGATAAAACTCAAATATCTCCGTAGGAAATGGTCAAAGACAAAAGCGTAAGATACAAAATGTGCTCCAAATAGCGAGATCTACCACTGGTTTAAATTAATATAATGACTTCCCTTCCACTCGGTATAGGTAGAGTTAGCTTCATAGGATAAATCATGACCTGTATTATGCAGCAAGGGTTGCAAAATACCGAAGAAAGTCAGTGGTTCGACATAAACATAGGTTTACCGGTCTGTTGATGTTACTCGAAATCCTGTGATCATCTCGTGAAAGCAGATACCTACGTAAAGGAGTGATTACTCAAGCACTTGCTTCGAAATGTACTACTTTTCCTTAATTATTCTAATAAAGTTATATTTTAGCGTGAATAATGATATGCAATCATGCTTTATGAATAACAATGCATGTTTTAGATTCTATCACATAGGCTTCAGTAACTTTATTGCACGGTGACATACACTCTATTCACGTATTGCCGTTCGCTTTGTTCAGGTAGGCAAGCCAAATGACAGCATCAGGGATGGTAAAATATCTCTACTGTTTCATTACATTACGTAGGACTTCATGCTTTTGTTTAAGCTGTTTCTAACACTGTCATTGTGTACGAGGCAAAGTGTATTTGGTGTATTGAAGCTTTGCTTGTTTCCATCGATCTAATCGACATGCTATGTGTGTACTCGTAATTGTATAATTCGAATAATATTATGATGTTCGTAACATGAAAACCAATATTCCGTAGCACATTACAAATAATGACGATGATGATAGGAATGATAATGATAATGATAATAATAATCACATCTATTGCCAAAGGGCATATTACAAGCATTAACATCAGAAAACAGATTGTTTATTAACGTCCTCCAACGTAGTGTCATATCGGACGGTGGATGAATGACATGATGCTCAAATGAGCCCGAGGTCCATGGAACTTTAAGTTACCCCACATTCGTCTTCTCGAGATGATAAGAAATAATAAGAAACGTTACAATAAACATTAACTAATAACATAAGCAAATACAGATTTTTAACTATTGTAATTTCCAGCTCAATAAAATAGATTTACAATGACACCTGTAATCACATTTCTTAAAAATTCTCAAAAGTCTAAGATACAAAACAATAAATTCGTAGCCAAGAGGTGTGCACAGATCATGTTAGTCTTCAAACCTGTTTAGTTTTACTGAACTAAAATCGGCACTTATGCATTAATAATTGTTGTAATTAAACAGTTAAGAATGATCAGCTTTTCATTCTTAGTCTCATAAAAATGCAATATTCATGGGCAATATATATTAACACCCTTTGCATTAATTATTTTTATGTTAATAGCGTTTCATATTCAATGGGAAGAGCGAGTGTGGTTTTAAATTAAACTATTTTGTTGTTGTCAGTTGGCCAGGATCACATCAGCGTCGCCGGTGTACCAGAATTTCGTCCCGCAGGTGATCTTTTACATGCCAATAAATGTACGAATATAGAACTGTCGTTTTTAAGAACACTTAAAAACCATTGGGCTGGGCCGGATTTGCACCCGCAACCTTGGGGCCACCGTTTAGCCAACTGAGCCACCCAGACCGACTCGGCTGTGGTTGGCACTGGGTTTGGCTAATCTTGTCTCGAAAGTAAACACTGATGTGGAATCGTCTTTACGTTGTGCGCCATATGATGTGGAATCGTCGCTCCTATTTCCGCTATCCTTCGCCGACTGCTGCTTTCTGGTCTTCTGCTCCGGCTGCTCTGGCATGCGACTTTAATCTCAGGGTATGCGTGGATGTTTGCGAATAAAACCAGAACTTCGTTGAAACACTTTTATTCTCACCAAAATGAGCAAGCGTGAGATTTGCCGATCGTTATTAAATTAGTTGAGTCGTTACCGTGTCTCTATTAAGGCATGAAGGAGTCTCTTCCGGCTGGTATCTCCCGTCACCAGTATGAAGGGAATCTTCTGCTCGTCGTCACTTTGAAGGGTCGGTATGATGAATTCTTTTCTCGTATAAAAGATCCGGCTAACTCTTTCGATGAACTGCGATGACTCTTTCTCTCCTATCTCGGTCGTGGTACGGGTATGAAGTATGTTCACAATTTACAGCTGATAATTTTCCTTGAGACGCGACCCCCGTGAAAATTATATGTTACGTCGATGTATTAACTTTTAGTCTTTCTAATGAGATAGTCTTCTTTGCTCTGGAGGCCACAATTGAAATAATATTAGTGTATTTATTATCACAATTTTATTCGTTAATATATATAACATTTACAATGAAGACAAAAGATAATCGCACTAGGCCAACTGCAAACGATATAATGCAAACAATCAAACAATGGGAAACAAAACACTCCAACACAACACCTACCATAACTAATAATACTGCATCAAATGCCCCTCATCACAGTATATGCAACTAATTCTATTTTGGGAAAATTGTTTTCAGCCATACAATGTTGCATGTACTGTGATGATCTCCCCACAACAATGTAATTGTACAACAATATAACAACTGTGTTGAAAAACATGTCATCGTTGAATACAAAAATATTTTCTCTTGACAATGTTTCGATTTTTGGCAACTTTCAGGGGTTCTATGCCCCTCCCCACTAAAATTTGTTTTATGATTTTTCTTATAATTGATTGTCACGTCACTTTGCCATATCTATTTCGGCATCTCGGTAGGGCTTAAGCATAGTCTTGTGGTACTTGCCTACCTTTTTGCCGTTACTACCCTCAAGTCCATATGTATGATCTCCAAATTTCTCCGATATCCTGAATGGTCCTTTGTATAATAGATTCATTCGCCTATATATCTTCTTGGAGGCTCTTGACAAATTAAACTGTCTAATGAGGACTTTATCACCGACTTCGGGATTCCATTTTGCTTCATACCTCTTGACTTGAGATGCCCTTTATTGAATTTGGAATGGGCCGGCTTTTATGGGAGTAAGGGGTAGCGTTTTCCACTTTAAAGATGTGGGTGTACTTGTTGCACAGACCGGGTTTCGAACTGAATACTTCTCGGTTCTTGATTAAGCACGCTCTCAGTTGATTCTTTTGTTCTTCATTTATATTGTGCGCATTATTCACTTTTTCGTTCAGCGTAGCCATAAAAGATTCTTCTTCTTTCTTTTTATCATCTCCGACGACATCCAATCTGTATACTCCGCAATCATCTCGCAGATGGTGATTCTCTCCTCGAACTCCGCGAACATTATTATTAAACAAATCAATTTCGACGTATTTTTGTATATCATCGCAGTCGTCTTCTTCATTTGCACTTACTTTTTCGTCGTCGTACAATATAACATTCTCTACAAAAAATCTTCCATTATTAACATCGTCGAAATCCTCGTTCGCTTCAATATTTTCACCTTCTAACAGTCTCACTATTCGCGTGTTTTCACCATCTTTAACGCGTAGTTCATGCTCTTCGAAATCGATGATTGCTTGCCAGTGATAAAGTAAGTCGTTTCCAATAATAATTTCTCTTGCCAAACGCTGAATAACTAATGCGACAAAATCAAATTTCCAACCATTTACATGTGCTTTAACTAACATTTGATATTTCACCCGATCTCTCTTTTTACCGATCGCTGTACTACAATACACATTGTTTACGTGCAAGTACTCTATCTTGTTTGAGGATAATAATTCCTGGAATAATTCCTCTGAAATTACCGATGAGCTTGCCCCAGTATCTATTAACACAGTGAAGCTACGGTCCCATATATTTAACTCAATTTGAGGTGGATTGACTAACTCTTTATTGGACTTTACTGGGTTAATTTTGTTGTCGGTGATTAAATTTACGTGAATTTTGCCCTGTGCCTGCACCATCAAATCATTTTCCAAGGCATAAAATGATTTCGGAATTAATTTCCCTGATTCTCATTCGTTTGATTGTTACTTGTTGATATCGTGCCAGTATTTGTTTCTTGATTCTGTGTTCTAGGAAAGTCGCGATCATTCCTGCGTTCGACGCTTTCCTCCTCGAACCTAGGCACTTGGGTTACATTTTCCTGATAATTTGTACTATGATTTCTCGGATCGTAGCTTCCATTCCACCTACGATTGTAATTTCTGTAAAACCGGATGTGATTAATTTGACTGGTTCTTCCACGCCCTCTGGTATCGCCACCATAATCATGATTACGTCTCTCGTATCGCGGATTTTGTCTGTCTCGCGGTATAGGACCTCTGTAATTCGATCTTACATCAGGACGTCTATTTGTTCTGTAGTTTTCACCATTATTTTGGTGTGTTTCATCTCTCACACCATTTCCCTGGTTCTCATTCGTTGTTGGAAAATTATTTCTAAGACGTTCTAATTGCGTTCCTTGATTCCTACCTTGGCCACCTACAGCGCGCTGTCCATTTTCATATCGCTGACTGGAGTTAGTCTCTTGGTAATTATTCTGTGCCTCGAACTCTGCCAATAATTCAATTACGTCCGAAAAATCAACCGGTTTCGCCACGATCAGATTATTTCTTATGTGCGGTGGATAATGGCGAATAAGTGCTTCAATAACCTCCTGTTCACTCAACTGAGGTTGGAGTAGTTTCGATTTGTTCGCCAGTTTCAAAAAATACTCCATCATTGAAATACCACGTTTACTGTCATAATGTCCGGTAGCCAGTTCGACTTTAATCTGGTTTTGGCGTCCCGGTCCCCAAAATCTATTTATAAAAAGGTTTCGAAACATACTATATGTTTCGTGAGACGCCAAAGTTAGTCTTAACCATTCCAATGCGTTTTTCTTAAGACAGCGTTTAACCACCATCATTCGTATCTCGTTCGGAATTCGTTTGATCCTAAAATAATCCTCCAGTTCTTTTATGAAAATTTTTGGATTGTCACCGGCTTCTTCGTCAAATGACGGAGGGGTTAGGTCATGGAACAAGTGACTAGCGTGACAATTATGGTTTTGACTAGGGGAGTGCATTGGCATAGCTAAATCATTCTCCTGAAAGTCCACCATATTACTGTTATTGTCAAATGCATCAGTATTGGTCATATTTTTGCATTCACTCACAAATTGATCATGATTGTCATTAACTCTATCAGCCTGTAGAGCAATCACAACTTGGGAAAGCCTTCCTGTAAATTCTTTTTCCTTTGTAACCGTTTCATTTATTCTATTTACATTTACATTGGCTTCCTCCTTTACTTTATTCAATTCTTCTCGCTGTGACTGCATCTCAGCGCTTATACCCTTTACAACATTTTCTAAACTATCAATTTTTACATCAATGTCATTTTGTTTTGACCTAATTCCATCTTGATACATTTTACAACTCTGTTCTACCACGACTATCTCTGTTCTCAATTCATCTCCTACCTTTGCAATTTTTGCATTCTGTTCTGCTAGTTTTTCATCAAATTCTTTACTTAATTCAGCTTTCATTTCTACCACTGTCTTCTCCTGTCCTAACTTAACTTCATTTATCAATTCTCCTAGCCTAGCTATTTCTACTGTGTTTGATTCCTGTCCTAATTTTATCACGCTTACTAACTCACCTAATTTAGCTATATCATTGTTACTTGATTCAATTCTTTCTGTACATTCCTTCTTACATAATTCAATTTCTTGTGACAATTTATTTATATTTCTGGCATTATCCTCCTTCAAATCTGCTACATTTCTAACAAAATCTGCTTTTATATCTGCTGTATTTTTGTTCATCGCTTCCAATATTTCTTTCAATCCTATTTCAGATTCCTTACATACTACATTCTTTCTACCTTCTACTGATAACTTATCACTCACTTCCCTCTCTACACTATCATTATCTTTCTCAACTTTTTCCATCTTCTGTACAATTTTTTTATTGCGTAGTATCATAAATTAGTACTAGTCTTACTTGAATTCTGGAGCACAAGAAAAAGGATACTCCGTCAAAATGTCTTCTTTTCACTCTTTGTCCAGGTACATATTTTTACTCTATACGCCTGTATTCGAGCCGTCGCGCGTCTGGGCGCCAGTATGAAGGAGTCTCTTCCGGCTGGTATCTCCCGTCACCAGTATGAAGGGAATCTTCTGCTCGTCGTCACTTTGAAGGGTCGGTATGATGAATTCTTTTCTCGTATAAAAGATCCGGCTAACTGCGATGACTCTTTCTCTCCTATCTCGGTCGTGGTACGGGTATGAAGTATGTTCACAATTTACAGCTGATAATTTTCCTTGAGACGCGACTCCCGTGAAAATTATATGTTACGTCGATGTATTAACTTTTAGTCTTTCTAATGAGATAGTCTTCTTTGCTCTGGAGGCCACAATTGAAATAATATTAGTGTATTTATTATCACAATTTTATTCGTTAATATATATAACATTTACAATGAAGACAAAAGATAATCGCACTAGGCCAACTGCAAACGATATAATGCAAACAATCAAACAATGGGAAACAAAACACTCCAACACAACACCTACCATAACTAATAATACTGCATCAGGCAGAAAATCGTTAATATTAACTATAATGTGTCCTCACACTTGAGGATCCGGAATACAAGTCCCGTGACTGAAGATGTGGGCGACGAGTGTAGTGACCCACCGGGTTCTGGAGGGCGACCCTTTCTCTCCGGGTTCTCGCAGGCAAGTGTCCGTGCATTATCACGCTCTCTGTACCTTTCACTTCCTAATTAGCAACAGGGTTTCGAAGAATCGACCATCCCTTGTTTTCCGGCTCACACCGGCACTGAGCGATTTCCAGGAAAACCGGTATTACTGTGTATCAGGCTGACTACCTGGACTTTACCATTAATGACTTGTCTGTACCTTTTCGTGCCTTCTGACAATTTTAGTTACAACTAATCTCCCAGATCCTGTAATTTTATATATGTAACGATTTTAACATTTTCTGATTATTTAATTCCGCCGTATGATGCAATATTCTATCCATAATTATGGCGTTCACAATTTCGGCTTCAAAACATACACATATCGTTAAACATATTTTTGGCGTTACTGTATGATTTAGTCCATTGTTTTCATTAGCATTAATCATTCGACCAAAATCGAAACCCACAGAAACCTTTCGGTTACATTTTAATTTTATATATATTTAGGAACGAACGATGATGAGCGAGCTGTAAATACTTACAAGAGTTTGCATTATTTGCTCCTTAGAAATACTGAGTTCACAATTCATAGGAATGAAGCACTTATTTTGAACGATTCATTAAAATGATGACCATCATTAACGCGATATTTCCTGACAATGGTTTGTCACAGTAAACAGTTGTAAGATGCCACGACCCATTGCAAAATGTAATGCTACAAAACCCATACAGGCACATCGGAAGTAGACTTTTGGACCCCCACTGAATAACTCAAACAAGTGAATTTTGGACATATAGGGTTTGGAACTGGAATACAAGTTGCTCATGGAATTGAGGTTGTACCTTTTTGGAGGACTTAAGCGCTAATACGACGTTTTCTTATCATGCGAAACATCGTAAGCATAAGGCAGCTACTTGTCCTATATTTCTATATTCAAATCAGCTCTTTCCATATTTACACTTAGAACTTGTCTTCTTTTTCCTCAGCTGTTGAATACTGAAACACGTATCCGACAGCGCAGATGATGAGCCATCCATTGTCTTGGTTCCGTCAGTGTTTTAATCAGGATTACCTCGTTTCTTACCCTCTTGGCAGACTAGCTTCTGGTCATTTGACAGCCAGGAAATTAATCTGTCGGCCAAGCGGAAGACAAGAGACTGAATGACTGACAGACTACTCTGCTGGAGAAGAGAAGATATCCGCAGAAGAAGAACCCTACTCACCGTCAGAGAGGTCGAGTTATTCGTTGCTGTATCGATCCAAGCACTCGCAACGCTCGAGGCGATAACCGCAGATCCCCCAAGATATGCGGAACCTCTGCGTTACTTCTTGTCGCATTCATTCCACGGTTTTTTTCTGTGCAGAATTTCCTTAGTGACTGGTACGTGAGTATTACAAAACAGAAGTATTTAACATCGTTCGCATTCTGGGGAACATAGTAAAAATTAATTTATCTATTACCTACAGATTGCGTCTCAGTTCGAACCGCAAGGGCTTCCACAAAACCAGAAACAATGAAGAACTAGTTAATATTGCGTTCACAGATGTATTCCATGTTTTAAATACACTTCTACTGAAAACTACAGGGGAAAGCAACGAACATGACAAGAACGTTTTCTGGAATTCTCTTAAGGGTAGGGAAATCAACTTGGTTCCAAATCCAATTGTTATAAGTTCTTGTGTCTTCATCAAAACCTAATATTCTAGTCTTATAGTCCTGGGAAAGAAACCAAAGATCTGATGCGATATATTTACTTCACTTTATTTACCCATGACAAATCTTCATATATCAGTTATGTATTACATAGGTAGCAATATTCATATAACATGTGATTATTCAATCAGTGTTACTTTTGTCTAGGGATGGTTTCAAATTAAGGAAAAAAGGCTTGGTTACAACGATTACAATGTGTGGAAAAAGTATTCAAATGTTTATTCATGGCAACAAACTCTTGTGATGGAACCAAAGGAACAGAGAAAAAGAACGCAGGAATCGTAAATTAAATTTTCAGGTACGACTTGCGTATTTTTAAGGCTTCCTAGTTACACAAAATTATACAAAATTCAACCATTTCAAGGGGACTCTCCGGCTATTCACAGAGAATTCAAGGTATACATTTTATTTCTCACGTAAATATGTCGAACATGTATTTGAATTGTTAAAGCCATTTTGGGGGAAATGGACTAAAGAATTCCATTTAATGAATATTTGTGGTAGGGAATTCTCTTCAAAATCGTAGATGCTAAACTTAAATACCAAGTTTATTTATCCCACATTTCTCTGCCCTCCCCTTATTTCTCTCATACATATCCACACATACAAACATACACTGACCTTTACCCAAGACGCTTTTGGGTGCCGTGTACCTCAAAACATGTATTTCCGGTAAATCTAGGTGTGGAATTTTTTGGGCGGAATACAACATTTCCTCTACTTACTACATAGAGTAAAATATTGATTGCAGTACGGTATAAACCCTGCCCACTTTGCATACATATATTAGTACTACTTTACATTGCATACATGAAAAAAATTAAAAGGGTATATATACATCATTGCACTTCTACTACTATGTATATATACACATTACTTACATGGACCTAAATGACCTAGCTGTCAACGGGCCCTTAAACTTCACCCAGTCACTCACTACATTACTTACATCACATCGCATACATGAAAAAATGTACAAGGACACACAGAGTGGAAGTGAAGTCATCCCATTAATATGTGCTTCATAGAAGCAGTGCAAACTAAAAAGTTTAATGGCCTTTTGTTCTTTGATCAACCGAATTCGAAAAAAGTAGTTTTTGATGCAAATTGGATGCAAAATTCCACAAGAATGTGCGAAGATAAGTTATTTGTAAGATGCGTAGAGTAACTTATTTCTGACATAATTTAGGTAGTAATTATGGGACATCACACCGGGTTACGAAATAATTAATCGCTTAAAAGACGTGAAGGAATACTCCAAGCTGCTCTTTCATACGTGCAGTAAGTCGACAAATTTGCGTTGAGGTTGGTCAGGGAATTGACTGGTTTGTGGATGTAAACAGGTCGAGCGCTTTCGCTTTCGTTTAGTGTTCTGGGAGCGAACGCTTGATATTGGCCTACACTCACAAAGTAAACATAGGACAAGGCAGTTTGTTTCACGTAACTGTGTTTATGTATTGAGCTAGGGAATGTAACACCCACACATTCTGCAGTGTTGCCAGCTTGTTTTCGACAAAACTAAAATGTCTCCGTAGGAAATGGTCAGGGACAAAAACGTAAGATACAAACTGTGTTCCAAATACCAAGATCTACCACTGCTCTAAATTAATGTAATGACTTCCCTTCCACCCAGTACATACATGCGTACATACATATTCACACATCCAAGGAGTCAGTTAAGCTTAAAATACTGCGTTCCACTCTAAAGACCCCAAAGATACCAGAATAAGCGTGCTGAAGTTCACCAAGAAAAAGCGTTTGAAATGGAAATCGAATTAGAAATTATGAAGTGTGTCAATAAAGTTAGAAGTAACAGTAATAAAATAAAAACAAATATAAACACATACTGTAATGTAATATGTAGTGAGCCATCTGCCACTTTTTGACCCCTCTTCATCAGCAAGAAAGGCAAGTATTCTATTCCCTTTAGGCGTTCCAAGAAATAATATATTTTACCATATTTGTTTATGTATTCTAACAATATTGAATAACTGACACAGCTCCTTAAATATGCATCCTAAGTGTAAGTAAACAACAAAATAAGTCAGAGAACAATGTGTGTGAAACATTTTCCCAAAGCTTTCATAGTGAAGATACTCAGAAATTTTGACTTTGTAACCTGCTAAAACTCCCTTTTAAGGGGAAGTCATTAAAAGGCCATATAGAACGACGGTCGCATACAAAGCCATAGTGAGCCTGCTCAGTTGAACAGATAACAGTCATAAACATGCGTGAGCGTAAACACAACTTAAGAAAAAAAAAAAAAAACAAAAAAAAACATAATCTTGTTTTTTGGATACACATTGATGTAGCATGTTTGTGTACGTCACCTTCGACACCGTCTCCAATCGTGTTGCCCGGCAAATCTGCTACCAGTTGCTCCAGTGGTGAGCTACGAGATCTTTTTCTCAGGGTATGCGCTGGAGGGTATGAGGGTAAACACCAGTTAAGTTGATGATAAATTTAATGGAGGCGAAAAATGCTCTACTTTTAGTTACCGACTGTTGAGGTTGGAGTATTGAACTATTTTTCTCAATCTAACCACACGAAATTGTAACTATTGAATTACACTTGCTGACTTCTGTCGGATCAATACTTAACTGTTTAAAAATAAGAGTTACAACAGCAGTAGTAATTGTAACAATAATAACAATAACAATAATAATAACGGCAACGGTAACGACAACGACGACAACGACGACGACGACAACGACAACGATGAGGACGAGGACGACGACGAGGATGACGACGACAACGATAACAACAATAATAATAATAATGATGATGATCATAATAATAATAATAATAATAATAATAATAATAACAATAATAATAACAGCGACAATAGCGACAATAGCGACAATAGCGACAATAGCGACAATAACGATAATAATGACGATAATGATGACGATAATGATGATGGTGATAATAATGATGATAATAATAATGACAATAATAATGATAATGATAATGATAATGATAATAATAATAATAATAATAATAATAATAATAATAATAATAATAATAATAATAATAATAATAATAATAATAATAATAATAATAATAATAATAATAATAATAATAATAATAATAATAATAATAATAATAATAATAATAATAATAATAATAATAATAATAATAATAATAATAATAATAATAATAATAATAATAATAATAATAATAATAATAATAATAATAATAATAATAATAATAATAATAATAATAATAATAATAATAATAATAATAATAATAATAATAATAATAATAATAATAATAATAATAATAATAATAATAATAATAATAATAATAATAATAATAATAATAATAATAATAATAATAATAATAATAATTCAGAATTTTGGCAACTTAGACTCCACGTAGAGCAACATGCAAGTGTCACTACCTTAAAATCAGGGTTGCTATTGGTCTTCAAGGACAGGGATAGAAATTTCCCTTTTCTGAAGCGTGGAGATGGATTTATGAGTCATTAGTTGTGGTTAGGGTATATTTACTTTGTGAAGCAACTGTACTCGCGTTCAGTAAACATACTTTATCAAGGAATTCGCTAATGAACTCATGACAAAGTTTACGTTGCCTAGCTAGGTAATATCTGGTACCCATGCTTATTACATTCTGCATCGATTCTACGACACCAAATTCTGTAGTGAATTTATTTCTCTATTTCCCTATCATTTCCATGTACTTTAGATTCTGAGTTATAAGAGAGGCATAAAGAAGAAGGCATGTAGAACAGATTGCTAGCGCGTAGTTTAGGGATGTTTTTAAATGTGTCCACTTAATCGCTCGGGTGTAAGTAGCAGAATGGATTGACTTGAACTGAATGCTACATACGCAACAAAAGGGGAGATGACAGCACAATAAAGGTAATCCTTGGTGCGAGTTATGCGTGATGCACGCTTGCATGCGGACGCATAAGCAAGGTACTACCGTCGCTTGTGGGTGGCGGCTTAGGGGTATACAGAGAACGAACATCCAGCAAATACGAGAGAAAGACAATCATTCCTTCTTAATGACAAAACCTAAGTTTTGTTGCGATTGCAGCATGTATTTCTGTAATGAAACTACTTTAGGGCTAAAACTATAACTATAGTTGAGAAAGAATTAAATCAGTTTAATGTTTCCGATTGGAGGCCATACAACTTATCCCTAGCATTACCAAGATTACCAGGGGTGGGGGTACTTTGTGACCACCACTAGTAATGTCGGAGCAATTTTTAAAACAAATTTATTTTTCAATTGGTTATCATATCTTCTCATATTTATTTAACACTGTCTTGTCTTCAATAATAGCTTAATATATGTATAGTTTATTTTTAGTTTCTTTGTATTGCTTCTTATATTTTTGTTTTGCATTTAGTCAAGCTAGTGTAAATAAATTAAATGTAGCTACTGTAATTGGACCTTTGCCCTGTTGTAGCACAAACGAATAAAATAAATAAAAAAATAAATAAACTATTATTCTTTACCTCTTCACATGAATCACATTATAGCTACGAGAAGTACTTTATAACCACCTTGACATTTCATTGTTCCTCAAAAAGAGCAACAATTAAAACTTTGAAACACATACGCGATTCGGTAGTAGAAACAGTGATTGACAATAACTATTAACTGCATGTTTTTAATCAAAAAATTATAAGACAGAATTTAAAAAAATTTAGAAGGTGGACTTAAGGTAACCCCCCCCCCCCCCTTAGTAACGCGAGGGTTATAGCTGTGACGTTTCATAAATGCAAAATCTATACATTTAAATCAGGCATGGGCACGAGAGGAGACATAGCGATTGCACTTGCTTTATTAACCCCACATTCTTTACCGAGTGACAAGGGTTGTTTTGATACAACAAGCGCAGAAATGGCTTCGTTCCACATGCGCTATATTAATGTCTACGCTGGTATTAACTATTTTGTTTATATTAAACATCTTTTGCATACAATAATTATTAGTCACCTAATGTGGTTAGGCAAATATTACATAATCTTCAAGTTTATAACCTTCATTTATCCTAGACAGCAATATTCTTACACTGCCTTATGATTACTAAATGGTTTCTCTTTCACAATAAATAAAGCAGTAAAGTTCCATCGCTATTTGGCCTTAAAATATTTTAAAACTATTTTATCAACATAAATCGTTTGGTTTTAAACTCAATATTGTGTTCAAACTTGGAAACACGAAATACAATGGCTTATCTATAACTTGCGCGTAGTATCCTCTCTGGAGGTTCCACTTGGAGCTGGGTATGACTTCCATTTTAGTTCGTTAAGCTTACTTTCTCTCACGGCTGTCTGCTACTCTTCATGAAACAGACGTCCCGACGAAGCCATACACTGAATGAGGCAAAGGTAAAGCTGAGCAGCAATGAAGGGGAGGGACGGCCGGCGCAGTTAGGCAAGAAAGAAGTGGAGTGGCTCTTTAAACCGATTTTGTCCATGCCTGATTTAAGCAACCTAGACGGATCTGCTCATGTTAGTTTTAGATTTGAGTGTATAATGTATGCTAATGTGTGCGTATGTATTCTAATGTATGCCTTACTTATTTCTCCACTATTCTGTACAGCTGGAATACATTCCAACAGTTGAATTAAATGAGCAAGGAGCGAAGAGGCAGAAAAAGGCTTAAAACGGCCAGAAATGGCATATTAACACTTTGGTCTACATAATCTCGACAGATATGTCCCCCAAGGGATGGACTTAGACATACATAGGTCTATGAGGAACAAAAGCCTTCCCATTGCGTGTTGTCCTGATATAACGAATAGCATGTCAGAGACTCAATAGGTTTATCAACGAAGACCTGGAGCGTCCAGTTCCATTCACCGAACTGGTAAGCATGTCAATCAATCCATTTATTTGTTACTGGTCACATATTCATTTGGCTTCCTCAGTCTGAGGGACACTTCTTCCAATACAAGGCAACGCGCAAACAACAAGATTCAGCAACATTCAAAATCACTAAGCTTTGGAGCAGAACTTGAGGAATACATTACATTTTCTGAAAATGTCACTAGTTAAAATGCAAGCACAAAACCCAATTGTGTGCAGCGTGCAGGTTTCAGTGAACATGCCGATTCAACAAGCTTCAATACTGTGAGGTGAATACAGTCATAATCAATAGATATGCAAAATCAATGTATAGCTTCTAACAAGTACATTAAATTTTCAAATGAAAAAGAAAAAGTGATTGCCCAAGAAGGATGTAACAGAAATTCTTGTATACTCAGAACACACTTCCACATTTTAACGGGCTATGTAAACCATTGTTAACAGATTAATTTGTTATTCGTAATTAGTAGTATCTTTCTTGTACGGTAATAAGATATACTTCTTGGACCCCACAATGTAGCGCATCGCTCCCAAATGTTTCATTTGAGCATACAATGCAAACAAAGAAATTGCTTTGCAGACATTTCTTAATGTTAATTTGTCTAAGAAAAGAACAACTGTATTTACACATTATTGATATATAACTAATTTCAACTAAATTATTTAATATTTTAACCAGTGTACAAAAGTTTTAAAATATGTAATTCATTAAGCTCTCCCGGAAATGTAAGGCTAACAAGTTACAAACTTTTATCACGAGTATTTTGAATAATGAAAAATGCTGAAAAAAGGAATTGAGAAAAATAGAGCTTATAGTTCATTGCCTGCTTTATCTAAATGGCAAAGACTCGGTTAAATAACCATTTGTGGCTTTAAAATGGATTATATTAATCAAAACAGGAGCATATTATGAAAATACAAGTTAGCATTATAATAAAACAGAAAAGTGAATGAATCGAAAATGTAGATATTTTAACCACATTTCACAGATACAATGCCTTAAAAGAGAGTATTTAAATTTAGCTAAGAGCAATGAAAATTTCATCTCAAAATGCAGGCCTGAATTTATAAACTACTTGCTTACATTACGGAACAATTTTTTGTCTTAATTTCATGACAGCCTTTCCACACTTCTTTTTGACAAACAACATTTTGTGTTTGTGTACCTAACTTCCTGGGAAAAGACACTCATGGTTAATGTTTGAAATTACAATCAAATGCTGTTGATAATTCTTTCGCTACTAAAGAGCCGGGTCCATACCGTGCTAACAATTACAAGATGGCTTCAATGACCTTGAAACTAGTAATTTACGAATATTTCATACGTGTACCACCCTCTGTCACACCAATTTCTTTGACAGGGAATCTTTCTGGTCTTTTAATGTACTCGATCCCTAATAATCAGATGCGGGCTTGTATGTGAAGTTTCTGACTCTTTAAAAATTGAGATAAAGGAATGTTGTTTGCGTTGTCCCTACAAAGCTTCGAATAGCTATTATCCGATCACACTTACAAGTGTGTCCCTTAGAAATCTACACGGTTGTCCTATCTGGACAAAAAAATTGCACATTTATATAATTGGAGCTAGTGAAGGTTATAAATTTCCTTATGAATTTCCATTTTTCAACGTCATATATACAATTCTACATAAAGTAACTCATGTTGATAACGTTTAGTGAGTGGCCGCGCCGTAACCGAGTGGTTAGACCATTCGCTTCTCACCAAAGCGGCCCGGGTTCGATCCCAGGCAACCGCAAGTGGGATTCGTAGTGGACAAAGCGGCGCTGGGGCGGGTTTCCTCCGGGTTCTCCGGTTTCCACCGCCATCTCATTCCACCAGTGCTTCATCTTCATTCCATGTATCATCAGTGTCACCGCCTGCGGTGCCGTAGTAGCAAAAGCGGGCGTTTAATACTACCAAAAAATAACTTTTAGTGAACAAAAAAAGACCATCTACTGTAAGTTTCCAAGCCTTCGATATATATTTAAAGCCCTTATCCCAATCATATCATTTTATGACACTGTGTCCTGCTTTCTCCCTCCAATTTAAGTGTGTTGAGAGTGGTTGGATTTAACGGCGATTCAGTGCTAGTAGAACAACAGCTCTTTGGATGATAGGCGGACCTAAGAACTAAAGAGGAATGAATCGAGTCTCCCGTCCTCTCCAGTGATTGGCTTCATGTTGCAGACAAAACTTTGCACAACTGCATTATATAACTTTACAGAGTTCAAATTGTAATCCCACCCATATTTCTGACCCTTACGCAATGTTCATGTGTATGTTCCAAACATGTATTGTTTGCAACATTTACTTACAGGTACATTACATTGCTAAGGTATAGAGTGTAATAAAATATATCAAAGTTTGGGCCCAAATAACCTAGTAATCGTCAGGCCCTAAAACCTACCTCACTCACTCACTCACTCACTCACTCACTCACTCACTCACTCACTCACTCACTCACTCACTCACTCACTCACTCACTCATTCACTCACTCGATGTTTAAAATACATTTCTAACTGAAAGCTAGGTTGCATTTTTATTTTTAAATTTAGATTAAATGCCGCAGACCACCAAATCTCAGGGTAGCTTCTTGCACTGAAATATATGGCAATTTTTACACAAAAGGCTCTGCTTTATACACAAATCTTACAAAATGATCCAGTAATTTACATTCAATTACAGGACTACCAAAATTCAAAATATTGTCCGTGACGTGGGAATTTAATGTACAGTAAGCTATCAATAGCGGATTTGGATTTCAAAGTTTGCAAAATCAAACGAAAGTATGTCATTTTTAAAATTTGTATACATCCATCATTCAGTACACAAGATGTATTAACATTCAAAGCATTTCTAGTACAGTTTGGATCAGGCCTGAGGAAGAGTACTCCGAAGGCATATGTCAACAGAGTAGTTCCTCCCCTCCTTACCAGCAGCAGCTACTAGTACACATACGTACATACGCATGCATTAGGTAGAACCTGTTTTTCCTACCAGTTTTCCGCTTTGGTGGTCATAAGGGAGGGGAAGTGAATATCTTGACACCTTGGGAGTATTCTCTCCCTCCCCCTCTCCCTCTTCCTTTCTCTTGCTGGTTGTGCATTTTTTCGCATCTTGCAAGTGGTTTAATGAGCATTGCATATTTGATGACTCAAGGAAGAAAAGCCATCACTTATGTAATTCGATTCATTTATCGCAATAATCAAAGCACTGAATATGCGTGTGGATCTATACACGTGAGTATATGCGCACGTTTTCTTTCAGGGAAATACTAAGTTATCGTGAACCAAGTCTTGAACCGAGTTTTACTAAGTTATCGTCTTTACCACGCTCAAGAATCCAAGGTTTGTTTAGGGGCTCTAATGACCTAGCTGTCGACGGGCCCTTAAACCCTAATCACTCACTCACTCAAGATTTGTTTAGGTTTGGGGATAAATAACCGATCCGTCTTATCTCACCGACTTGAAACTATACCTGTGTTAGTTGTGTTGACAATTCCTCTTCAGATTTCAGTTCCTTGTTTGTTATGTTACTTGCATCTGTTCAACTGTTTATTTATTAATTACATTGTTGCGTTTTAAACAACTGTCGTTTAGTACTTTAGTAAATAAGCATATCAAAGGAAGATCCATAGCCGAGATATACACCAATCAGATCTATCAAGCAAAATTATAAAATTATAACCGAAATTATATTTTATATAAACGGAGATAGCTTTCGGTTTTGACCAATGCCAATGGAAAGCAACATTCAGTATTTGGCGAGGAAATGCCGTGGCATTGGAGTGGTTGCGAATGCACCAAAATGACTTCTGTCCCGGACATCTCAATTTAAGGCTCAAATAAAGAAATGCTGCCTAGAAGTTCTCCACGAAATTGGCTCACCAGATCCTCACGTAAACTCGCGGACGTGTGTTGAAGGCTTTGAAGTCCAAACCGTACTGAGTGACAACTGTGCAACAACTGAAGAAGCCCAATAAGTATGAATGTGTTCATTTGTGCCTCTGGTCGTTGAATATGTTCACAGGTGAATGGACCACCTGCTGTTTATCATGACGAACTAGTCTTGGCCTCATCTTCCAAAAGGGCAGATATTGGACGACAAAATACCAACCTTGAGTCGCTGAGAAGTTAACTTGACATCGACACGGCTTTTCTAGGTCAGGCAGTGAAGGATTTGACATCTCTCGGACCAATAACATCGACAGACAAAACTCCAGGTCAGCGTTGATAGTTTACTCAGATGACAAGACCTCCTGCAGTTCCCCGACTGGAGCGTGTGTCAATCAGAAGGTAATTTCTCACCAATTACAGCGTACAACCCAAAGATCGATGTGCAGTGAGCTGCGAAAAGCATTATCGGTCCAATATTGTTCGACTCCAAATTCAACACGGATGTGTACTTGGCTTTCTTAGCTGAACTGTATCTATACAGACAGAATAGGAGAGTAATTATTGCTTCTTTCACAAGATGTCACACATCTGAGAGGTAACTTATTATTTATGAGACGTTTATTTTTGAGCGAACTATAACCAAAGGCTTGTGGCCACCGATTACCACATTTGTTGATTTAAAACTTTTTATTAATGGAAATGCTCAATGGGAGAACTTTCTCAACATTCACGCACGTGATGTATGAATCTGTTATGTTACAGTGGAGTGTTAAATTTGTAGTTCTTAAGCGATAAGCTGAGCTTATACGTGGCTTGACTTGAACCGTACTAAACTAAACATGTTGTCTAAAGACAACGATATTAGGGATGAAGAAATGCAAATTGTTTTAACCCTTATGCATAAGAGGGGTTAAGAATGTGCCCCTATCACTGTTCTTCTTTATCTGATTACCATCCCCTTATGTAGGACTTACACTCCTTAGGACTTACAAACCAGTGCCGACAGGGTCAGATGCCTGTCGGGGACGGGACAGAGTGAAGATCTAGAAGCGGGTGGTCAACCCAGCTCCAGGTATGATAGTGAGGAAGAGCATGATCTGAAATGCAGGCAAAATCGATGACAAAAATAAAGATTTTGTCAACGGCACGTGGTGTTCCCAAGCGGTCACCCATTCAAGTGTTGACTACGCCCAATGCTGCTTAATTTCGGTGATCGGACGAGAACCGGTGTTTTCAGCATGATATGGCCGTTGGCCCGATCACTCTCACGTATGGAATATCCAAGATGTACAAGAGATTTCGATTAAGTAAACAATGGGCAATGGTGGTACTAGATACTATGGCGCAATTTAACATAAAATGGACTGTTAAACAATATTTAAGTTTATGCTTAATACCTTAATCTTATACTTGGTTATACTCATTGTCGTCGCATCTAAAATGTATTGCTTTATAGTTCAGTAATGAAGCCCTTTCGTCACAAACAATGCTTATCTTGACATTGAGCTAAAACATAATTTGGAGCTGAAGGATTTTCCGGTGTCTCAAAATAGCATGCAGAGCTATTAAAATGGTTTCACACCATTCCAATCCACTAAATGTATTGCAGTTTATTCGCAGATTTGGCTTTCTTAATCCACAGTGATTTGTACGATTGTTTGAACTACATGCTAATGCTGCTTCACAATTCCTAGGACAATGCTGACCTCTTGAGGAATAAAGTTCGCAGTACACTTTGACTCTGATTTTTCCTTCACAGTACTTAATACCGGGTGGAAGGGAAGTCAGTACATTAATTGAAACCAGTGATAGATCTCGGTATTTGGAACACATTTTGTATCTTACGTTTTGTCTCTGATCAGTTCCTACGGAGATATTTTAGTTTTTTCGGTAACAAGAGTCAGACAAGCTGGCAGATTGTGTGGCGTCACTTTCACTAGATCAGTGCATAAACACCGCAGCGGTGCGTGTCGTGAGCGTAAACAGATACCATGCCGTGTCCTTCCGTGTTTACCGTGTGAGTGTGGGCCAATCAGAATGCCAGTTGCACTCGCTATCTCCCAAAACATTACACAACCGTGCGTCATATTTGCAAGCGACCAACATGTTTACATTCAGAAGCCGGTTCAGATCCCTGACCAACCTCAACGCAACGTTGTCGAGTTACGTCACAACTGAAAAACCTGTTCGGAATATTCTTTTAATTCTTTTAAGTGGTTACTCATTTCGAAACCCTCTGTGATGTCCCATAATTACTATCGAAACTATGTCAGAAAATGCTACTCTGCGTATCTTTCAATTAACAAACGTACATTCTTGTGGAATTACGCATCCAATTTGGAACAAAAACCATTTATTTTTCGTAATCGGCTGATCAAAGAACAAAATGCAATTAGACTTTTTTGTTTGTAATGCTTCTTTGAAGTACATATTAGAAGGAATGTATTAAGCTCCCTTCCACCCGGTATATGTTGCTGGATAACCTATCAGTGCTTATATCAAGAACTGCGTTGCCATAAACTAACGATGGGCATTCATTCTAAGCGTACGCATAGGCGTGACCAATTCTACAGTTTCCTGGAATTGTTCAATTCAGAAAAGCTGAACGTGGTTGTTCTCCTGTGAAACACACATCTTAAGGGGAGTTGGAAAGCCATACATCGACAATGTTAAATTTTGCTGATTGAGTTCCCTGTCACTGAAAGCTTTACGGGACATTCCATGGCTTGTATTAGTGTACTGTGCTAAAATCATTGTATTGCAGACACTGGTTTGGGAAATGCAACACTTTAGCTGTATGGTTAAAATTTTGTAGAATTGTTTTTACTTTCTACAAAATAATTGTAATCATACCTAACACAATGTTTTTACTTTTCTACAGAGGACTCAGTATATGTATGTTGCAATTCCCTGAAAATTTGAATACTCTACTGCAAGTGATTCCCAAGATTTATTTAAATGTAAATGTAAATCTTCAGAAACAGCTACTAATGTCTGAAATTAGTTAAACTTTCTGAAAATATGCCTTCTTTATTTTTACTCAGACGTACCTTGCACCATACTGTTTATTATCATTTTTACATTTTTCATAGATGTCTTCCTTTAATTTGTATCACTTTCTTTTTCAGAAAACGGTGTTACAAACGTTTTTATTACAACTTTTGAAGCATTTACAAGTGTTTCTCTACATACTGGTGAAGTGAATGTGTGTTGTTTGTCTGTAACTCACATTCCACATTTTCAAAGGAATTGTCAAATCTTTATTGCCACTATACTCACATTTCTTGAAAATACGTTGGTCTTGTAGTGATTTTTAACCTTTTTAGAATTAGCAGCTGATCTTTCTTCACTTTTACTCAAAAGTTAGAACCTCCACATAAAACACGTGTTTATATTATGGAAATCTATCACAGTGCTGCAAATAGAAACAATGTAAAATTCTCTTTGTAGTGCTGTAGGGCACAAATGTCCTAGTTGTTGACGCGCCCTTAAACACTACTCACTCACTCACTCACTCACTCACTCACCCACCCACCCACCCACCCACTCACTCACTCACTCACTCACTCACTCACTCACTCACTCACTCACTCACTCACTCACTCACTCACTCACTCACTCACTCACTCACTCACTCACTCACTCACTCACCCACTCACACACCCACCCACCCACCCACCCACCCACCCACTCACTCACTCACTCACCCACCCACCCACCCACCCACCCACTCACTCACTCACCCACCCACCCACCCACCCACCCACTCACTCACTCACCCACCCACCCACCCACCCACCCACCCACCCACCCACTCACTCACTCACTCACTCACTCACACACCCACCCACCCACCCACCCACCCACCCACCCACCCACCCACTCACTCACTCACTCACTCACTCACTCACCCACCCACTCACTCACCCACCCACCCACCCACCCACCCACCCACCCACCCACTCACTCACCCACCCACCCACTCACTCACACACTCACACACTCACTCGCTCACTCACTCACCCACCCACCCACCCACCCACTCACTCACTCACTCACTCACTCACACACTCACACACTCACACACTCGCTCACTCACTCACTCACCCACCCACCCACCCACCCACCCACTCACTCACTCAGTCACTCACTCGCTCACTCACTCACCCACCCACCCACCCACCCACCCACCCACTCACTCACTCAGTCACTCACTCACTCACTCACACACTCACACACCCACCCACTCACTCACTCAGTCACTCACTCACTCACTCACTCACTCACTCACTCACTCACTCACTCACTCTTAGTAGTACTGCACGACACATTCCTCAACATAAAACTTATTCAATCTTGAAGTAATGCTTGTAAAATATTTAACATTTCAAACATGTGTAGACAGTATTTAAGAAAGCAAATAACTACTTTCCATGCGATTTTTCAAATATATCACTTAATTAACAAAGTTGGAGGCATTTTAAGATGGGATAACAACTCGAACAGGTTTTTTCCCTCTAACTTTCCTTAAAAGTAGCTTAAGCGGACCCCTAGTTACTAAAGCTTCGGCTGAGGCATCTTGAAGTCCCAAAGAAGGTTGAGTCCTTACTACCCAGAACAATAAAAAACTTAGAAGTATTAAATCGAACTGGGATACTTATATATAATTATATTAACTAGGGGTTTCACAGTTTATCTATTAAGGTCGCAGTGTAGGAAGGTTAAGGGAAACCTTTGAGACACAATTTCTGTCTAATCTAACCCGTTATAAAAACGTGGCGCTATATTAAATTAATTTTTTTTTTCGACTCTACTACGCCCATGCTCCAATTAAACTGAATGTCTGCAAAATAACAGCAGGTGACAATAACAAATGTGTGCTGTTAATAACAATGCAAGGATTTCCTGCCAGTTATAATTTGTCTAACACACTGTTGTTCCCTGTTGATGGCATTATTTTTCGAAGCCGTAGGATTGTCAACAGTGCTTTGTGTGCGGTGCTCGAAGATTGCTGTAGCTTGCGGAATCTGCAAGAAACATAGAGGGGGAGAGAAATTAGCTCTTCCTCCCTCTGTAGTTGCCTAAGTTGGGCGACGGGCAGGTAACGACTTCTGACAATATCGACACTGCTATGGATTCCCTTGCGTGGCGACAAACTCATCAGGCAAGTTTCCTTAACAAACATCATGCTGTGCCGGGTTACTGGCTTCTGCTACAAACTCAATTTGGTTTTCCTGATGGGTAACCTGAAAGGGAAGGGTGCGATACACCAATTCTTCGTTAAATTTTCCCCCTTCGGATATTCTCCTTTGTTTTCTTTCCTTTTCATTATTTTCCCAAACATCATGTAGCACATATTCAAGATGCTCTCGGGCGACATTTTCTTTTACGGTAACCAGAAGCGAGTAGACTGTCCATAAATGCAACGAGAACCAAATAAACGTGTATCTTTCTTGTTGTACATAAATATATTACTGAAAAGGAGTTCTTGTAATTTCAGTATACCGAATAAGATGACTCAGGTGGTGGGATCTGAGGTTCGGGTATAGAGCGAGCTCAATCCACGCTAACATGCGAGTCCCGGGTTCGATTTCCGTAGGGTTAGCCACTCTGGTCGTGAGTGTCTTCATGGCTTCCCTAGGCCGATAGGTGAATGCTGGGATGGTTCCCATGTTACCACGAAGTTTCTGTCCACAATTCTCTATCCCATCATTTCCTTTCATCTGCTTCGCCTCATCTCATTCCGGGATCACTTGGTTCCGGGTGGCTGAGGCAGGACTAGCTGGCGTCAGGATTGTTATCATGTTGGAATCGTTAGGGTACACCTTTGTTCGGATCTGGTAGTCCTTCATCCCTTCCTCCCAGCGGTCACGTTGGAAGCTCCAAGGGCCCACTCTGGTCTACGTCCACTGCTGTGCTCGTTACTTGTGGTTCTTTTTTTCTAACTAATACTATGTATATGCTGAAGTTCACGTCCAGGACGTAGCACCTTGGATTTCCATCAGACCGGCCACCCTGACGTTACCTTTTTTGTAATTTCTTCCCCTTGGTTTCCCAGGTTCTAGGCGAATGTCAAGATGTATTATTCACTACTTCATTTCGACTCCTTTCATCTTGCAGGGATAGGTGATGTGCTAGTATGCTGTGTATATGCACTGGAGAGAGAATTTCTCTCTTGGTTGATTTCGCTGCTAGAATGTTTTAAATTAGATACGATACTTTCTAGAGTCACTATGCACGTGACGTGATGTTCTCGAAACTAGTAATAAGACATTTCTGAAGTATCAATAAAAGCTAAACGGATCAGTAAAACTCAAGTGATACACCCAATAATGCATGTTTCATATTAAAAATGTGCAGTTTTCCATGTAACAGCTTACGCACACGAATAATAACGAAGACAAATTAGCATGCTCCTTAATATTTATAAATGTATTGTATGGGGTCATCTCCTTAGCGCGGTGGTAACGCTGCTGCTTACCAAGCGGGAGACCCGGGTTCGGTTCCGGTGGATTTTCTCCAGCTGAGAGACCTGCTCCGGGGTGCACTCAGCCTCGTTCTGTCCAACTGGGGCCAACTAAGGAGCTACTTCGAAATGTAGGGGACCGTGGTTGAGAAGACCGCGTAACCGGCTGGTAAGGACAGAGGCACTGACCACGTCTCACCTCCAGTACTGCACCCGGTAGGCCAAGGTCCGGAAAGGGCTGTTGCGCCTCACGGTTATTATTGTTGTATCAAAATTTTGCAAATAAACCAATTTCTCAAAAAACAATTATGCCTGGAATAGCTGTTTCTTAATTTGCTAGTTTTAATTTCATTGAGAATGTTATTTATATTTTAACAACTCAGCTCTTAAGAGACTGAATAAAACGGGTAAAACAACATCAAAATGTCGGAGTCCCACTGAGCTTGAAGCCGGCTAATACATATATAATGAAGATAAAGGGCAAATCCTAGGTAACACACCCCAATCGAGTTTCGAACCCGGCTCTTCTAGGTTTGAAGGTTGACATGCTATGCTACCTTACTGATGTGGCCCACATTCATCTCTAAATGTGTCTTACTCGAACTCTGCAGAAATGGAACCGGATAAAGAAGAGTGATAAGCCGAAACCAGGAATAGGGTTTCATTTACACTATTGATAGTTCACTAACACAAGCGTAACTTCACGGTGAGGTAATACACGCATCTCCTGCTTAGCAGGTTGCATGATTATGAAATGACTAGGTGGCTGACTCACTCATAGGAAGGTGATGAAATTCAAAAGAATCCCTTAAGTATATGGCAACTGTTGCAAGCAAACCTCATGTTGTAACTGCGGACAGATTGTGTATTAAAATCTACCCTAAAGAGTTCAAGATTGCTGATTAGGCCAATGAATCTGTGAAATTTGACCGCAAACTGTGAAAAAATTATAAAAAATTATTCCTTCATAATAAAATAATATGAATTCCACTTGGAGCACTGAAACTACCAAATAACTGAAGCTATAAATGGAAGAGGTGTGTTTATTAAAAAGTGGCGAACGAACCTTCATACCGAGAACGAAAGGTTGGGGAGTTTGGACTATAGGAAGTGGGATGAGGTCAGTCTGTTACATGATCTCTGCACAGAGGAGGCAAGGCACACTCGACGCAGGAACGTTGTAGATAAATTTGTTGCATAACTTACATTCCGTGCTGTCCCCATTTGCAGTAAAACATTTACTACCAAATTCTTGCACCTAGAAGTTCAGAATATGTGAATATTTCGATTTTCGTACTGCTGGCATTTTAATGTGTGAAAATAGTGAATACATTCAAGAGGCACTATGCACTATAGACAGTGTGTTTTGTGCTGTCACCTGTCCATGTGGTAGGTAATTTGCGATCGTCTCGTTTCGGGATAGCTGTATAAAGGTTCGAAGCCTGTTAATAAGCAAGTCCAACTTGTTTTCTCGCAACCATTTTTTCAGCATTTTTTGGCGCTCAAAATGGTCCACGCGATGTTATCGTTTACTAACTGGTTTCAAAATTTTTGTACCGCCTCTCAGAAGTTCAGCAAAGAAAGTGAACATACACATTTTTAAAAATGATACTCAGATTTTCAGAAATAAAGAACTTTGGAATGACAAAAGTAATAACTTTTGTATAATAGAGTTTAATGTAACTCTTATATTTACTCCAAAATCTGCATTTTTACCTGAGCAGTTTTTAAATGCGTCGTTTGAAGCATTTTTATCAGGAGAGTGAACTTACATAACAAAAAGTTAATATTTAAATAGCTGTGCAAGCTGTAATCTTTAAAATTGAAATTTATGATTGTTGTGTGTAACAATTACAACTGGCAAATATTTAAACCAGATCTTACACACTGTGGATTTTCCAAATTTCAAAAACGTGTTACCTTAAAGCAGGTAAGCTTTGATGGCCGGTGTCATGAGATAGAAAATGATTATTCGGGCTTGTGGGCGGTGGGCTAGTGAAAATTCTCCTTCCAGACGTTTCGTTCGAAGCTGCGTCGAACATCTTCAATGGTCATCAGTCGTCGCCGAGACTAGTAGTGTACTACGGTCACACCATTGAGGATGTTCAACGCAGCTTCAAATGAAACGTCTGGAAGGAGAATTTCCACTGGACCACGGCTCACAAGCCCGAATAATCATTTTTTATTTTAAAGCAGGTAGTTCATTTTTTTCTACTGGCTACAAGAAAATATTTTCAGTAATGTTTAGGCATCCAGAGTAAAGGATCTAAGAACGTAAATTTTGAGAATGTTTGTATCTTACAGTTTTGGTACCTACTCCATTCCGTGCTAGCGGAAAGGTCCCACAGCTGACAGCTGAGAGGGAAATCACCGAAGCATCAGTGCACAAGGTGGAAGGCAGTAGCGCTCATATTCTCATCACACCCTTGTCGTTCTGCAAGTAATGAGATCTCAACCCTTCCCTTGTCGCAACGCTATGTTCCAGTTTTAATTAAGAAGCAGCAGTCAGTCTATAACTCGCCTCCCTCTCCGCCATTTCAAGCTTAAGGCACATCCGCAAGGAAAATGGAAGAGTAATGCTCATTTACATTATGCGAATATTAAAAAATACATTAACAACGTTTTGTTTACACACCCTATCAGCTAGTGACCAAATTAGTTTGTTACAAATTCAATGAGGTGTGACCAGCCAGAAGCAATTTAAACCTGAACAGTAAACAAGGTAATACCAGGTTTATCTGAAATAATGCAACCGGCTACTGTCGAGTTGGACTCGAGTACCCTTCGTGTTTTATGATCTCGCACTCCAGTAGTCTAGCTCACCAGTCTACGGAGAATAACGGCACTTGTAGCTCAGTCTAGCACTTTTTGGCATGGTGTATAGTGGGTATAGCATTATCTGAAACTGTCTGTGCAAGTTATAATATGTATACTACGGAAACGTGTGTGTTTACCGTGTTTGTTTTGCTCGAACGGAGTCAAATGTAGACTGTCGGCTTGAATTTATATACAAATTACCTTGTGTCACTGTTCGTAGTAAGTCAACTATTTGTAGGTTATTAAAAATTTATCAGATTGGATCAGTGTTGCACAACACAGCCAACAGCTATAACAGAAATACTTAACAGGAAAGAATAAGTGTCGTAAAGGAAGAAATTGCAAGAAGGTAGCTGCCTCGCATTAAAATGTTTGTGATGACAATAGTTGAATGGCCTGCTGGATCTCTAGATCTAAATTCATGTGATTAATTATAGTAGGAAATGTTTGAAGACTTTGCAGCAAATCCCTCATTCACTAGACGAAGTATTGTGATATGACGACTGCAGATATATGTTGCATATTTAATAGTATTGTGACGCCGGCCGCGGTGCACTACAAAGGACGGTCGGTGTCAAGCTACCTCATACCACATAACAGGCGCAGCGTGAATCAAAGGCGCTCAAGGACAACCTGCCCCACACTACTCATCCGAACAAACACGTGACAACAATCAGAGCGGCAGAACCAAAAGGAGTTTTCGAGATTATTCGCGAAGTACCCGGCGGCCAGCGCATTTGTAGAAGTTCTAGAAAAGGTGAGATTCGAGAAATGCCCGTGTAACGTCATACAATATAAGGAGGCGAGGCGGCGAAAGAAGCAAGCTAGATTTTAGTTTTAATGTGTGTGTGTGTGCACGTCAGCTGCGTGAGTACGGTGCGTCTGAAGATACCGAAGCAGTTAATGAGTGTCGAGCGATTGTATCCTCAGAGTCAGCGATTTGAGAGACAGAGAAAATAAAGAAATACAGAAAGGAGTGAATCAAGGTTACGAGAAGAAAATAGCTGTTAGTTGTAATATCACGAAGGACTGTGCACTGTGTTAACGCCAGTAAAATAAAACTGTTGCGCAAATGTTTTCAAGGAGAATAAAATGACAGGAAAGTAGCTGAACTGAACTTTTGTCATTTTGCCACAATATGTTAAACATGTGCCATGTTTGTAGAAACACATAGGAGCATAATTTCGTACTCCTTTTATAATCAAAGCTAAGCACAACATGTTGCTATTTTTTCATATCGCTGGGGTTATTTATGGGGGAGAAACGGTGAATCGTATCCCCCGTTACTGCACGAACTGGCATAGCAGCACTGTGCGAGCGGCGAACTGCCAGTTGTGTTATTCCAGAAAAACCTACTGCTTTTTAGTTATGTACACTACCTAATAAACAAGGACCTTCTGGTTACATTTTGATCCGATTCCATTTTCAGGATTGGAATGCCCTTTTAAGTTAAATGTTATATTTTGAAGATTTAATTTTTAAAACAATAATTATTACAGAAGTAACCTCTATGGTCTCACAGTGTTGTAACGTAAATCATTAAGAAAATTTAGAAATTTACTGCAGAAAATTATTTTCTTATCCAGCTGTAGAAGTTGCACAGAACTGCTCATTTACGAACATTTATGGTTACTTTTTGCGAAAGAAGATCCTTTTGTTCTGCATGATATATGAGTAATAGAAATACCTCTTCATTTTCATGTAATACCTTGGGGAATTGGAGCTACTAAATTCCAAGTTGGAATGACAAATATTCGTGGGTTCCACTGTTGTCTTTGGGGGTTATGGTGCCCTAATCTGTGTGTTGGAAGTGGCAACAAAATTTACTGAAATTCCGACCATTCCAATCGTCTACGAGTATTTACTACTTATGCATAAAGGTAGCAGGAAAATACCCTTAGTCTGCTGTTATTTTCTGGACTCGCTTCTTTCGTATCAAGCCCTGATTCTTCTTTCCGTTCCAAGTGTTTTGGAAGTTACACATATGTCGTTTTTTGCACCCAAAATCATATGTAATCTTTTCTTAGTCCACACAAAATTATTTTCCATAATCCCTTTCCGGGAAAATGGTTGCAGTTAAACTTATAAGCGTGCATGACACAACCGGAATACACTTCACCGGAAGCAGTATTTCAAAATTGATCCAAATCAGTAATTCAGTTGTGTGTTATGGTCAGGGCTCTAAAATCCATGCCACACATATTTATTTTAAACAAATACCCCACGGGTAGAAGGTCGCTTTCAGTCCCTGAGCAACAATCCATGTGATGGGATCAAACGCAAAATATGTTTCGGGTGCACTAATTAAATATTTATGCTGTAAGGTATAGAAGTTTAAATAAGTTAGCCTTCAGCCACAAAAATGGAAATTGACACTCAATAATAGAGCTTGAACATACAAAATAGTTGAGTAGCAGTAGACAAAGCACAGGTCAAAATATTCTGACAACACAGCTATATACGAGTTACGTTTACTGAAGAAGCTGCAAATAAAGATTTTTTTTGGGGGGGGGGGGGCTGGCAATCATAAGTTTGATGGAAGGTATTTTGTCACTTGTATGTACATAACTCAGAACTCAGATATAGGTACTGCCTTCTCCTATATTGTTAAGGTATTCTTCAAATGACCAGAAACATAAAGTGTCACATTGGAATGCAAAATAAATTCCAAGAGCTTCATGGAACAAATGCAAGAGAGGAAACAAGAAAACATTACTTTATATTCGTAACTCATTAACAGATTAATATGAGATTGGAAGGTGCTGTAGATACAAACAAGAAAATATTTGGAACTATGCTTATTCCTACGTATTCTTTAAATAAAATGACTGTGAACCATTGTATAATGAAGCACTTAGAATTTCGCTTTAAAATTAACATGTTAAAACTGAAATGAAATTAAATAAATGTAATGAAAGAAAGGAAAAACAATATTGGACAACCTCAGTTCTACAGCTCTTCTTTTACAGTATTTACCACAATTCATGTGTCAGCAATAACTAATTTGAACTCATTTATAATCCTAAAGAATGTCGCATTCAAGAAAATTACTTCAGATGACTGTCACATAATGTCTAAAAGGAAGAAATGCCCAATACTCCAAAAGGTATTTTTCGAAAGGAACATTGCTTTTAACAATTGTACACTAACTTAAACAGACTATTCCACTGATACGTAACTAGATTGAAATCAACTAATCATGCACATAACAATTTCAAATTTCAAACAGTGACAGCCTTCAATCGCGAAAAAATTATCAGATTCCATTGTCATCTCTGAGTTTTATTTATCACCTTTTCTGCTTCTCTTACGTTATAACCAGGTTAGAGAATCTAGTGGCACTGCCCCACAGATGCACATCAGCTTACGTAATTTGACGCAGCAGAGCCGCTATTCAAATGTCAAAAGTGTCTGACCCTCGCTTCGGTAAAGCATCTAATGCTGAAATAGATGAAATAGTTGGAAGAGGGGGAACATACAGTACAACAGGAAATATGTTTGGAATCAAGTTTGACAAATTTTGTATTGAACGAAATTATAAATTAAAAGCAGATACTCCAACGTTGGACATTACCAACATCTTAAGTGATAGGAACATCAATATGATGATCTCGTAGGCCGTGCCAATGAACGCTGTTGTATGTATGCTGCTGCATGTTTCTTTTAAGTGGTTAATAATTAGAATACAGTTCTTAAATAATATTTCATAGGCTGTGTCATCCTTTAATTCGTGAAATAGTCCTACTAAATGCAACTCGTGGTAGTCAAATTCTCTAGATAAATTGACAATCACTCGTGTCAATACTTAGGATAATTATTTTAAAAGCTTAAGCCGTATGTATGCGTGAAATTAGGCAGAAAATGTAGAAAAAAGTTCCTTTTGTTTACATTTTAGTACAGTTATAACTTGTATTTTCGTGTTACAGAATTGGATCTTTAATATCAACCATTTTAAGACCAGAAATAGCCGTTTAATTGGTCCTATACAATCTTGGTAAATCATCATATCCTTGACTGGAGTGAATCTATTTATATCTAACTTTATCCAATCAGAGACTTCAGAATATCCTCTCCACGTGGAGCAAGTCATGTGTTAGGATCTGGTTCCACTCTACTGCTGTGAACACCTTATTTGCCATGTCAGTCTAATTATAAAATGGGGTATACATAAATGCTCAACTATTTGAAACTGGCCTTCATTGGGTTACATTATCAAAATAAGACTTTCTTGTGAACTAATCAAAGAAGCATTTTTCAGTGTCAAAACAAGCAGTGTGTTGCACGCCACATGTTTTGGTTCCATGGCCTGGAATTCACATCGCTTCCTTTTCTTTTCCTGGATATTTATGTAACATGATAAGAAATGTGAGAAGAAATGTCTGTTATCACAGAATGAGCAGTCATAAAAGGGGAGGGGTAAGGCCGTGGGCGGATGTACAGATTTAGTTAGACATTTCCGTTTTCTCCTCCTTCCCTGCATCATCTCTTTCTACAAGGAGTGACCGTGGAATCGGCAGCGTTTGAAGCAATAATTGTTTATTAACTCCTCTGCTTTTCTAAGTTATGTTATACAACTTGAACACTATTACCAGTGCAAGAGAGAAGGTTATCAAAGCCCGGAATATGCATTATTGAGGTTATGTTTGTCACTCAGTGCTTTAAACTGCATCTTAGCTCTATAAGGACCAGGGTTTGACCGGTACATCATTCAGATTATATTTTTCTTCTGTTTTCTCCTGTTAAAAGGAGATGCAATCATTATCATGCTCATCTTGTTCACGTAAATTGAAGGGTCTTCTCCTTTTGATTCAATATCCTGTAAATACAATTCCTCGTAATTCTTCTAATGTTAGTACAACTAATGTAGCATGAGTTTTCAGCCTTTGCACGTGTTACTGAAATACGATGCGTTGTTACAATAGTAAATGATCATTGAATTATTCGGAGAAAACAACAAGTAGCTAATATTTACTCGCAGGACAATAGAAGTACAAGTTTTAATGCTGTAGAAGCAGGAAAGACAAAGTGTGTTATTGGTCAAATTGACAGGCTGTAGTCCTAGAATACAGTAATGTAAGATTAAAGAATTTAAAACTTTACTTCTCAAATATAACTATAAAGGGGTTACTAAGGCAGACACAAAATGTAATGGCGGCTGATACTTGCGCTCAGTACAAAATGGATCGAACTGCCTTCATATGCTGCTTCTGTTTCACTTTGTCTTGTTTGGTATTGTGCTGTATATCATTTTATATATTTGGCTTCACCAAAACGTATGAACAAAGCAATTTTCAGTTGAATAGCTATGTGGAAAGTAAATGACAATCACAAACAAATTAACAGATACTAGGGAGGTGATAAAGGCCTCCTCTGTAGCACAGTGCTAGCGGAGGGCGCGGAAGACCCAGGTTCGATTCCCAGTACCGGCGTGGGGATTTTCCCCCCGCTGGGAGGTCTGGCATAGGGTGCATTCAGCCTCGCTAGAACCTGGAGGGGCCAATGCAGGAGCTACTTGGTGAAGTAGTGATCCCAGGACCTGATGGCCGCATAACTGGCCGGGAGGGCTCGGGGTGCTGACCACGTCCCACCCTCCAGTACTACTGCACCCCACTCATAACACCTGTAATGGGCAGAGGTGGCGGACGCAGCAGCTGACCACAAGCCTCATGAGCTGTTGTGCTGGGGTTTGGTTTTTAGTTTTTTAGGAAGATGATAGAAGTAGACAAATGTCATAGAAATGTGGGACAAACAACCATGATAGTTTGAAATATGTGATTTCGTATAGTTCTATTGGTCAAAAGTAGTATGGTGTATTGAGGATGAGATATACATAAAGAACTATAACACATAATATGCCCAAGTTCAATTGGAAGACCTGTTGGAAAAATGCCTAAGTAAATAATAAGAATAATCCGCCTGTGTATCGTGCCGTGTCACAGATAATGTGTCTGCCACTCTTGTCCTGGAAGCGTGTTTCCTTCAATAAACACTTCAGGATTAAATATGTGCCAAAGCTTTCACTGTAATTGTTAAGCTACCCGAGGTCTCATCTACTGAGGATGGCAACTAGAGTTGACCGAAAAGTAACACATGAATAACTTCTTACATAGACCACGGCCTTCCAGCCGAGAGCTTTTACTAAATTACCACTCCATAATTAAATGAAATTGCATTTAATCGAACAATTTTCAGAATCTCAGTAAAATGCGTTAATTTGAGTTGTCGGCTACGTATGGTCACTTCTCTGATAACTGTACTGTTCTACTACTCTGTATTCATTTTAAATTGATCTTGCGTCTTGCTGTAAATTACGTCTCTATTTTGAAGTGAATTTCACCTCCTCAAAGGTTGCAAAAGTGGAGTAAGTTTGTGTCGAACCAGCTGCCTAGTTCGCAGAGCCTAAGAAACTTGTACAACAGTGCTTGTACCTATTGCGTACTGTGTCAAAACAAATGAGCTCAACCCCATGTGGATTACTCACGGAGGGATTGGGAAGTTATGTTTAAACTGCCACTTCGATTCCTAATATCTCGGGCATTTTCAATAATTGTTTAAAGCTTTTTATGTTAATTTAAGAATTTGAGGATTTCTTTTTGTTTCCCACAAAAAGTTCTTATATCATTATTTGCTCTCCTTGCCTTTCAGCAATTAAAGAAAACAAATGCTTCAGTAAACCTGAAAATATTACGTAATACATTTTCGAACTTTCCCCTGTTCCTTCCACATTATTACCTATTCATGTAGCACTTGCTGTCATCTACGGTACGAATTCAGTAAAACTTCAAAGAATCACCAGCCAATATGCTGGATAACGGACCACAATAAAATGAACTCTCAGTAATACAATAGCGAAAAGTAACCGGATTTGGACTTGGTTGTGTTTGTGTAAAGTGTTTTTAACCAATGAAATGAAAATTGCAATTTAATTCGTCATGGAGTTGCGTTTCCTCGAGTTCACGAAGAGAAATTCGTATATACGTTTTACCAAATAGGAAAATGACCACATATATTCAAAGCCTGTCTGAAAACATTCACCTAAAAGATTTTCCGTCATTTAGAATATCTACTGTAGTTTGCACAAAAGATTTTCGCGAGTTTAGTTTGAATGGTTCGGCTCCTTAAAAGCGCTCAATAAAGACAACAAAGCAGTGAAACTCAGACTACTTCTGTATTCTTCAAAGAACGATCTCCAAAAGGAATTTCTAGTAAAACGTGATGCTCAGCCTACAAATGAATGAAGGTTGTTCAGGAAGGCATAACAACTTGTCGCGGAAATAAGCCATAAGGAGGTATTGCAAACCAAACTGTGCAGTGTGAAGTAAGGATCGAAATGCTTAGAAAGGTGTGTTTAATGGAAGATGGTTGACCGGAAGCTTACTCTCCTAGCTACTTCAGGGTAATCGAAATAAACCTCTGCAGAAATAAATTCATTACACATTTTGCTGTGGTTAGAAGAGGACGCAGGAAACAGAATTTACAATGTCCGTATCTGACATAGTTAGAAACATCTGAATAGCGCCAGTGTGATAACAATGTCAAGCTCAGGCTGAAAAACTCAAACCAATAATAACGGATATTTCAGATATTGCTGATGGCACGGTAAAGTTATTTCAAATAAATTTCTAAATTAAAGACATGCACGTGCTTTGTGCAGTAACTTTTCGTCTATTTTTACGATTAACCCGTTATACATTATATGAAATTCCTCCCGAATGAAGACATCCCAGAAATTTCAGGATATAAATGTTATTTTTCATGTAAATATCAAATTTATAGCACTTTGAGCAAAGTCGTTAACAGCAATTTTTCAGAAAACTAACATTTTCAAAGAATCATGTAAAGTTTGGGTGAGGACATTTTTTAAGTTCTTCTTGTGATGATTGGTAGCCATAACTTACTGGCTAGTACAAGACACGCCTTTGAAGGGGTTAGAATCTAAGGGGAAAGCTTGATGAGCGCGCATGTTAGTCGTGAATCTCCGTCTCAAAAGACTTCAGAAAATGATGCAAAATCCGCCGAAGGTTTTCTTTGGTGCTTTTTGTACCGCTTGTTTTATATTCTCAATTTATAGATCACCAAACCTCTTCACACAGTTTGTACCAAACCCTATAGTGAACACGAAAATGCATTAGAACAGGCTTTCTAGATCCCTAGTCGAATCGAAGCAGAAATTATGGAAATGAAAAGGGATGAAGGAGAAAATAAGGCTACCATTCTTTAGCTTTGATCATCATGCTTTAAAACTATCGATTAAATCCGATTTTGATTGGTGATAGGGCATACAGCTATCACGCAAAGGAGTATAAGTCAATACCACTTGCACTAAAGTAACGCTGCCCTTGTATGAATCATCAGATTCCTTTTTTCTACCCGTAAAAACTGTTTTTGCTTTTGATAAACTCGACACGTACGCCAAAGATTTGCTATTGAAATATCTACGTAGATAACGGATATACGCCACGAAAGATCGAGTGTGAAACATTTGTCACTCTGGGATCTAGGTTCACCTCAATGCTTTCTCTCACTATTGCATAAAACTTCATTTTACGAGGAGCCTCTTAAGACGACCGGCGATGACAGAGCTGTTGATGATGAGTGGGAGAAATCGGCAAGAGACAAACTTCCGGAAGTCTTCCCACTAGAACGAGCAGACAACAGAGGAAATTAGATAAGAAGTGATAACAGTGGAAGCAAGCTGTGTCCTCTTTGTTGCAAGCAGATATTTCTCCGAACACTGTCAGGAGGGAGGGAATGATGAGCCAGGACAATTGCAGCTCGATGCAACTTCCTCTTGAGTCACATACATTTTTGTAGTCCTGCTCCTTTGTTAAGATTGTTGCAGTTATTTAACAGCAAACTTATTGCTTTCACAGAAACTCTTCAATTTTAAGGTCTGTTGTCCAACACCTTAATTCAAGTAAAACCTGACCCAGAGTAGACATTAGAGGAGATCAAAAATCCTATCCCTTCGAGGATAACTCTACTAAATTTCTGACCAGTTATCTCAGAAACTATTTCAAGTATCATCCGGAAATTTATACAGGATACAGATGAATAACGTTCACTGTTCTACTTTTGTGAAATAAATCCATTTATTCAGATGATATGATTATTTTCCCAATTATACTTACCTCTAGATTAAAATTTATTAACAATTGCTTTTTAAAGAATACGCAACAATGTTATTAACACCAAAGTAGATCAACAATATCACTAGTGGGTCATTTTTACCATCTTAAACTTGCAATCAGCTATCTTGTTTCTCAAAAAAAGAAAAACAAATGTCAGTCCATTTTTACCAGAAAATATATTTCACAAACAAGCATTTCAAAGCAAAACAAACTTACATATAGTTGCAAAGAAGGAAACCACGTGGCTTGTTCACAAAGAAGCTGTCATACTTGCCTGTAGTATCAATTTATAAAGCAAAGCTTTCCCTGAAAGGTAAGTTTAAATTTGCTTCTCCAAAGTGTGTAGAGTTGTGTGAAGTGGTGTGAAATTTACAGTAAAAAATTGCAGGTACGGTACTACTTTTAAACAGCGCTTAAAATACAAGTAATAAGGAGATATGGAATGCTCTACCTTGGCGATGCTAAAATGTATCATATATAACGAACATGTTCTAAGTAATTATACAACCTAGAAAGCTGAGATTTTTACAGTTTGTAGGTGTAATAGCCTAATAGTAGCTGAAATAACCGTGTTTAAAACAATTGAATAGTTTTTTTAAAAATAATTTGTTTTTTATGACATTTTCTCCCACATCTTACGGTGCATGTTTATTAAAATTTCTACCAAGTGTTAATTATTTTCAAAAACCCTTGTTTCAGTGTAAGTAAAACACTAACACAAACAACTCCTAAGAATTTCAAATCAAAATATTAGTTAACGACTGAGAAAATGTTCACTATGCGAGGAAAATTTGAACTTAGGGGAAATTGTATCCAAAGCTGAAACATCTAATTCCTACACACTGGTTTTATTCCTTCCATTATGGCAAATAGCAAACTTTGGGGATGGTTATATTTATCTCCTGTGACAGTTACACCAACCGTCTGCACCAGCTGGACACAAATCATAATTGGGGTTATCACTCGTCGACAATGTATGGAAGTAAACTGCCCATACTGATTTTCTCATTTTTTTTGCATTGTTTAGATTTTATCTTATTGCAAGGGCATAATACCTCAGCAGTCTCTGACTGACATCATATGCCTTCCAGCAACTGTCTTTCTATCACTAAGAGCCTTTTCCCCCAAAGAAACCTTCAGCTGTCTTAATCGACAACCTACATATTCCAACTTTTCAATTCTTTCATTTTCTCCATATGGTCGTAGTGCTACAACTTCATTACAAGCTTAAGTAATTAGTGCAGCGCATTTTATGTTACTTTTCAGACCAGTGAGATGTTTGTTTAACTCCTGGAACTTCCATTCCTCCACTAGTGCTACTGTAATTGACTGTACGAAACTGTGTCCAGCCATTCACATATTTTAATAATCAACCTACCTCTAGGAACAGATATAAAAGTAATTCAAACGACGTAATGAAGAAAAACCTTCATACTTTCATATAACACAGTAATCCAGAAGTTGAACTTTTTGTCCGAAAACACATTCCGTATGCTGTTAAGTCTACACATTAAATTTAAGAGGAAATCCCAATTAGTAGGACTGAAAAAAAAATACTAAAAATTGTATTTTCGGGCTATTTGCAACATTTATTCTACCCTTCCCGGACCGAATAATGAATATATAAATTTTGGGGGTTCATTCACGGGATGAAGTATTTTTGTGTCACATTTAATCACAGTGCGTATTTGGATGTTTATGATAACACTTTAAGAGCTGATATCTTACAAAACAATTTAGATAGCAAACTACCCTTCTATACAAAAAGTAAATGAAAACCAAAAGCAATTCTTCACACATATATGTATAAAGACTAAAGTCACTTATGTGCATAAATAATATGTTACAACCAGGGCACGGATTTTGGTCAAGTGTTTGTAAATTATCTAAATTATTTATTAAAGTTAGTGTACTAAAATTATAAATTAATTTATACGCGTTATACCTGCTGCACAAGTAGAGAAAGTAGGTATAAGAATAACGTGATCATTTAGAAAATTAATTTAAAATATATTTGTTCCACCTTGTTGTTTGAAGAATCTGAAAATAGATTTGTTTTTGTAACGGGTCTTACAAAACTGTAGCATTAACTCTTTTGGATTTACGGATTACACAAAATTGACTGCAAAGAAGAGGACTTCAAGGCCAATGATAAGACTCGAGAACAAGAATAAAAGCACACGACTGTACACATCTATCAACGCAGGGAAAACTGACCTGTCTCATCTCAATTTGAGACAGGAATTCATAACAGTAATTATAACTGCTCTCCTAAAAATACGATCCCTCCACCCACAAGCAACCCCTTCCAGACTAACAATTAAATAAGCACGTGCCTTTCTTCTCTCAATCATACGAGAGTACGAAGTTCAACATTAGGGCACTTCTTACAAAGTTGAACAGTAACATTTCTGCAAACTCGTCGCTGTGAGAAATGTCAATAATATGAAACTCTTTACACCGGGTGTGTTACCTAAAGCTTGCACCACAAATAGGCATATCTGGAAACAATTCCTTCCTGACCAGAGGAAGGGCTCATTAAATTAGATAACACAGGGCGTTAGAAATGCAAGCAAATATGATTTACAATATAAGCTTGAGAGGGTGAATTTTTAATGAGGGCCTTGTAAAATGCTGATGCTATTGATAACATGGAAAATGACATTAACAATGGCGTTTGCTACATCGAATTAGATTCCAAAACCTGCATCGTGAAGTTGGCGCTTGCAACCCTGAAACATGTGAAGATGAAAGGAAATTATGGACAGAAAATTTGGAGGGGCCACTCCAGCATTCGTCTATAGACCTGGGGAAACTACAGAAAAACCCAATGTCACAGTGCCCATTATGACGGGAGTCGAACCTGGGACCTCCCGAAAGCGGGCCTCTCGGCTATCTCGGAACCATCTCGCTGGGCAAAGGTAACGAAAACAAACAAAACACTTCATTAACCAATAGCTCCAGACTTCAGAAAAACTGACCTCGTGTATCACCGACTGAACTAAACGTTGTTTACCGGAAAGGCGAGGGAGGAAACAGGTTCTTAAAATAACAGCACAGTGAACAGCAGAACACAATGCCATCCATATTTCTTGGCAATGACAGAAGTTATGAGATAAGGATGCCGTTTACATGGGAAGTAGTAAATCACTGGGAGCTGGAATGTCGCGAAGGCAGGAATTATATTCAGTAGCTTGTTCGGTGTTGTTGCGCTCGGCTGCAATACGCATCTCAAATTCGTAGTCAGCTGTGCTCTTGAATATGATAGTCCGCAATAGAGGCAGAAAAAGGTCGTTGTAACAGTTTCGACCTCTCCCCGTTAAAAACAGACCTTTGTGTTGCAAATAACTGCAGCTCGCTGGAACTGGAGCTAAAAGCTTCAAATAGATAGGCAAATAGCCAGTACAGGAAGTTCAAAATAGGCACTAATATACATATCACTAATAATTATAATCATAGAAGTAGATTTACTTAAAAACATATTTGACATGACAGAACAGTATAGACATCTATACAGCGAAAAAAATAAATAAATAAATAAAAAATTTAAAAAAAATAAATAAAATAAATAAAATAAAATAAAAAAATTTTAAAAAAAATCTAAATATACAAAAATTCTAATTTCGGAAGTTAGGTCTAAAATTGACAGTTTAGCAATAAAGGTACATATACTTACCCATTCCTAATTAAGGCTATAAAATAAATAAACTGTATATTTGAACGAAATTCTATTCATTTTTACATTAAGGAACTATATTATGAAATTTGAGTTTTATTTATAGACGCTCGTTAACTGCTATGATTCTCAGCGTCCCATTCTATATTGGGCGTGAAAGACCGCCCAATTTGCTCAGAGGCCTCTTTATCAGGCTTGAGGGTTTTTACGAGCTGTATATCTACGACACGGGACCACTTGCCTTACTTCCCTTCCAAAACCAAGCGAGATGGCTTCGCTGTAACGTGAGAGGCTCGCATTCGATAGGTCGTGGTTCGATTAGCGTGAGTTCTTTCCAGGGTTTCACCGGGTCGCTGGGTGAAAGCTGGGAAGGATAATTACATCCCTCGACTTTCCTGTACCTCCATTTCGTTTCATTAAAAACATTTAATTCATCCTTCATCCCGTTGGTTCTTCCAGGGTCGCAAGTGTCAGCGAAGACATTAGGTGCAGTTTGGCAGGGATGATATGCGTACAGGAACTCATTCCGTCCCTCCAGGTTGGGGAGGGCGGCATCAGGACCCCTCGCCGATATCCCACTGGGATGGCCCCGGAAGTCCACGACTTCAAGGTGACGGCTACTTGGGAAACCTTAGGGATCTCTGTAAATGTCTGTGCCATTAGTTTGGACGTGGCCGCCCGATGTCTCCTCTCACCTCCCGTGGGTGCCCCTTGGGGGCATAGGTACAATAAGCCTAGCTTCAGTGCCTAACTCCCTCCGTATCTCTTCTATTACTATTCACTTCCGAAGGAAGCCGCGCTAAGGATTTTAAGGCCCGAAAAAAATCCAGCATCCTCTGCTGAGTTTTAACACAGGACTTTGTGGACCAGAAAGTGGCATGTTAACCCAAGACTTCGGAGGACGATTTATCCGTTCAAGTACAAAAGATCCACGCTGGGTCGAGGTGCTCATTCATTCAATACATACAGGCCTTTAGGGGTATAGGTGCGTATGTTTTAATAATTGATACCTTAATATGCACCCTCTTCGGTGTGTTCGTTTTTTTTTCTCTTCGTCTAACAGTTTTCCAATAAATCACAAAATTTATACTGACGTTTGCCTGGTTGTAACTGCGAAATGAACACCATCTGTCGTAGGAACTATCCGTTTTACTTCAGTTACGGTTCCAGTACACCGTTTGTTATCAAGAGACCGGCCCACTCGGAGTCGTGCCTTCTGTGCTTCGCCTACTTATAGGTACTAACCAAATTGAAAACATACAATTCTTCATAAGCAAAATGATAAGTTCGCAAATGAAGCAAATATTGATTTAATATTGTTCATTACACCGCCCTCAATTACCAATGAGAATATCTACTCTTATACCCCCAGCAATTCGTATAGTTAGTGAAGTTGTTTCCTCTGGCACCTAAGATAATTACTATGTTACACTGTTAATGTTCGTGCGTGCGTGAAGAGCACTGTGCATTCTAATGTATATGGTGCGAACACACTATCATCGTTCCTTTGTATGGATCTTTATGCATTATATAAATTTATGAAAGAGAAGCACGAGATCTTGCCCACAGTTTTAATGGGCCGACGTAACCTTCATTGCGCACCTTTGTCTTTAAGTTAAATTATGTTTTCATAAATGTGATGACAGATATCCTTCATTTTGAACATATCTTTCGAAGGAGACCAAATTTTCTACACAAGCGATGTTGAAGTTCCTAACTTCATGACCCATTATCTCCAAAACTATTGAAGACATCGGACTGAACTTTTTACAGGACGTAGACACATTCCCTACAAATTCACTGATCTATTTTTATACAATGTGATTTATTTAGGGAGATACGTTTTTTCCTTTAATTTCACATTTTTATTCAAACTCAACAAAAATTGAAAAAATCATGTTTTGGCAGGTTTTGCCGTGGAAGGTTTCTCCTGCAATAAGAACAGAGGACTTCAAATGCTATTCGCAATAAATTCAATATAGATATGTATTTTATTCTTCATTCACCAACTGAAAAAATATTTTAATTACTGTTCTTTGAGGTGTTTTCAAAGAAAAACATACTTGTGTGAAAGGGTCTTTTTTTTGGGGGGGGGGGGAGATGGGGAACTTATTGTAGATACTGGCATATTTAAAAGATGCTGGATTTGAGAACACATAAATCAAAGTCCTAAATCTTACAATTTTGAACAAAAGTTGTTCAAAATGTTTACTTAGACTGCTCTAAAAACACATTGCACAATGCCCAACTTTTGTTTTGATATCTTTCATTAGCCATGACAAAAATATTTACTCACATGTTTGTTACATCTAGTTGAAATGTCCACAGCACAGATATGACATTATTGTACCGTTTCTAATGATAATGTAATATTAACGTATATGATCGTAAAATATTAACACATTAGCTTAAGTATAACAAACTGCTCTAGTTGCTTCGGAAAAAGAATATTCGTGAATGTTCCAGCGTTTTTAAAATTCTTCTTAAAGTCGATTAAACCACGGTTAACATACCTGGTGTAATATAAGCATGTTAGATAAATTATATTGTCTTATCTGTTCATTATTTCCGAGTGCTCGTTGAAAATTTGAAGAAAAATTAATAAAAAGGCATCGCTTGGAACATTTTGAACGCAATAGAACTTAAGAAAAATCCAATGGGAGAAGAACACGTTTGTATTACTCACACACGCACACACGCACGCACGCACGCACGCACACACACACACACGCGCGCGCGCGCGATCTTGCGGAAAAATATACTTTTGATTGCATGAACGGTATTTAAATTGTTATTCTTCTTCTTTGCCTGATTACCCTCCCCTTATGTAGGACTTACGCCCCATAGGACTTACAAGCCAGTACCTAGGGTCAGACACCTGCCGGGAGCAGAGGAACCTATGGACCGGACAGAGTGAAGACCTAGAAGAGGGTGGTCAGAGGATGATATGAAATGCAGGCGAAATCGACGAATGGAACCGTGATGATGGCGCAATTGGTGGAATGATTTGGCGGGGAGAACAGGAGAACCTGGAGAAAACCTGCCCAGACGCCGCTTCGTCCACCACGAATACCAAATGCGGGGCCTTGGGATCAAAAAATTAAATTAAATTATTTTGTTGTTTAACGACAATGTCAATTGCCAGGATCACATCAGCGTCACCGGTGTGCCGGAATTTCGTCCCGCAGGAGTTCTTTTACATGCCAGTAAATCTACTGACATGGAGCTGTCGTTTTTAAGCACACTTAAAAACCATCGGCCTGGGCCGGGTTTGAACCCGCGACCTTGGGATCAGTAGGCCAGCGTCTAACCAACTGAGCCACCCAGACCGACCCGGGCTACCTAGGTGGTAGGCGAATGGTCTAACCACTCGGCCACGATACCATGTTTTTAACGCATGGCAAATGTTCATTGTAGCATTCGACTTTGGCTCTGCACACACACATACATACACACACTCATACACACGCGCGCGCGCGCACACACACACACACACAAACACACACACACACACTTGAATTCAGCAGACCTCGGAAAGTGCATATTGTCGATATGGAACTTTTGGATCGAACACAATACTTCCTGCACTATGATAAGCGGCGGATAAAGTAAGCCATAGTAAAGATAAAGAAAGAAGCAGAAGATAGAAGATCAAACAAGGTAAAGCAGGGATGGAAACAGGTCCTCTGTGGTGGACAATTGCATGGTTTTGCAAGCAAAGTGATCACTAGAGAGTGCAGAAGTATCTTTACAGAGAATAAAGTGCCCAATGTGGTACTCTGCTGAAAAGGTATAGGAGTTCTTAAACTGTTGGGTTCAAGTTAAAGCTCTTACGTGCTAAACAAGATAAGAAAGGGCCAGTAACGTCAAGTTAAAAAGCTGGTCTGAGTGCTGATCGTACGAGGAATGGGCGTGTTCTACTATCTACGACGGCCGTGTCCATAGTCCAATGAAGTTCATCATTATTTCCTTCCGTCCTGGCTTTAGTGCTCAGAAATACACACATAGTTCTGCAGGGCCTAAGGCTCCCAAAATTAGTTGAAATTCAAGTGTCCAAAGCTTGCCGTAAATTTAGTTTGATTTGTCTATCAAGTCTGAGCTCGGCTCGAGCCCGAAAAGTTTTCGTAGCTTGAGGATAAACGATAAAAATATTGATAATTTTTACTACTTTCAACAAAGTGATCTGAACTATTTATCGCGGATTTGTGTACCATAAGTATAGTAGAATATACATTTCAATTGACCTGAACGATCCATTTCTCAGTATATCTAAGCAACTTCATATGACTGTATTGAGTTCAATTGATGTATCAGGCAATGGCAACTGAAAATGGCTAGAAACTGTTGAATATTTTGAAGAAAAAATTGCTTAAAACTGGCTCAATCATTGTGCAAACTAGTGGGTAACTGTCTCTTCAAAAAGGCCAGATTTGTCCAAAAAAGGGAATCAAGACGGATCATCAAAGACATGAGGTCACCCATGCCTTGTTTTGTTCAGCAAAAGTTGAGCCGAACTGCGTGACTTCTTTGGAAACAGCTGGATGGGATGAGAGCATCTATCAACAGTCCTTAGAATAGCTGTGATGGCAGGATTGGAGTCTTCTTCGAATGACTTGGACGAGACACGTCGACACGAATCAGATACACTGCTATGATGGATAATGATGTAATTGCTAAAGTGAACGTGCTAGCCTCTTTTTCCGCTATCATATCCTGTCGCATATGGCTCGCCTAGGTTTCAAGGACGACTTGGCTGATCGTGTTGTTTCACATATGTGAGGCTAGGTATCTTCCTTCACTGCCTGTGTTATTTTTACAAGTGATGTCCGTGTTTGCCTCATGTGGCAATCAGATACTCTCTCAATATGTAGTAATTTCATCATCTCAGGCAAATGTTTAACAAGGTTGCACATCAAGCTCCGCCACGTGTTTCTATTCTACTTCTTATTAATTGTTTACGAATTTGCTAAGTCGATTTAGAAAAGCTTTTCGTAATCGGTTATTGAGCATTTTATGAGTAATTGAATGTTTTAACACAATTCAATATTATATAGTATCCTTTTTGTAGATCAACTGTAATTTAATTTCCTTTAATTTCAGCACAGTTCCAGAAATGATTCGTTTCAAAATTCCCCAATTCTCCACATTTTCCTTGTAGCCTTCGCCCAGGAAGTCAACGTGTTTCCATGCCCTCCAATCTGCTTAAATCTTCCTCCTACTCGAGAACTACCGCCACCGCCAGTGAGTTCTACCCCTTCTACCCCTTCTCTTCATCCAGGTGACACTATTCCCAAATGTTTCCGGGTATTCTTTTCTCTGGGATTCTCCTGATGTGCCCATACCAGATTACTTGTTAATATCATACACACACTACCAGTTTTCTTAACTTACAATGCCCTCCGCCGAGTTTGAATCTGCGACTTGGGGAACCATTAGCATTTCCGCCTGAGTGGATGGCATAACAACGCAATCACCATACTGAATTCTGGAGTAAACAAAGAGGTAAAGCAACGTTGCACGGTTTGTACCTACACACAGCTGGAACTTAAATAATCCGTCAGACTTTAACAGCGAGTTTCTCTTAACGGTGAAGAACAAGAAATAATAATAATACCCAACAGCTGGAAAGTTTACAGTTTTCTAGAAAAAATACTTTTATCCAAACAATTTACCATAGCCTGCCTGATTTATTGTTGATTAGAGTTCCTTAATTAATGCCGATATACATAGAAAATTGAATAAACAACTTTTCCCTTTGGCGTGTTTCAATAGAATCAACATTTTTTATGTTAAATAAATTTTAAAACTCCACAATTAATTGTCTTCTTAATTTTGTTAGGTCTGGCAACATCGCATTGGCTGAGTTTACTTTCTTCCGAAAGAGATACTTTTTTTTCGGGGGGGGGGGGTCAAAGCCGCGCCACGTTGCCACACACTCCCACCTTTAAGCACGATTATCTAGTTAACGGTGCATTTAATTAAAAAGAGTAATTATTTTTTGTTAATTTACATGCACGCTCTCACCTCCTTCAGTCTGACGGACTATTTCCACTTCCATCCTGTAAATAAAACAGGAAGAAATACATGACCGTTCACTTTAGCTATTGTTACAGGAATAAAGGATATATGAAACGTCGGACATCTTGGCGTGTACAAAAACGAAAGCACAGCTTATTCTCATTTCATTTGTTTGTCGTTGACCAGAATATGAGTGGCATATTCGCGAGGCTATTCCTTATCTTTATATTCTTTCATGCCTTATTTTCATCATAAAATGACAAACACCGTACTAAATGTACCCTCAACGTGCACTTCATATTTCAGAGAGGCGTGTAATTCAACACAAAGCAGTATCAATTTATAAGTGTATGTTCGTCCCATTCTGTGCGACGTTACAGTCAAGCACAAACGATTTATGGCGCACTATTTTTATATCTCTACACCTTTATGGCACAGCACAGAGAGTGTAGCTCTCAGTTACTCAGGTGAAAATGAATATTAAGGATATCTGACTTGTTGCACTCACATGACCTCTGCTCTTGCACAAACTATTCCTACAAACACTCTTATATCCACTTCATATTAATCGAGATAAACATTTTTAGAAATTATCTTATTGGTAATTTTCTTATAGGTGCAAGGGGAATAAGTACGCTTTTAAGCGATGGTCAAATGTTTCAAGAATGGTCGCTATATAATGAGATTGAAATTCCGTTCTCTCTGCATGGCCAAGAAATTAAAACAGAACACAGACAAAGAACAACGATTTGGCATTTGAGAACGATGTATTAGTATTGGAAAATTTTGACAAATAACAAGGAGTATCTCCAAAATGGTTCACTTCACGAAAAGATCATTTGACATAAACTGTGTGTTTTAACAAGATCTAGCAAGATTTTGTCTATCTCTTAAGACTTACCAGTTATGTAAAGTCATCAAGAATAAACAGGACTACACGGACTATAGCCAGAAAATTAAAAATACACATTTTATTTGCCATAAGTATCTTAAACATATGGCATTTTAGTCAAAATCGTCAGAGCCAGTTTTGAGAAAAGCAAAATGTTCCAAACATTTTCCATGTAAAGGGTAGCTTAGGGTGGGGAAACTTTCTTCAAGATCTTCGTGTCTCATCCTTGAAAGATTTGCCGTTTAACCACTTTTCCTTTCTGAGTTATGCTGTTCACACGCACGGGCGCACACACATACACTCGGATCTTTTTCTAATTTTTTTTCAGGGGGGCTTCAAAACATATTTCCGATGAAATCTCGACATCGAATTTTTGCTATACGTATTAGAGAATGTAAAAATGCGATGTCACCGTCACATGAATTTCCGTACCTACCATCGTTTATTCTTTGTATAGCTACTACAAACCATTCCTTCCAAAGCTTACATTTGTTGCTTCATATTAATCGAAATAAACCTTTGCAGAAATGGTTTCATTTCACATTTCGTTGAAGGTATAGTCGATTTTACAAATAGATTGACATCGCGACTAAGGTGTTTATACCAGTAAAGCGGAACCAGCTCCTATCACGTGATTTATTCCAATGTCTCTGATTGGCCAACGTTTGATATGAATCGAACTTTACTGGATGGAAGCGGGGTAGCAACGAACTGTACTCCGGTAGGAATCGATTCCTATCTTTAACGAACCACAGTCATAAAAATATCTTCCCCAGGTGGAATGAATCACGTGTTAGGAGCTGAATCAGCTTCACTACTGTGAACAACTTAGTTGCGATGTCAGTTATATCCCTATCAAATGGATTATACCTACAAGGGGAATAGGGAAAACACAATTGATAGTCACGTGTCTCCATATACTGGCATCGAATCCATACTGTTCCCTTAACATCGCTATACATAATTGAATAAACATAAAAAAGTAACGGATATAACGGAAATGGATAAATGTCCAAGAAAAATGTATTTGAAATAAATTATGTGTTTTATGGACTCCTACATTTTCACTTTCTCTACTGCGTATGTACATAGTGGTATTTTTTTTTTTTTTTTTTTTTAAATTAACGCCCACCAACGATGACTGAATGAATGGGCGAAATGATGCTCAAATGAGCCCGAGGTTCATAGAATTTTAAGTTACTCGACATTCGTCTTCTCAGGATAAGGGGGAACCTCCGAATAAACCTTATCCGGATAACTCACCCTAACCGAGATTCGAACTCGCGGCCTCTTGCACATGAGGCAGACACGTTGCCACCACGCTACAGAGCCGAGCTGTAGTAGGTAAAGAAAGTATTGCATTTAAGAATTCGATATGGATATTTCATCGGAAATACAGGTTTTGAAACTCCTTGTATCCAAAAAAGAATTTTGAGAAAAAGATCCGCGCACACATGCGTGTGGTGTGTGTGCGTGTGCGTGAGTGCGTGACCAGCAGAACTAGAAAACGAAAAGTCGGTTAAAAACCAAAGTTGGTCTTTCAGTTTAATATCTTTCAAGGACGTGTCACGAAGATTTTGAAGAAGATTCTTCTACCCTAAACTGCCCTTTACATAAAAAATTTTTCGAAAATTTTGATTTTTCTCAAAAATAGCTCTAACGATTTTGATTAACATGTCCTAAGTTTAAAATATTTGTATGGCAAATGAAATGTATATTTTGCATTTTCTAGCTATAGCCCATGTAGTCCTGTTTACTCTTGATGCCTTTGCCATATTTTCCATATTTCCCTTGCACTTACGAGAAAATGAGCATTAAGATAATTTCTGCAAATGTTTATCTCGATTGACATGAAGAACATAGAGGAATAAGTATTTGTAAGAATAGTTAGTGCAAGAGTAGAGTAAGTCATGCGAGCAACACACATAAGATTTTTAGCTAAGGATTGATTAATTTATTTAATTCTCTAATGGTTCTTCTGGTGATTACTGGATTATTATCTAGTGGGTTTCTAGTGGTTTCTTGGCGACAGTTCCAGTGGCAATTGTGTTTATTTGTTGGTGCAGAGAGCAGAGAGCGAATAATCATAACCAGCTAATGAAAAACAAGAAGGATAATTCTCTCATAACTTGTCTGGAGACGAACTACTACGTCCCCTCACAGCTGTTCCTTCTGCAACTGGAGTTATTGTTATAGCCTGTCAATTCTGTCTGTTGAGGTTTAACTCCTGCATCTGCACCGCGAAATGATGAAAGTGGACCAGGAATAGTGCAGTCTCCCAAGTTCACTCAGATATAAGCACGTTTTATGTTCTTCTTTTCTTATTTGCGATTGCGTCTTCTTAGTCATTTTTCTTGACAAGAAGGAAAGAAAAAAAGGAACACGCTAATGACGAGACGTCTGAGAGGAGCGCCACATTTACGATCGTCCTTGTTTCCTGTTCCACAAATGCCACTAGTTTAATTTCTTTAATCTTTTTCTAACACCCACACCGAAAATAAAAGACACAAGAACAGGCTGCAGTATTCGCGTTTCATGACATGTAGCCAGAAATCTCCAAGCTTATTTTATTGGGCTCAAAGTGTAACCTTGCTGCCACCATTAGGGCTGACAAGTTCAACACTTACAAATTACCTGAAAACACCTATAATATATGCTAAAATTTCCTAGTTACCGTACAAATGAAGATACGAATGTGATGCAACTTATTTGATATTTTAATTATTTTTTGGTTTTAATTACATATTTAAACAATGAATAGAATTCTAGTCATTTGGCGGCAATATCATTACATTAGTTATTATGAAAAGGAACGTATACCTTTTACCCCGAATTATGTCATTTATGGGCTCCTGATATAAATTAATACAAGTGATTAATGTACCTAATTAATTATACAACTAACACTAAAGTGTTTTTTAAAAGCGTTAAACATTTTTCCTTGATGAATACAAAATTCTGGTGATATGAAACACACAATGCGAAGAGTTTTATGAATAACATTGTATTTCTTTCAGTCATATATTTTAGAGGATTATATTAATCTGTATAAATTATTGTTGCCCGTTCGGATTGAGAAAACGCAGAAAAATGCAGTCAAAAGAAGGTTATGTTACCAAAAAGAGAAAATGTCTAGCAAATATCAATAAGCAAAAAACACTGAAAAAGAACAAACAAAAGCCACCATTTTCTGAGCTACAGAGACCTAAAATGAACACTACAAAACAATATAATTGTTTGCTCAACTGCCGAGCTTTAGTTAATCATGGATGCTGACTTGGGAATGAAGATACTTTCTGCCTCCACTAACGTAAGAAGATAGGGGTTATGGTATCCTCACCCAACAATTTTACTGAAGGGGCCCGCCTCTGCCCCTAAAATTTCAAAAAATGTAATTTTAAAAGAGATCGTTTAAATCGATGAAAACCAGTTGCCAATGATTAATTTTACTTCATATAGAGAGTTAAAAGGTCAAACAAAAGCAATAATGACGCAACCTAGGATTTGGTTACCATTGGATAAGAGTAGAAGTCAAATACTGGATTTTTCCTGTCTTGATACAACCGTAATTTCATCTCCTATTATAGAAATGCATTTCGTAGCTGTAATATCTACTACCACTTTTCTTCATTGACGCACAAACAGTGTTGACGTCATCCACTGTGTTCCTGAAGAACCATGAACTTACATATCTGTTAGTGCCAGATGCATTTAGGAGTACCGGTGGTGCTAATATGATCCTAGCAACTGGGGGCCCTAATGACCAAGTTGTCCACGGGTCCTTAAACCCGATACACACACACACTCACTCACTCACTCACTCACTCACTCACTCACTCACTCACTCAGTCACTCAGTCACTCAGTCACTCAGTCACTCAGTCACTCAGTCACTCAGTCACTCAGTCACTCAGTCACTCAGTCACTCAGTCACTCAGTCACTCAGTCACTCAGTCACTCACTCACTCACTCACTCACTCACTCACTCAGTCACTCACTCACTCAGTCACTCAGTCACTCAGTCACTCACTCACTCACTCACTCAGTCACTCACACACTCACTCACTCACTCAGTCACTCAGTCACTCAGTCACTCAGTCACTCAGTCACTCACTCAGTCACTCAGTCACGCAGTCACTCACTCAGTCACTCAGTCACTCACTCACTCAGTCACTCAGTCACTCACTCACTCAGTCACTCACTCACTCAGTCACTCAGTCACTCACTCAGTCACTCACTCAGTCACTCACTCACTCACTCACTCCTAGCAACTGACAGCTACGTTAACAAACAAAAATGTTTTAAAATATAAACAAATAACAGATAAAGATAAAATAACTAAAGTTTCGAATAAGCCTATGAAGATGAGTCAGAAACATTTTTCTACAAAATTACATCACAATTGTTGTGCTAGGAATAACTTATATCCTAAAAACGAATATTCGAGAAAAACACAGCAGGAGATATGTTAAGCTTCAATTGTATAACTTTTGGCAATTTTCAAATCCCTAATAAGCTATAAAAATTGTAGACTGCCCTCCTACGCCTCCCTCCCCCCCCCCCCCCCCCCCCGATTTGCATTAGTCTTAACTGTATATATTTAAAGATGTAGAATTTGGTAACATTCATTTTCTTTTGCATGTTTAGCATTATCCAGGGGCCGTACGTTGCTACTGCAAGAAAAGATTCGCATAGTAGTGCCATGGAAGCGACGGGCTGCTAGTCACGCGATACAAGAGAAAATGATTAGAACGGCGATGTCCAACCTTATCTCTTTGGAGACGCTTACATAATTAACTGTTATTCCCCACCCAACTTGAATTTTCTGGGATCGTCCTCAGAGGACCTCTTCATTCTGAATGATTTTTGCATAAATGGTAAACAGTAAGAGTAAAAAATGGTAAACAAGAGCTTACTAAATAGAAAAAAAGACAGATCTCGTTAAAACATATAATTTATGTCAAATATTTCTTTTTTCTTTTGAGTGAACCATTTCCAAGATATTATTTATTATTTGTTTTAGTTTGCCAATACTTACACTTTTTTCAAATAGGAGTAGGTTATTCTCTTTTTTATCTCTTGGCCTTGCTAAGAGAACGAAATTTCAAAGGCATCACATAGCAACCAGCTCTTAAAACATTTCACTATCGCTTAAACCTTACTGTATTCCCATACTCCCCTTGCACCTACGAGAAAATTAGCAAAAGATAATTTCTGAAAATGCTTATGTCAATTAAAATGTAGTAGATAGGGAATTGAGCATTTGCAAGAACAGTGTGTCTAAGAGTGAGTATAGCTCTCTCTCTCTCTCTCTCTCTCTCTCTCTCTCTCTCTCTCTCTCTATATATATATATATATATATATATTTATGAACAGAGTTTCTCCAAATTGAACTACACTAAAAGTCTGTATCGCAACACGTTACACTGCGATCACTTGGTGGATCTTCTAAGGATATGCACTTCGACTTTGTCCCCAATATTGGTAGACTTCTTAAACGTAAGCAGTACCAAAGAAGTCACTAGAGAACAGATGCTTATCGCATAAGATTTGAAAGTACTTTCGGAAATCAAGCGCAACGTATATACTGTGCGTTTTAAGTCCGACCGGACAGTCCCGCGGCGGCACCGCAGCGGGGAGGACCTGCGGGTTCTCCGCCAGAGTTACGCGTGAAGGACCGGCAAGTCACAGGCACGGTACACGTAACTACCGTAGTAATGCAGTGAAGTCCAACGTTTGTGATATAGGGGAGGATCGATTTATCTCCTTCCAGTTTATGCGGACTGTGCCACTCTTTTAGCACTTAGACGTGCATTGGGTTGCAGTGGCGGTTTGGTTATACCGTGCGTTCTCAGGCTGACCAAGTCACGGGTACGGAACACGTAACTACTGTACTAACTTGCATTAGACTTACCTGCGTCACAACAGATGTTGAAATTGATGACCTTCAACATGAATACATTCGTTATATCTCCGAAAACAATTCTGGATTACTCGCAAAAGTTCATGTTGACTGATTGCCTGTATTTCTCTCGTGATATGGTCCTTCAATCGATCCTCCCCTGTGTCACACACGTTGAACGTCGCTGCATTAGAATAAGGGAAATATTTTGCGACTTTGTTCTTATCGATGCGGGCCTAACCGAAGCGCAGAATGATTTTGCAAAGAAACGTTGAGCTTTGACATTTCTCGATGGAATCGTTCCGTTAATTAATTTACATCGAAAGCACCCCTCTGAATGTATGCTACATCTTACCTTCTTCCCTCAAATCTCTTAACATTAGCCACAAATTAAAATTTTCATGCAGCAGTTAACACCTGCGCTACTTTCCGAAAGGAGGGTCCTGGCTGAATTTGAACCGCGGACCTCCCGTTTTTCTGCTACACGCAGGAAATCATTGAGAGCCCACGATTTTAGATTATCATACTTGGAAAATAAACCGTTTGAAATTTATTGGAATATTTTGGGTTGAGGACTATCGCCGTGTTTCCCTCTCAGTTGTAACATGTTGAAGAGATTCCAGCCAAAAAGGATGTACTATGTCATTCATGTGAGTGAATATGTAGCAGCACTTGAGAACAATAACCTCATGTTAGAAATTACGACCTCACTTCTGTTCTTCTTGTTACGTTTGCCAGTACAGTTTACACAAGAAAGTCCTTCACATTGAAGTAATGGAGCACTGACTTCAGAATCGAGGGAGAAAGCGGATAACTTACAAGCATCTTGGTACACGTCCAAAATCCATTTCTGTTCTAAACTGGTGGCCGTTTCGAAGTGTCTCCAGTGGAGCGAAGAGGCCTTTATCAGCCTAGTGACTTCCTCTGAGAAACGTTCTGCCTTGAATCTGCATGCTCAGGATTATTGTATTAGATGGTCTCCTAAATTCCGAATTGTCAAGATCGGGGCCGAGTTTTGTTAACCTAAAATGTTTTTAAAAATATGTCGTCGTTGTCTTCTCTAACGTCTCTATGCTATGGTCTATGAACTTCGGGGTGGCTTCATTCCACCAAGCGATCACTGGACCCATTTCTGAGATGGAGCCACCCAGAGGGCGGAGTCCGTTACCTGCGATGGTAGGGTAATGATGAAGAGGATAATTAAAAAATTATCTTATTGCTAGCTCTCTTGTAGGTACAAGGGGAATGCAGTAGGCTTTAAGTGATAGTGAAATGTTTTAACACCTGGTTGCTATGCGATGCCTTCGAAATTCCATTCCGTTTGTAAGGACAAGAGACAAAAAACGAACAAGCTATTCTTGTTTGAGAAAATTATAAGTATTGGCAAATTCAAACAAATAATAAAGAATATGGAAATGGAAAATAAGGAAAATAAGTACTTGACATAAATTGTGTGTTTTACGATATCCACAGTTTTTATTTAGTAAGATTTTGTCTGTACCTTACTGTTTCGCATTTATGCAAAAATCATTCGTAATGGTCTTCCGGGAACATTCCCAGAAAATTCAAGTTATGACTTAGAGACTGTCATGCAATTGCCTGTTTGTGTCCGTCACTGGATACTGACTGGTTGCCTTTCTACATGTCACAAACAAGAGCTGATTCATCCTCTGATTGAAAGAGTGGAGTGGGGAATAGCAGTTAATTACGTAAGCGTCTCCGAAGAGACAAGTTTGGACATGGCTGCTGTAATGAAGTGATAGAAAAGTAACTGAAGTGATTTTGCAGTATTGTTACACTGGTGTCAGGAATGGCATTCGTCGAATTGTCACTTTGTTACAGTACGTTCTGATAAACCTTGTAATCACAATCTGTCAACCGTAAGTTTTGGTGTGGGGAACTTCAATGTTGAAGCACTGGAGATAATTTTCTAACTAAACATCACGGACATTTTACAAGCTTTTTCACAATAGGCTACGTAATGGAACCAAGGGTAGCATCTCCCTCCTCACCCTTCTCCATTCATTTTTTAATTTGCGTAATTATGTTTATCGTGCGCTGTAGCCAGTCGAGTCAGCTGACTGGCAGCGAACGTGTTGACCTGTAACAGCCTGCATTATCTCACCCGCGCGATTTATTAATTTTTGATGGAGGTCTCAGTGGGACATTTATAGAGACCATACATATTTTCCACCGTTCATAGGCGCTAAATAAAACACGAGCAATGGGTAGCGTGGCCCCAGTAGGTACATGATTACCAGTTAGTTTGCCGGTACTTTACACATCAATCGCTGTTATGATGTTGGTGTAGAGGGGGGGGGGGGGGCGGGGGGGGAGCCATGTATGTTAACTAAATACACGTACACGCAGAATAAACAAGAACCTTTATGATGAAAAGGCACGGTGGAAGGGGAAAGGATGGTAGAGTGGGGTCTTTAACAATAATGATGCAAACTAACGTATAAAGTTTTAAATTAGATCAAACTGCTTGTTGAGCCTACGGAAGGCTGAATTGCGGTTCCAGGGAAAACAACACGTTTGTGTGTGTATGTGGGAGAGATTGCCGGGTTACATTGTTTGCATGACCAGGTGAATGTCACGTGGTTCAGCCCCTATTTTTGTCGTATGCTTCACGTCGCAATGGCGATACAAAGGTGAACCGAGTGTGGAGACTCAGGCGGTAACGTCCATGGCCCGCATTCGGGAGGTCGCGGGTTCGACCCTCGTGGCCGACCTTCCCATGGTTCTTTCGGAGGTCTCCCCGGATCGCCATATTTCCGTATCTTCCGAATTTCCTGTCCCTCCATTTCGTTACATTAATCATTTCGTTTCACTCTTCATCCTGTTAGGTTTCTTTCAGGGTTGGAAGCGTCGGCAAGCGTCGCGGTAGCAGCATGGCAGAGGGATAGAATGCGCTCTAGAAATCTCGTCTCCCGGACTGGAGGGCGAGCCTACTGTTTTCCGAGCCCCCATGGGATGCTACAAGCCCGAGGGGGGAGGGGAGGGGAGCCGGGGTGCTTCTAACTGGGAAACTGTAGGGACCCTGCCCTCTACTCTGTCGCGGTAATGTTCCGGGCACCCTTCGGATCCATTCGTTTCATTCATCCACCCGAGGGGTGCCCCTTCAGGGGCATAGGCACAAAAGATCGTCTTTCGGTCGAGATGTCCCCTTACGTAAGCTGTCATTGAGTCATATGTTGCAGTCTACATATTCCGAGTTTGTTTCTCGTCGACCACCTACTCCATCCTTCGATTTTTCGTGTTTTTTCTAGGTCGCTGGTTTTTTATATTAATATCCTCTAACGTAATATTATGTCGTATCGGGCGAATGAAATTACTAAACTGGCGTTAAAATGAGTCAGAGATCCATAGAGCTGAAGGTTACCCGACATTCGTCTTCTCAGGATAAGGGAAAAACTCGAGACCTCCTGAATGTGAGACAGACACGCTACCACCACACAACAGAGGCGTATTAGTTGGTGGTTGAATGATGGTGTGGTCACTCATTCCTCCATCTTTTCCATTTCATTCTCATCATTCAGGTGTTTTCTGGGTTTGGGGTGTATGGTGGTCCCGGACAGATGGCGCGGATGTCTGCTGAAAGTAAATAGTACTCCCCATGGACACCAGAGTGCCGCTTAGTCGATGGAACGTTCATTGTCCTCTCTTGGCAGCTGCAGCTGCAGCAGTGAAACGAATATTTGAGACTGAAGCACCAGGGACTTCCGCGCGTCTCTGCAGCCTGTATGCACGCAGCCCGTGGTTTCCTGTGGTTTCTTCACTTCATTCCTTTCTGTTGGAGGTGGTAGTTATATTATACCTAAGTAGGTCGCAGCGCACGAGGTTTCCCCTTTGCATTACCTTTATCTACACCTTTACCTTTCTATATACTACTAGTCTGCCAGAATTTGAGTGCACTTGCACTTTTGTTAAATTCATAAGATCATGAGAGAGGCAAGGCGAAGGTAGGAATGTATAGTTGCACAATGAAAACAATAATTTGCAGTTCTCAGTCCCACTAGTAAACGCAACTCGGAACTGCGGAGGTTGCCTTTATCCGACTGCACTTCCGATGCCACGCCTACTTTTTCCGTAACTGTTTAGTTCCCCGTCACACATAGAGCACTCATATCGTGGCCGACTAGCAGCTTCTGACTTTCCCTGAATATCTAGTTGGCAGGTGCACTAACAGGAATACTTGAGGTCCATTAACATCCGTCGGTGCGCCGACTTCTTTGGTAGTCTTGGATGATGGAAGTTGTTACTTTATGTATTGTATTATTTTAATAGTGCGTGTGAAGGTGTATGACGTCATTTAACTCTAAAAGGACTAGACGATTTATAACTGTGTACAATGCATGTGTCCTACCATTGAACCCAGTGAGGCGAAGCTATGAATCCTCATTCATCTTGTTAGTGCTTTCTTGGCCTTAGTAGTTTTATACGTACAAAGAGCGCCAAAGAAAATCTTCGGCGGATCCTGTATAGTTTTATGGGGTCTTTTGAGGCGTGCTCTTCACCTTACATATCGCAGAGCGTGGTGACTTGATAACACAGCAATAAGAGGGAAAAGAGGGGGGGGCCTGATGCCTTTGCTTTTCTGAAAACGGTCCAGTGATAGATATTTGGAATCTCTCTGTCACATAAACACACACACACACACACACACACACACACACACACACACACACACACACACACACACACCTTGTCATATATGTATGCTGGCGGGGAAAACTTATACAGTCGACTACAAATGTTTTCCGATGGACGAGAGGGCGTAGGCAAAAGAGACGAAAAATTTTCTTCTGAATTAGTTGCACCTGGTCCGCCCGGCCTAGCCATGGCTTCACCACAGTTATTTACTTTTGTGTATGTTCCTTTGATGTGTGGTCAGCGGTGAGCAAACAAGAAGCTAAATAATCAATTATATTCTATCAAAAAAAAGCACATTCTTTTTTGCACGTAGGTATAGTGACGCACAAAGTAAACGTGTGTTCGTTTGAAATTACATGCATGGTAGCCATTAAAATGCACATTGAGAAAACGTAAAAGGAACAACAAATTGAATTATATGTGACAGATTGAATTGTTTACCTATAACATTCATACATTTATACACGAACATTATTGTTGCAATATATGAAAACGTGCATTTTGAGTGTCTGAAACACCATAATTGTATAACACACTTTGCAATTGATGTTTTCTCCATCTGCAGAGAAATGCTTTGAATCTAACTCCTCCACACGTCAATTTATGATTAGAATCCTGCATTTGAAACATACTTACTTATTTTAATCCCGACTTAGGTCCCCTATTCGCAATTACTGCACTGTACTGTACTGTGCATGCTGGAGCGACTGTGCGTAGCACAGGCAGTACCTATCTGACCTTGCCCTAATGTCCGTGTGATCGCAACCTGTAGTAGTCTCCTGGTGCCGGAAATGTACGGAGATGCTTCGCCCTGTTCATCCCCAACAATAACGTGACACCCTCATGCCTCTCATAAGCAAGAATCGCAAAATACGAGCTAGGGTGCCACGAAAGTCCAGCCCCAGTGTAGGCACTTGAACACCTAATATTACTCTAAGCCCAACATCACCATCCCCCACCTGAGTATTTCTGCTACAAGGTCTATTAGGTTGGTGAGAATCATTTTCATAAGAAGTACATTTAAAATATAACATTTAGCTGAATATTTTCTTCAGCTTTTGTTATGGCTAAAACCAGGCTTGGAGCGCGTTCTTGGTAACAATGCCCTATCATTAAACAGGGAACTGGTAGGGTCGTCGACAGTCTTTTGAAAGCAGACAATTCCGTTGGTACACTAAAATGATGGCCAGCAACACAATGATCTCGTGACAAACATGGCCCAAGGCTTTGATCATTATACACCCACCCTCTTAAAGCCCCTGTTTTACACGTAATAGTAATTCTAGAAGGGTGACCTGGAGAGAAGTTTAAGTGCTACTTATCTCGGCTAGCACTAGAGTCCTTGTGTAATCGGACAGTCCTCCCCAGCAGGAAAAATCTTTGACAAGAAGAGCGCATTCGTATGAGTGATCATCAACTGTTTCCACATAAGGAAACTGATCGGATTGTAACTGCAACAGCGTACCTCCTGTTCTCTTTCAATACGGCCTCAAGTATCATTACGGCGTATTCCCGAGGGGTTAAACGGGCGACGGTTATTCGTGTACCATTTTGTGTCCTGTAATTGTTCAGTGTTTTAAATGCGTCCACTTGAAGAGAAGAGCTGATGCCGACTCGAGTGCCTCTGCCTCTGAGCTTAATGTCGCTCTGAGCAGTACAATCCCGTTAGAAACCAAAAGGGGAGGCGCAAATGTGATGGCTTTCATATAAAAATCATCCTAACTGCTGTTCCGGCACAGCTTTCAACATAATGATCCAACTGGAATCTTCATACACTTGCTATTTTCAGTCGAAAAACGCTTAACCCCTTTACACTCAACCTTAAATACTTACAACCCCATTCTGCAGCGTACAAAATTTTATTCTTTCTGCGGCATGCAGCAACTTGAAAACAGTAGTTCCCAAATTAGAGAAAACCGTACATTGGAAACCCTGTAACTGAAGCTGTGATTATTTATTCCGCTCTTGTAAAACTTTAACTTACACTTATGATTTCTACACTTAGCTTTTGTAACGTTTATACATTTGCAATTTAGCACTTTATACCATTCTGAAGAAAAAAGAAATGTATAACTGATAAACAGGTAATGCCTTGTTACATGTCATAACCGTGATGAAGTGGTAACATGCTAGCCGTTTCTGTTTCCCGAGGTAGCGGGTTCAAGCCCAGAGGAGGACGGTAGAGTTTTTCGGCTTTAAAAGTCCTTTTCATAGCTCCCTTTGGGAGGGAATTAAAGCCGGTGGTCCGTGTCGAATATTTATGGCTAGTAAAAGAACTTCAAGCCTGATAAATTAAGTGGTCTTTCACGCCCAATATAGAATGGGACGCTGGGACTCATAGCAGTTCAAAAAAGTTCTTAAGTAAAAGCTCAGTTTACTTGTGAACTTAAGAAACTGCGAAAATATAGAGTAACCATTTATTTCCTTATCATTAATGTATATTAAATGTTAAAAAGTGCTCTAAGAATGCGATGAAAGATACGACCAGCAGGCGTACGATGAACGCTTGTCAACGTCGCCTGTAAGTAGGGGATTCCACATCGAAACTATAGTCAGATCACCGGATGGAGGGAGGAGATGGGAGTACCCAACGGGCATGCCGGAACCCGGGACAAGGGACGCCAACCAACGTGGGGTCCATTAGGTGTGCTAAAGATTCATCTCATGCCAGGTATCCTCTTGCAGTCCCCCCTCCACCTCCCCCGGGGGAAAGACAATCACAGCACCGCCGAAAACAGAAGTTTAAGAGCGCGAATTCCACCATGCAGCGGCGCCACACTTCACTGATACTTCCGGCCTGGAAAGACAGGATTGAAATGGAGGAATGGGAAGTCGCGGAAAGGGAAGTCACCGTTCGCCTTTAGTGACAAAGGAAAACAGTGAAAATACTTTTTGTCACATTGGTCGAACTCGGGACATACCGAATACAAATTCCTGGCGTTACGGCCTGAGCCACCTTGCTCGGTTAGATCGCCTGCATCTATCTGAAATGTTTCTGTACGAAACACTTGCAGGAAGCATAACTGCTCTTGGCTGATATAGTTGAGTTTACGTTTTGAGTTTTGTAGGTTTAAAATGAATGTAGAAACTTTTTCTACATCCTCCTCCTCCCTCTCATACTCTCTCACTCTCTCTCTCTCTCTCTCTCTCTCTCTCTCTCTCTCTCTCTCTCTCTCTGTGTATATGTATTAAATAGATGCCGCCTTACCCGCAATCTAGAAACGCCAGAACACGTATACTGACTGCAATAATGGTTGTTCCTTCTGCATATTACAAATGTGAAATGGTTTTCTCTAATTTATCAGCTAGGATTTTTAAAGTGATAACGTATTCACTCTCAAGTCACTGTATGTATGTGAGCAAATGATTTTCAAGAGTGAAGGCTATTAGGTATAAAACTAGAATCCGCAATACACTAAGAATTGCTACATTATCCTTTGAGCTAAATATAGACAGGTTAGGAAAAAAAAAAAAAAAAAAAAAAAAAATAATGAGTATGCGGGGGAGGGGTTCAAACAAGGTTCTCATTCTATTCTATTCTATTCTATTCTATTCTATTCTATTCTATTCTATTCTATTCTATTCTATTCTATTCTATTCTATTCTATTCTATTCTATTCTATTCTATTCTATTCTATTCTATTCTATTCTATTCTATTCTATTCTATTCTATTCTATTCTATTCTATTCTATTCTATTCTATTCTATTCTATTCTATTCTATTCTATTCTATTCTATTCTATTCTATTCTATTCTATTCTATTCTATTCTATTCTATTCTATTCTATTCTATTCTATTCTATTCTATTCTATTCTATTCTATTCTATTCTATTCTATTCTATTCTATTCTATTCTATTCTATTCTATTCTATTCTATTCTATTCTATTCTATTCTATTCTATTCTATTCTATTCTATTCTATTCTATTCTATTCTATTCTATTCTATTCTATTCTATTCTATTCTATTCTGCTACATTGAATTTATTATAGAGGTAATTTAAATTTGGTCCATGAATATAGGATTTAAGACTATTTCTAAGTTGGCTCCTCTTACTTGCCACATTCCTCACATTTACGATTATCCATGTGTTCATTTTTATCCGTTTATTCGACACTTATGGTTCTATTGAATATTTCTTTTATATTTTCCTGTAGAACACCTGATTTTAAAACAAACATGGGTGGATTATAACAATGGAACGTTGTTGTTGTTCTTATTATCATTATTATTATGATCATCATTACTATCATCATTATCAGTTATTAATTATCATTATCATCATCGTCATTATTATTAATTATCATCATCATTATTATTATTAAAATTAATAACATTTGTAAACAAAAGCCAGGCTTTAAAGTCCCAAAGTATTTAAGGTATTTAGAAATTATAATACTGTTGAGCTGATAAGCACTAACTATAGTAATTGTATGTAAAATGTCACATGCATATCTACATATGTACAGGCCATCTTAGTTTTTGGTGTATTTTCTCAAAAACAGCTCAAAGATTTTTAATAAAGATAACATATATTTGAGATATTGGGATGATAAATAATGTTTCTTGAATTTCCCATTTTTCAACTGTATAGTGTTGTTTAATTCCTTGGTACTGAGAAACCGCAAGGGTCAATCCGAAACAAAACATGTAGAACCAATAGAAGTGTGCGGTTTGTATCAAAAGAATTCTTTTTGTATAAGAATCTAATTTTTTAACTTTCCCGTGTCTACTTTTTTCCTATATGAGCTCACGTGGAAAACCAAATATCTGGATTGCAATATAAAGAGGTGATTGGAGGAATAAACTAACTAATAGCCTATTTTGAAATCATTTCTGAGTAAGAATGTTTATGATGACGATTTCGCACTTCACTGTTACTACGCCATACTACCTTCGACTAAGAGGCCATTAAATGACTTGTTTCGACCAAAGATGGCTAGCTATCTCATGTTTTATCACCCTCATTGCATCTGTTAATTTTTTCCTGATCGTAGCTTGTTTTTGTATGGATATTAAAAGTTAACTTCACCGAAACATCACTACACCAAACAACACAAAGAGAAACAGTAACTATGGAAGCAGTTTGATCAATTAATTTAATAAATTAATTAGCAGTTTTTTGTATTTACTTTATATAATCTATATATAACTTCTTTTAATCGTGAGATGGTTAATTAAACTCCTCTCGAGTTATTATTTTATCCAGATAAATAAAAGACTCTGGTAATATTACTAATAATAAAGGATATTGTACCGAAGAATGAATTGCTTATAGTAATAGTATACCGAAAATTAATTTAATTTAGAGACACATATCTTGTTTATAAACTATAAAAATACCTTTGATAAGATATCTAGTTTACAATCATGGGAAATACTAGAGAAAAAAGTAGTCTCAAAACATTTATCTAAGTAATAAATTTATATGCAGAAACGAAAATCGAGATAAATAACCGATGACCAACACTGATTTCAACAGGGGTTAGGCAAGGTTGTCCAATATCAACCGCTCTTTTAGTTCTTATATGATGACATGGAGACAACAAACAATAGGTGGAAGTAATTTGGGGACAAGATCAGTAAAAACTGTAGTATACAGAGATGATAAAATATCAATAGCAAAAAAACGAGAATGAACTTCTAAGAATGGCATATAAATTATATCAAGTAGCAAAAGCATATGAATAAGTAATATCTATAAATAAAACAAAAACGTGCCATTTAAGAGCATTCATTCAGGTGAGACTAAAATAGTTTTAGAAAATAACATAACTGAAGCACAGTCTCAAAATTTAATTCCCTTGGATGTGAAATAACACACGGAAGAGAAACAGATATTGAAAAATAAATAAATAAATTCAGTTACATAGTAAAAGGTATCCTAAAAAATAAAGCAAGAAAGAATTTAATAATAAAACTATATAGAACGATGTCAGTCGCAATTTTAAGATGCGGCTCAGAAACATGGATAAAGATAGTGCAACATGGAAGAAATATGCAGAACAGCAGAAACGAAATTCTTTGGAGACTTAGCTGGATATAGAAGACAAGACAAAAAACGAAACGAATGAAATACAACAATTAAAAGTAGAAGAATTAAACCAAACAATAATAGAATACAGAACCAATTGGAAACACCACTTAAATAGAGTGGAAGATAATAGAATTCCCAAAACTATCAACCACAAGGACAAAGGAACATAGGACGACCGAGGAAAAGGTGGACGGAACAAGACTTCGGAGCCGGAACGGGCTAAATGGTTTGTTGAAGAAGAATAGTATAATGTATAATATATTGTGCAAGTCAATCAGATAAAATAATTTAACTCTCCTCATAAATCTCATTAACGTCATTCATGTGCACTCAAGTTTTACTTCATGGTTAAAGATAAGCAGAATATTTTCAATTACTAAAGGTGCATATTCAGATTCCACTACGTGTCTAAGAAACCTAACATTGGATACTTTGTTTCACAGAGGATAAGAAAAGGGAACTCTTGTGACTCTGAACATCCTCGACATCATATTGAGTGAACGTTATTTTCCCTTAATGATTACACAACGTGTCAAATGTATTAATAAATCAATTTAGTACAATGTTTGCCAACTTCAGTGTAATTTCTAATTCAGTGTGTGTTCTTTTTTCTGCTTGCGTGCTGGAAAACATAGTGGTAGTCAGAAAATGTTTTTCGTTAATATTAATCCAACAAATGTCACATCGCACTCTACCAAGATATCCATTAAATGCCTTGCGTGAGGAACCCTTTGTTGACACCATTCACGTAAGCTGGAAGTCGGTCATGCTTAACTCGCATCGGAAGGGACAGGTAAAAGGCAGGTGACAAAACACACCTTTATAGCAGTATGATTCACTGGAATTACATCATTTCTTATGCTTACGCCTTCTAAAAGGCTACTATCATATGGTAAGAAATGCAACGCACTATCTGTTTTCCATAGAAATGGATTTCGCTAAAGTGACAGTCATATAGAATCCTTTATATCATGTTTCTTTTATTTAATGAACTTGAAACAACTTCTAACTAGCAGAAACTATCGTTACCTGTGTGTTTTTCTCCCTAAAGAGCAGTCTGGCTAATAAATGTAGAAACATCGAACGAGATGATTCCGTGAGGCTCACATTAGGAAGGTGCCGGCTTCGAATCCTATCCAGGACCACTCTGACCATGGGTTGATAGGCAAATGCTGGGGAAGTTCTCCTTCTACCATGAGTTTCCTGTCCATCTCCTTTCATTTGCTCCACCTCGTGTAATTCAGTGCTACAGGACCAGACGAATGCAGTTGGTATGTTACGCCAGGACGGTGAAATTTGTAATGCGAAAAGATTTCCCCTTGGAGTTTAACAGGACTGCTGGGGCTTCTCCAATTCACGGGAGTGTCTCGTCTACAACCAAGAATCCCAGATTACAGGTAGCTAAGGCAGGGATTGGTACAGTTTGTTACCAGCGCATGGTACCTGGCAGGAATGCAGCCAGCCAGTTCGTCAATAAACAATTCCAGGTACACAGCGATATCTGAACGAGGAGTAGTGCTTCTAGTCGCACTTGCGATGGTAGTGCTAACCTTGGAATGTGTATTTACGTTAGATTAAAGCAAAGAAGTCGCTCAAAATAGCTTAACTTAATTGTTATTTTCAGTTCATGGATGTTTTCAACTGCTCCATCTTTCTCTCACTGATCATTTCCTACCTTCTCTATATTTTCCAAAAACCCTGCCAGTCTGCTCCAGCCTCAAATGATATACCCTCAAGCGTTAGACATATCGTGCAATTCCTGTAAGAATAAGTCACCTGTTACATTTGTTTAAGTATTCGTTTTACCTTGGCCAGAGCTAGTTCTTGGGATTGAGATCACACATGTATGGGGGCAAGTAAACGACAGTGTGGCCCAATGAAACAAAAATGCGTCCACTTTAAGAACTTCTTTAGGTTTGTTTGTTTCAACCATCCTATAAAGATGGGTTTCACGCATAGAACTGTCACTCTGAACCCCTTTGTTCTGCAACAAGATCATAGCAGATTTCACAGCACCCCAAGGCGGAGGTTTATCATTTCTACACTGCTTTTTTCATTACTTCCGACATAGAACTAGTGACTCGTACGATTTTACAACTGAAAATATGAGAAATTAGCAACGAGCAAACATAGCGCGAATAACATTGTAGGTAAGTTAGCAACGTAACCAGCAGAACAAGGTTGCGCGGAAGTTTGCAAAACTCAGGTTACACCACGTGGAATGTCTCTCCTCTCCCCTTCATTCCCATAAGACCAAGGACAGACAGTATGTAGGAATCGTTAGGAATCCATTCGTGTTCGCACTCTCTCTCCCTCTCTCTCTTTCTGCTAACGTCAGTTTCTGCTATTCTTATGTTCTCTCAAAGGGTCGAGCACAAGGCTAAAATAGGTATGCTCGAAAACGACCATAAATACAACTGTGTACGGAATCTTTTTCGATTTTTGAGAAACAGCACCTCAGTGGATGCTGAAAAATATTTATTGTAAAAGAAAAAATAAGAATTATAGCAGGTTGAAACGATCAATATTTAGATCATTCAAAACCTTTGGAACTTAGCACTTCTAGTGGCTCCGCATGCGGCACCTTTAAAAGATCTCACTAAAAGCCAAACATCATGAAGAAAATTTAGCAACAATTTCGGATTGATATAGATTAGTTAAGCATACATCAAAACAATATAAAACTCCAAGTCTGTGCTGTCAGTTCCTTTCTGTGTCTTTCCTAACCTAAAGTTCATACTCATGTAACTGGGTTATTGCCACAGCTGGGCAGCTTTTCTCATACAAAACATTACTCCCTGGACTCACAAGGAGGTGCAAGTTTTCCTGTTGTAAGTAATGGATGCGAATTTAAAAACTCCACATTTATTTTAATTGTTTACTTTCTCTACTACGTATGGTAAGTAGAGAAAGTACTGACTTCCACCCAAAAATTCGATGTCGAGATTTCACTGGAAATATGTTTTGAGGCCCCCTAAATCCAAAAAGGCATTTTTAGAGAAGGTCCGTCTCTCTCTCTCTGTCTCTCTCTATGTGTTTGTGTGTGTGTGTGTGTGTGTGTGTGTGTGTGTGTGTGTGTGTGTGTGTGTGTGTGTGTTTTTCAGTCTGTAGGCATCACAACTCAAAAACGATAAGTCGATTAAAGTTTAATATCTTTGAAGGATGCGACACGAAGATTTTGAACAAAATTCTTCCATCCTAAACTACCATTTGCATGGAAAGATTTTCGAAAATTTTGGTTTTCTTGAAAATGGCTCTAATGATTTTGATTAAAATGACATGTTTAAGATAGCTTTATGACAAATAAGATGTATATTTTGAATTTTCTGGCTATAGCCTATGTAGTCCTGTTTCCTTTGGATGACTTTTGAATAACTCGTAAACCGTAAGAGATAGACAAAATCTTACTGTAGAAAAAATGAGATCTCTCTAAAACACACAATCTATGTCCAAATAAATTGTTTGTGTATTGAGCCATTTCGGAGATATTCCTTGTTATTTGTGTCAGTTTCGGAAAACTTGAACTTTCGTCAAGTGCAACATCGTTGTTGATTTTTTCATATTTTGAGCGTGCAAAGAGAAGGAGATCTGAAGTTTTTAAAATATTTGAGTATCGCTCGAAGCCTACTGTATTCTTATATTCCCCTTGCACCTATAAGGAAATAAGCAATAAGATAATTTCTGCAAATGTTTATCTCAACTAACATGAATTAGATATAGGAATAAGATTTTTTAAGAACAGTTAGTGCAAGAGAAGAGAAAGTCATGTGAGTGCAATACATCAGATTTTCTTGTACACGCTTCCTTTCCATCTCGGCAAGGCAAAGTAACGAAATAATTCGGTAGCCGGAATTCCGGCGCTGGTGACAATGGGAAAACAAAACGCTATCGCAGAGCACACGAATTTTCGATTACTCACTCCAATTGGCTAACAACCCACGAGGAAACAAAGATCGCGATAACAAACGAGTTACATAATGCATAATAGAGGCACACTTGTTAAGCGGCAAGCTTAAGAAGGAACTCTAGCACCCTTCTTAACAACGAAGTTACACAACAGCTCTGAATATCCATAAAAACTGTCATAGGATATGAGATGCTGTGCGTAGGAAAATTATTTTTCAACCACGTTCATTCGTGTTTGAATTCCATATGATATTCCATTATATAGGAAGCTAAATGATCGGGGTGAGGATATAGGAGCTTCCCTTTAGTTGACCAACTTGAGGTCTGATGCTGCAACAAAAGGCTTGGATCGACCCACAACACGGGGTCTGGGATGGGAAATGTTGTGGCATCGTTGAGATAAAAGCAAACCCGCGTCTTGGTTCCCTCGCCCCTCGTTCCTGTCATTTGGCTAATATGCGGTCACGTGCCCTCGCGTGGGAGGGGAGCCTTCTCAACCATACAAGTGCAAAGAGCTTCAGTGGCGAATCCAACATGGGTTGCAATTGTAACCCTTCCTGCCCCCTCCCCCTAGAAAAACTGAAGGCTAACTGCAGACTTTATTTTACACTCAATTGAACAGCGGTGATCCAGTATTTCTTGTCAGTATCGACGCAAAAATTTAAATAATGAACATGCCATTCAAACTTTCTCATTATGATGCCAATTGCAGTGACCGGATTGTTTACACCAGTGATGTCAACCAGTGACCTTGAACACAACCGTGCGCTTCCGGCGCAGGGCCACGCTGCCCGTAACAGCAGCACCTGCAGTACATACATACATCTGCGAACAAGCTTGAAGGACTCTTTTTTTCCATTAATAAACCTGAAGTGCCCTCCAAGATAAAAAATGTGCCTGCTGATAACCTTAGTCTGCCTTGAGAGTTGCTTCTGTAATTAATGCTTCCCTAGATATTAAGATGTTGGTGGAAAAGTACAAAATGGGCATGATAAATATTTAATTACGTAGAAAATCTGACCACAAGTAGATGTTTTAACGTGGGGTTATTTTTATTTTATGTTACAGAAGAAGGTATAATTCATTTGGAATTGTAAGATTAAATGTTATATAAATATTCCTTACCTTTTGTGGTTTTCTGTGTTTTGTTTTTAGAATATTAAGTTGTTTTAGAATAATTACGTTATTATTGTAATTTATATTAAAACCTTATGATCACGAAATTCATGAAAATAAATATTTTAAAACAAACAAAAAGAAACATAATAATAAAAAGAATTAACTTATTTTCCCTTCCAACCTTGTACACCCATGCTTTACTATGTTTTGCTTAACGCCGCCGCTACCTTTGTGTATACCTACCAGTGTCTTTCTCGAAGCACCTCATGCGCATTGAGTACTGCCAAGGTCTGAAATAGCACTTGTGTTGACATGACTAGGTTAGACACTAGCTCAGATACACATGAGTAATCTTCATGTTTATCACAATTGAGCTTCATTTTGTCATTCATAGAGAAACCCTGCTCTTTCTTCATATTACACTCACAACTTAGTGAGCTATAGAAAATTATCAACGCGGCAGGGTCAGCATGTATCACTAGAAACAGTTTCGAAGCCATTAAAAGCAAGAAACCGTTACGGGGTGCTATATAATAAATGATAATGTAGACTCCAAAGAAGGTGAGAAGGAACATTAGCCAAACAATTCATCCCAACCGAGATTCCGTCTAGCGTCTTCCAGACATCCTGTCTCCTACACCACGAAGTTGGTGAAATTGAAAATGTGCCGATCTTTTGTGGCATTAGCTCATTACTAAAAATATACATAGCTAGCTCTAGTACACAGCTGAGTGTTTGCATTATACAATATGTAGGAAAAAATATGGACTGCCTAGGCCCTGTTTCATGTGTAATATTCACATCAGAATATAGCTTTCTTTGGTGAATATGCTGATCTTCCTATATTTACTTATTTGTTAGATTGACTGAAATGTAACACATTAGAAAATTACTCAAACACTATGTTTTTAACATTAACGTACTACTTTCTTGAATGCCGAATATCTCATCAAACCTAAACTTGTCTTATTGCATGACAAAGTGGCCAGTTTAAAACGATTTTCCTCTCAGGGCAAGGAAAGGGCCTTAGCCGTTAAGAAGTACGAGGAAAGAAAGATTTTGTTGTACTGGCAAGTTCAAACAAATACAGAATATATCGGAAATGGTTCACTCAAAAGAAAAAAAAAAAAAAAAAAAAAAAAAAAAAAAAAAAGCGTTTGACATAAATTGTGTGGTTTAACGAGATTCATATGCTGTATTTGGTGAGGTTTTGTCTGTCTCTTATTGTATACCATTTATGCAAAAGTCATCCAAAATGAAGAGGTCGTCTGAGAACTCTCCCAGAAAATTCAAGTTATGACTTAAAAATTGCCATGGAACCGCCTGTTTAGGCCCGTCATTGTGTATTGACTGTCTGGTTGCGTGCTGATTCACCCTCCGAATGAAGGAGTGCGGTGGGGGATAGCAGCTAATTCCGTAAGCGCCACCAAAGAGGCAAGGTTGGACATCGCTGGTTTAGAAGAACAGTTTACCCTAAGTACAGTCCAAAATATTAGAAGCCATTAGCCATTAGCTTGTTCTAATCAAAGACAGCTATTGTAAGATTGACGTTGTCTAGCACGACTAATGCTACCATTTCACTCGTTTCAACTATCATTTAGGTATATTGCCGTTCAAAGGTCAGCCTGTGTAACACAGACATAAGGGTAAGTCCTGCCATTTTCCCTCATTCATTCTCTCGTATTTGTTACAGTGTACACTGTATTTTCAGTTATGAATTTTGCCTAAATAATAAGCTTTCAATTGCGAAATATGTACTACTAAATACGGAAAAAAAATTTTTGTTCAAAAATAGGAAATAGTGAATAATTTTATTTCCAAACTTTTGATTTCGAGAAAATGCCAATGCTTTACACATTACACCTCCAGGAAAGGCTTTTATTGAACTTAGCCACTAAGCACTTGTAGTATAAAATATTCCAGATGATCCTAAGCTTTGTCATTGCTGATATTCGTTACAGTGATATCAGCGTTCAAGTAGACCAATTGCACAGTGTCCTTGGACTGGGCGACAGCCAATAGATTCGTTCGAAGCTCAAGACAAACAGCGCGTATGTTTCTTTCATTGGAGTTCTGGCAGTTACATAGGACGGAGGTTTGCCATTTACATCATGTGTTGATGGTAACTTATTCATTGTGGCTGAATATATCCTACAACTATGAATTTGGCTGTATGATGCGTATATGACAAATTCCCATTATAAGCTTCCAGGGCAGCTAGATAGATCAGTTATTTACATGACGCAACAAAATTCAATCAAACTTTCAGAAGTTACAGAGGTATGGTATAGGCACATCTTGATATAGGACCTCTGCGATCTCTGGTGACAAACCTTGAAGCTATGAATGATTCTTAATCTCAACATTTATATTAGAGTAATACAAAGAAATAAAAACTTAATACCAATGGATATTGATACCCACTTTAAAGAATTCAATTTCTCCTCCACAGGTGCGAAAAATTGTTATACTATTTTCAATTATGGCCGTTGCTTTTTCTGGAAAAATGTTCCGTCAGCAGGTACTAATGATACCTCCATTTTGACATGGAGGATATCAGAGACAAACAGCTGAAGTAACAGCGCAATCAGTGTGCTTGGCTGTCAATCTGGTGGTGTTATGTTCAAACGCAGTACAAGTGGTTAAACATTAATTGACCCCCCCCCCCCCAAAGAAACAGATTAATGTTATAGGTTTTGAGTGAACCAAAAATTAATTTCTCAGTTTGCACTTAAAACTGAAGTGCGCTTTACGGAGGTATTCACATGGAATATTTGAATGTAGCATGAACACGATTATCAAGTACCAGCAACTCAAGGAAGTGTTATTAGTGTCGTACTGGTTTGTATCTATCGTACTGCAAACAACCATGAGCTCAAAGACCGTAGGTATCCTGTATCTAAGAGTTTGCCTAGCACTCCTCTGTAAACCTGAAACTTTGTCGTTTGAATTCTTTAACTTCCTGTATAATATCGTAAACAATGGCAAGCATATTATGTTTATATTGTCACCGCGCCCGCCGCATCTAATTGCCGACAACAGCAGTGTCACCCATCGCATTATTGTCGGCACTACCGCAAAGGAGCCGAAGGAAAGAGACAGAGAATGGCCGCATTGTTGGGGCGCTTGCCGAAAGAGAGAAAAGGATAGAGCCTTCTGGAATCGTCTGCTTTGTATCTCACCGCAATAACTGAACGTTCCTGAAGCTTCCAGAATAGTGCCTGGGAGATATAAATAGCGGTAAAGTGCGACAGAAGAGGCAGTCAGACGTATGTGAAGCGTTGAGTACTCGTGCCGACGGAAACAAGAGACGTATGCGAAGCATCGAGGAGTCGTGCCGACGGAGAAGAGTTCTTTGTGTTACGAAGTCGGAGCCGTGCTGTTGGAGAATCGGAAAAGACTTTCTTGCTGTTGCAATGAGTGTACAAAGTTACTGTTTACGGAAATAAAAGTGTTTCTTTATCTCGACTACATCCGTCTTCTTTACTTTTCAACACACCCCAAGTCACAATATTGCCTGAAGAAAAAAATGGTGTTCAGGTTCCGTGTGACTATTTCTGTTAATGGTCTGTTCAAAAGACAAGTATAAATATCTCTGAAGTAGTGCATGACACGGTGGACGAGTAACAAACAATTACAGAAATCAACAATAACGAGTCAGTCGAAACAAAGCAATGGCAGCAGCAGGAGAGAGGAAGAGAGAGAGAGAGAGAGAGAGAGAGAGAGAGAGAGAGAGAGAGGGAGAGAGAGGGAGGGAGAGAGAGAGGGAGTGAGTATGCAGAGTAGCTCTAAAACAGTGTGTCTTACTGTAAATGTTGTTGATGCTGTTTACCAGAGCTTTGTTAAATGAAATGGTGAATGCCTCTGAAGTTACAGAATTGTTTCAGACCGATGTGTGGTCGAGCTCGTTAAAGCATGAACACGTGAGCTGGAGGTCAGCTTTTTGTTTCCTAATCCACATAGCTATAGCTATTTTCACGCCATGAAGGCACAACGGGCTCTTATGGACCATATTATTCTTATGGAAGAATGAGGTGCGCCGTTGCCAAATTTGCGTGATTTCAAATGTGACTAAGATGAAGTATGAACATGCATTTCGGTGTGAAATGTGTCGAAGAATACTATGGTATGCACGATAAATCTTTTATGCAATTGTTCATTTTTTAAAATAATAAAATGTAAAATTTTGTTGAAAGAAGATTTTTTTAACATCTTTCTCGCTCCGCACGTTTAAACATGGCTTTAAACCGAAATAATTGCAATGAAAAAAATCTGGATTATTCGCTTGGTTTTATAGGCCACGTTAGCATTTAGATTATATCAATATGTCTAGATATATTTTTTTAAAAAAAAAAGTTTAAAACAAAGTGTTAGGATTCTTCGTTTATACAGTGGAAAATGTCGTCGCTGGCTAATTCTCGTTCCGTAAGTCCACGTAAAAACTTCCAGCGACAAAGTTGTCAAGGAAATAACGAAATTATTTTTTATACAAATATAGAACATCTCCAGTAAGAAGTCATACATAAATCACCATTTAAAGGCAAATGTTTTTAGCGCGCCAAGCGCACGGCCAACAACACCCGGTTCTCCTGTCTTGCAGATGATGGAAACCAGATGTGTGACAGTTGAAGGGCCGATAAGGGATTGTACTTCAGTGGAGGTTTTCAATAGGTTTCGGGGATCTGAGGTGTGAGCGTGTTTTACAAGCTCTCTGGTAATCGTGTGCATTGCAGTTAAGTGATCAGTGCGCAATGGATCGCAGAAGAAAAGGCGAAATTATTAAAAGTGGCGAGCGAAAATCAATTCTTAGGGTGTATTATTATTTAAAGAAAAAGAATCCCGGACACAGTGACTCGTTTATTGTTGCTGAACTTTATAAGGCAACTAGTGTAAGTAGGCCTACATTTTTTATATTAAGAAAAGAATGTAAAAAGGGTAAGGGTTTATTATAAGGTATTATTAGTATAATAATATTAATAATAATATTAATAATAATAATATTAATAATAACAATAACAATAACAACAATAACAACAATAACAATAACAACAATAACAATAACAACAATAACAATAACAACAATAACAATAACAACAATAACAATAACAACAATAACAATAACAACAATAACAATAACAACAATAACAATAACAACAATAACAACAACAATAACAACAACAACAACAATAACAACAACAATAACAACAACAACAATAATAACAACAACAATAACAACAACAATAACAACAACAATAACAACAATAACAATAATAATAATAACAATAATAATAACAATAATAATAATAATAATAACAATAATAATAATAACAATAATAATAATAACAATAATAACAACAATAACAATAACAACAACAATAACAATAACAACAACAATAACAACAACAACAACAACAATAATAATAACAACAATAACAATAATAACAACAACAACAACAACAACAACAACAACAACAACAACAACAATAATAATAATAATAATAATAATAATAATAATAATAATAATAATAATAATAATAATAATAATAATAATAATAATAATAATAATAATAATAATAATAATAATAATAATAATAATAATAATAATAATAATAATAATAATAATAATAATAATAATAATAATAAAATCCTGGTTGTGAGCAAACGCGGTAATCACATCGGCGCAACACACGTGGCAACGCCGCGCTGATTCTCCATAAGAGCCATTGTGGCTTCATAACGTGAAAACTCCTATAGTAAATGTTAGGAAGGTACCTTAATCTTAGACCTAGAAAGTTTCTTTCCCCAATCTCCTTTCCCGATAAGCATTTCATTTCATATATCATGAGTGAGGTTACATATACACTAACATTGCGTTAAACACCACAAAAAGGCTGTGTTATTAACACCATCTGCAGAGCAATCCTTTGGTGGAATAAAAGGTGGAAGTACCTTCTAATCCTAAACGATTAACATAGATATTTCACATTTTAATTAGTGCGCACAGGAATGTAATTTGAGGGTCCTATTTAGAAAACAACTCCGTTAAAATGATTCAGTCGGGAAAATGAGGAGCATTGCCAGACAAGTGTAAAACAGTTTCAAATGTTTCTGATATTTGCTTGTTTACCTACTTTGTTTCGCCAGGTATTCCCAGGGTTGCACAACTTTTTGGTGTTTACATACTGACAGACTCTCGCTGGCAAAACTACCCCTCACATTACAGAGGATTTTCCTGAAGGGATGCAATTTCAATTTAATCCCTGCAGGACGCCACTGGGTATATTTTTGTTTCCACAATGTTGTTGTTCAGTAGGATGGGGATGAAAAGGTAATTATGTCAGTTGGGGTAGATGATGTGTTGCTTGAGACGCTTGCCATCGGACAGGCACCCAACCGTAGCTATACCAAACACCCTCGCACACAAAAGGGGAAGTTAGTAACAGCATTTTCAAAAAGGGAGACTCCATAACTCTAATGCATAAACGTTCCCTTCTTAACATGGAAGCCTGTGTCAAAGCCGGGATGACGACCCCGTTCACAACGCTGAATCCCCACAAAAATGCTTAAATGAAATCAGTTGTTTAACGACAACAAAATATTTCTGCTTTACAGTAGCACTCTGCGGGATTGATATGCCTTCATTAACCCTAGCAATGCCAATCCTTATTCCAGAATTTATACCACCAAAGGGGAGGGGGGGGGGGGGCGGGACTACTTGGTGACCGCCACTGGTAACAAAATGTCCGAGCAATTTTTAAAACAAATTTGGTTTAAAATTCGATGTATCTCGCCATGTTTATGGGGTTAATATTTAACATCGTTTAACGGTTACTTTTTTACATGAATCAAATTATACAGATGGAGCAGTACTTTATGACCACCTCGACATTTCATTATTCCTAAAAAAAAAAAAAAAAAAAAAAGATCAACAACGAAAACGTTCAAACAATTACGCAATTCAGTAGAGAAACGGTGATTCACAACAACAACTATTAAGTGCATGCCTTTAATCAGAAAATTAAAAGACAGAATTTAAAAAATTACAGAAGGTGGGCATAAAGTACACCCCCGCCCCCTTGGTAATGCGGCTCGCCAAAACAATAACAATGTGATGTACAACACTCACAAACAAAACCGTTACTCTGCTGTAACGACACAGGTAACAGAAATTTTCCAGATTCTCCTCAATCCTCATAACTGGCAAATGCCAGGGAGGTACACCAAACTTAGGTCTGTAACGTTTCCTTCCTAACTTATCATATCATCAGCGTCCACTATCTGAGGTGCCGCATGTAGTAATAATGGGCGTTGAACACTCTTAAAAATACCACGCAAGCTTCAGATCCCACACACGGCCGTAGTCTGAAGGAGGGCTTTGGTGGTCTCCAAGGATATTACTCCAAGATATCGCTTTTAAATCATTATCAAAACAATCAATGCCGAGATAGCTTCCTCTCTTTAATGTTCAAAGTTTATATAACTCGTTGTAAAGAGTTCATGGGAAGGAAAAGAAAAACCAAGAATTAGAAAATGATGTACTCACGCTGATAAGGAATACTTCGAAAACGCTTAACGCTACGTTTAAAAAAAAGTCGGTCTGGATGGCATAGTTAGATAGACGCTGGCCTACAGATACTAAGGTCGCGGGTTCAAATCCGGCCCAGACCGATGGTTTTTAAGTGGGCTTAAAAACGATGGCTCCATGTCAATGGATTTACTGGCATGTAAAAGAACTCTTGCAGGAGCAAATTCCGGCAAACCGGCAACGCTGATATGATCCTGGCAATTGACAGCGTCCTTAAACAACAAAATAATTTTTTTTTCTTTTTTTTTTTTTTTTTTGATTAACGTCCTCCAACATTGCGTCATATCGGACGGTGAGTGAATGAAACGGGTGAAATGATGCTCAAATGAGCCCGAGGTCCATGGAGCTTTAAGTTACCCGACATTCGTCTTCTCAGGATAAGGGAAAACCTCGGAAAAAACCTTACCCGGATAACTTACCCTAAGCGAGATTCCAACTCGCGACCTCTTGAACGTGAGGCAGACATGCTAACCATCACGCTACCGAGGCGGGCACAAAATAATTAACTAGCTACATAAAAATTTTCTCTGTCCGGTAAAAACAAACTGTATACTTTTTTCTAAAATAATTCTGGAATTTCGGTTGTACAAAACTACACAAAATTGAGCTAAAATGAAGAGATCTTCATAACATTTAACATACTTTATTATTGAAGTTAATGTGTAAAATAAAGTATTTTCATCAGAGTTGGAGTTTTTGAGATAAGAGTGAAATTTTTTTCCATGTAAGGGTTAGTGTTGGATAGGATAATGCTATTTTCTCCCTCGTTACGTTGCTTACGTTAGGCTTACCTGCGTCACAACAGATGTTGAAATTGATGACCTTCAACGCGAACAAAGTCTCTATATCTCCGTAAGCAATTCTGGTTTACTTGCAAAAATTCACGTTGACATTGAAATAGGTCAGAGAAACTATGTGGCCACAATTCTCGACTAATACTCTGTCATTATACACACTTCCCAATTCACAGCAGTGTGCGCTGTAACTGAATCCTGCTCACACCAGCCACACAATATGTCATTTCTTGTTAGCTGCCCAAAAGGATTATCTATTTAAAATGGAATTTACATAAACGTGTGAAGCAACTGTTGTGTCGTAAAATATGGGACCAATAATTCTACACGCACGCGCTATGCACCAAGCCCCAACTTTTGCAGCGTGGTGAAGTTCACAAATAATTTGGGAATTTTTGGTAACCCAGAATTATTTTTGGAGATATAGGCAATGTGTTCGCGTTGAAGGTCATCAATTTCAACATCTGTTGTGGTGCAGGTAAACCCAATGTGAGTTAATACAGTAGTTAGCATTCTATACTCATGGCTAGCCGGTCGTTTACGTGTAGCTCTGGTGGAGGGTGCGCCGGACCTCGCTCGGTCCAGTTGCTCTCCGAACGCATTGTAGAAACATCTGCTCTCTTCCTGTGCAACTGCGAGTTGGTTACTGCATTTTGGTAACGATATCAACATTGTCACTGGAGTTTAATTTCCAAGACTGCTCGGTATTCTCAGAGAAACGATAGAAGCTAAATCTGTAACATGTTTGTTTTAAAATCAAATATATTTAACACTTACTTACTGTGCTCTTAATTTAAGTTTCGAGAACAAACAGAAAATCCTCAGGTTCTTATGGAAGCATTCACTGAAAATAACATCAAAATAGGTGTTTTTACTTATTGGTTTGACAAACGCAATACAACAAATTATTTTGTTTAAATATCTATAGATAATAGCTCCACTTTTAGATCCCAACTTCATATGAACACAAACCGTCAATAACTAACCCACGATGCGCCGATACCAAAGCACACCACAATATGTAGTACCTTCAATATTGGCGATTATCTGTAGGTTTCAAGATGTATGATAACCCTAGTAAAGACTACTTGAATGTAACATGATAGCAGTGCTATTGCTAAAACCCCGAGTAAATACCGTTCTGTTACACCAGACATGAGTCCACGTGGAGTTTGTTTGTGTTAGTCGCAGCTGATACGAACACCGCGTTATCGCGGAGGGATACATGGTCTGGATCTAAGGCTGGATGAAGTACAGTATGCTAGCTTAATAAATAAACTACTGTGACAAAACGACTAATCGACGAATCTCACTTCCTCACACCAGTGTAACAAAACTGACAAAATCGGTCCGGTTAATTTTCTATCACATTGTCTTCTACAACTTTATTACCAATACACAGTTTTCTTGTGGTCGTTAACCAGTCTTTCGTGCTATCACAACTCACAACTATTACTTCCGTTACCTTGCCCAGTCCTTTTACTGTCTTTCTGCACTTTCTCTGTCTCTCACACACTCACAACGACGATTTTTTTTTGAATTAACGTCCTCCAACATTGTGTCATATCGGACGAATGAATGAAATGAAATGAAATGGGTGAAATGATGCTCAAATGAGCCCGAGGTCCATGGGGCTTTAAGTTACCCGAAATTCGTCTTCTCAGGGTAGGGAAAACCTCGGAAAAAAACCTTACCGAGATAACTTACCCTAAGCGAGATTCGAACTCGCGACCTCTTGAACGTGAAGCAGACAAGCTAACCATCACGCTACCGAGGCGGGCCATTCACAACGACGATGCAATCACTCGACGTCCATTAGAATCGTCTGCATGACGACCGACGTATCTTTCGCGACGACACACACACGCACAGCTATCTCACACTCACTGACATACTGACCGACTCATGTCCATAACCCTAACTCGCTCACTGCTGTTTTCTGGTGTCCTTATATAGTGGAGATAACGTCACATGGACCTTTCTCGACTCCTCCGCATACGGGGGCGATTACGTGGCCAGCGCATACGGGGGCGATTACGTGGCCAGATGTTTCTTGCAAGTTCTGCAGATAGCCCCTTTTGTGTAGCCACTTCCATTGTTGTTAGTCACATATACACAAATAGTTGCGCGAGGCAGCCTGGCCTTGAATGCCTTTGCCCGCTCGCCGGCCCGGTATGTGGCGTGAAGCAGCCCGGCCCCGACAGTCCTTTGGTTTTGCGCCACGTCCGGCGTCACACGTTGTTTATGAAGATATGATTACCTACCTTATAGTCAGGAATAAGAATAAACTAAAGCCCTACGAGATGTGTATGTGTGTATGGGGGGGGGATGTCAATCAATCGCTATTATAACAATGAAAATTGCGATTTGTACAAAGTAAAGTGACAAATTGTGTCAAAATATGGTGCTTACAAAGCAAATGAAAGATAGAATTTTTGCTGTTCTGCCATGTACTTCAATAACACATGTTTAATTTTCCATCCGCTAAATAGGTATAAAGCGACAAAAGTGGAGAAACTTCTTCGTTATGTTTTCTTTTTCATTTTATGTGCTGAAATCAAGTCATCCAATAGATGAGACTGAGCGTTCTGTTTTATTTCGTAGCCACCAATTCCTCAGGGGCTCAGTTTTGACTTCCTCGTGGTGGCATATGTCTGTCAGAGATGAACTGTCCTCTCAATAATCTGCCGGTTCTTCTTCTTTTATTTTGGACCCGAGTGTGTTTTGGATTTCGCTATTTGCTCAATAAACTACATGTGTTTGCAATTCTACATTTTATCTAGGTATTACTTGTCTCGTGGGGATCGTGCTCTGCACAATGTTAGTGCAGGGCTTCAAATCGCGCGCTTGAGCGGAAAGCAACATTGGTCATCATCACGAGCTCACTGTTTGAGATAAACATGTAGCAGCAACCATAATACAATAAGCATGATACATTCGAGCATGTCTACATCAGTATTATAAACAGACGATATCTCTACGTATGTAACTATGTATGTACTAGTGGCGTATGAATAAAAATTATATGCATTATACACGAATAATCGCGATCTTTACGGTTCTAAAGAGAATTATATTTCCCGAGGAACAAACACGGCCAGCAGAAGTGCGAAAATACACCAAATTGACCCTTACGGGAGGCCACTGGACCTCAAACTTCCGGGTCGGTCTGCGTGGCTCAATTGGTTACACACTGGCCTACTGATCCCAATGTCGCGGGTTCAAATCCGGCCCAGACTGATGGTTTTTAAGTGTGCTTAAAAACGAAAGCTCTATGTCAGTAGATTTACTGACACGTAAAAGAACTCCTGCGGGACAAAATTCCGGAACACCGGCGACGCTAATGTGATTGTGGCAATTGACAGCGTCGTTAAACAACAAAATAAATAAACAAATCAAACTTGCGGACCTGTCCCGGGAGCTGAAGATCTCCAAGCAACTACAACCAGTGGAGGGAATGGTAGTACTCCAGAGGCACAATTTCTACCAAAGCCCCACCTCTTTGGTGTGGGGGTAACATGTCAGCTTCACATTCAAGGGAGCCTGAGTTCGAATCTCGGTTAGGGGGAGTTACCCGAATAAGTTTCTTTTTCCCCCAGGTTTTCCCTTACCCTGAAGAATGAATGTCTGGTATCTAAGTTCCATAAACCCCGGACTCGTTTGAGCATCATTTCACCCATTTCATTCACCGTCTGATATGACCTAACCGGTTAAAGAGCGTTAAACCTTAAAAAAATAGTCCCCCAAGGTACAAAATACTCTGTCTCCCTTTGGTGGCCATGGGGGTAACGCCAACTAAAAATAACATATGTCCCGCTCATATGTCTCCTAGTAACTTTTTACCCAGGATCCACCATAGTGGCAAGTTGGAACTTGGTCAAGCTTTTCTCCCGGTCTTCCACCTTCCTCCCTGGCCGATAACATTTCCTCTCACCCGATACATCGTTACATCTTGTATAGCAGTGCCGTCGGTCTGGGTGGCTCAATTGGTTAGACGCTGGCCTAGTGATCCCAAGGTCGTGGGTTCAAACCCGGCCCAGGCCGATGGTTTTTAACTGTGCTTAAAAACGACAGTAGATTTACTGGCATGTAAAAGAACTCCTGCGGGACGAAATTCCGGCACACCGGCGACGCTGATGTGATCCTGGCAATTGACAGCGTCGTTAAACAACATTAAAAAAAAAAGGAATTTGAACGCCCTGAATTCATGTTCCTTTATCCAAATTTTCTTCTTACTTTAACCTTCGTCTCTCCTTTGTTAATCCTTACTCCCAATATTTACAAAAAATAAATAACAGGAAAGAAAGAAAGGACAGGTCGCACTCTGCCCCGATGAAGCCACATCATAGGAAGAGCGAAACCGTGGCAAACCCAGCCCTGTGAACGCGCCTACTCCGCAAGAAATAGGCGTAAGTTATTTATAGAACTGAAGGAAAACCCATATGGAATCTCAAAGAACGACCTACCTGGCTGATCCGGACTAAAACCTAGGTTCACAGAAGTCAAGTCAACAACATTGCTCTAAATTATCAAAGTTGCAAGGTTCTGTAAAGTATTTAAAATACATGTAACATTTTAAAATATGACTGGACGTAAAATTAATAATTAAAAGATTACTATTTTGATCATGTGTAAACAGTTGTATGAATATATAATGGTATTTCACTGTGTTTCAGGTAAAGGACTGCTCTTCCGGACTACGGTCAGTTCCCGGAGCATCTGAATCAAGTATGACTAAGCTAATTTATTAAATACACTATGGTACTGATTTTTATTTCTATCACGATGCTTAATGTTTTGAGATCCTAGATTTTCTTTTTATATATCAATGACGTTATAAACTTTAGAATGCCTCCCAATCAATTACAGTTGCAATTAAGAACTGCAAGAGTTGGGACAGTAATAATATAAGCCACTTTTCACAAAGACTACTGATTAGAACATAATTCAGTGTACAAAAAGTAAATTTTAGGTTATGCATACGTCTTTTCACCTCTTTCGTTTAAATGCAGTGATGCATAAAATGGAAAAAAGAAGAAAGAAAAACAAACAAAGAAACAAAGACGGCTTACCTTTAAATGCCGTAGCAGTGTCCAAGTAAGCTTAAACATTTATTGTGACGATTGGTAAAAGTACCAATACTGAATCAGCAGTTGGAAAAATCAGAATAATAGGAATTAGTTATTTCTGGAATTTTTACCAGAAAGGTAACGTATTCGTGGAGGTCATAAGGAAAACAAACTCAATGAAGGCTTAAAGCGTCCGTACTTGAAAAAAGAAAACGAGAGAAATAATAATCCACAGCACGAGCCCTTGTTGGCTAGCGTCTACAACCAACTCCCGGTCTCATACCAAAACACGCATGGCAGAGGTCAGCATCATGCTTCCCCCATCTGGAATGCTAGTTTACAAAACCCACAAATCTACATATTGTGGATTGTCAGGTTCCTCGAGACGTTAAGTAGACATCGCTCGGATACATGGGTCAGAAGTTCTGTAACCCCTCGAGTGGTTTCGAGCCCATGCACAATTGACAGCGAAGTCGAGCATTGTACTCCAATCCACGTGCGCAGTACATTTATGCAAATTGAATATTACTAAAGCATCACAACGTATGTGTTCCAAAAATATATTACCTAAAACATAAATACTCTCAAGAACTTCTGTTTCACATTTGCAATTATACCATTACATAAGAAATAAAGAAACCCAGAAATTCTTGAATTTCACTAGCCATGTAAAATACTGGGAATCTGATTAGGAACTGAAAATAATAAGATTAAATAAGCTTTTATGAGTATTACTTGAATGGGTAGCAGGAAGAGATCTGTTCTCTGAATGCCTTAGTACTGGAAAGTTAATTTTTCTAAAGAGGTTTGCATGGCCTCTCCCTGTTAAGTTTGCAACTGCAAACCCATTTCCTCAATAGAAAATAGGAAGATGAAATTTTAGCACGGTTAGTTTTTAATACACTAATCTTACTGATGGGAGAGGGGGAGTTTTGGCTATTCGTAAACATGTAAGTGCAAGAATCTTTTATTGGTACTGCATTTTAGAAGTAAGATAATTTTTATATATTAAGAACTAAACAGTGCAGCTCTATGTTAAAAATAAGTACATATATGATGAATATGTGGTAAAAGCTTCAACCTAATAGCTTACACGGAAGATAAGATATCTGTCATCAAGCTACTCAGGTAAGCCATCTTGGACCTCTTCAAGCATTGCGCACAAAAGCGAGTGTTTTTAGAGACTCGTAAACCTTGTTGATGTGTTGAAACTCTACTCGTAATCTTTCTCAGAAAACCCTAGATTTGTGTACCAAATTAAAAGTGTTATAACTAACGTTGATGCGCGGTACCACGTTGATGATAAAATAAACTTCTATTACTGTCGGTACGAGGGCAAAAATTAGTAAAGATATGTAGCTACTAATGTGAATGACGTCACTGGCAAGCTTATTTTTAACGTAGAAGCTATGAAACAATAGAGTATCCCTTTTGTACGATTATCCCGAAGAAAAATTGTTCTTTGTTCCAGATTAAAACAATAGACTAATGGTCAGTAACTAACTGCAGATTAAATTCATTAATTTCCAAGTGGGAGGGTCGCGGGTCACCCTTACCTCCCCCCACCCCCTCCTTCGCGACGCAAATACTCTCTACATTGAGATAATCTAGAAACTGAGCACAAGCACGTGGTCTAGCAGTTAACAAAATCATTTGAATACGATATATTTCCCCGTCACCTCATACTAATGAACGGTGAGACTAGTGAGAATACAAGCAATATGCCAAGCCGATCAACTCTGGATTAAAGAGGATCACACAGGACGACGATTTGTTATTACCTCCAAGCTGTCAAGCGCGCTCGTGAGGGTAGGTATAGAGTAACAGGGAGGGTGAGAGGGAAGGAAAGGATGGTGACATCACATGATTCAAAACAACCTTTCTCGCCTCCCTTTCACTTTTCATATATCGCAGGATGTTTAATTTTCGATCACCGGCAGGCTATCTGTCTTGCTGTTAGCTCCTTGTTTTGACATCATTGGAAACTACTGTTTCGCTCCTTTCACTTTCAAGCCCCCTTTTCCCTGCTATCTCCCGCTGCAAGGATAAATTAATATACGCCTGCACATCCTCCAGCAAAGTTCCACTGTCAAGGAAGGGAGCAAAAAAATAAATACATAAAACAAACTTTGCTCAGATATTCCAAGAGAAGTCGTTAAAAATGTATGGTCAAAGACTCCTACTGCACCCTTGTATATAGAATACGAGTTGTTTTACGGTAAACATCGACTTAATTAATATTTAATGGCAAAGGAAGGAGCGCAAGTGCAATAACTTGTTATAGTCAAAGGAAACATCAAAGCAAAATTTGCATTATAGCATGTATTCCTACTACGGCACCACAGGTGGTGGATACTGAGGAAATGCAACGAAACGATAACTGGAAAAGGGCACGTTGTGAATGAAACGTCCCAGGCCTAAATTTAGCGTACCTTCTAGGTGTTCACCAGTTACGAGTGTGAATCAAATATAAACCGGAATTGTTTTACACAATTATATTGAATCTATCAAGAAAACAACCAGCTCAATTTTACTTTCTCTACTACGTATAGTAAGTAGGGGAAGTATTGTATTCTACCCAAAAATTTGATGTCGAGATTTCACCAGAAATATGTTTTGTAGCCCCCTGGATCCAAAAAAGCATTTTTAGAAAAATGTCCAGCGCGTGCACTTGTGTGTGTGTGTGCGTGCGTGTGTGCGTGCGTGCGTGCGTGTGTGGGTGTGTGAACTCAAAGACGAAAAGTCGGTTAAGGGACGAAGGTTTTGAAGAAAATTCCTCCATCCTAAAGGACCCTTTAATTGGAAAATGTTTCGAAAATTTTGATTCTCTCGAAAATGGCTCTAACGATTTTGATTAAAATACCATTATGTTTGAGATATTTTTATAAGAAATGAAATGTTATTTTGAATTTTCAGGCTATAGCCTATGTAGTCCTGTTTACTCTGGATGACTTTTGCATAACTGATAAACCGTAAGAGATAGACCAAATTCTACCATGCAGAAAATGTAGATCTTGCTAAAACACACAATTTATGACCGAATAAACTTTTTTGTAGAGTGAACCATTTCGGAGATATTTGTTATTCATATCTTATCCGTGCAAAAAGAACGGAATCTCAAAGGTTTAAAAGATTTGACTATCGCTCAAAGCCTACTGTATTCCCATATTCTCCTTGTACCTACAAGGAAGTAAGCAACAAGATAATTTCTACAAATGTTTACCTCAGCTAACACAAAGAAGACACAGGAATAAGAGCTTGTAAGAATGGTTAGTAGAGAAGAGAAAGTCATGTGAGTGCAACACATATTTTCTATATAATCTTCCAAATTTGACACACTTTTTCCATCTGATTGGCAACATTCTGATGCCTTTCTCGAGAAAAGAAGAGGAAGATGCGTGCAGGCAGTTGCGCACGAATACCCTTCTATCGCTGCATAACCTTCCTACCAGTCGGTCTTTCACTGGCCGAAACAAATGGTAGTCAGAGAGTGACAAATCAGGAAACAAAGGAAGGCGTTCGATGATTTCCTCAAGTTTTTTTTCCTTGTTAAGACTGCAATGTTCGGTCTTACCTTATCATGCAGAAGAACTACGTATGAGAATTGAGGAAAATCTGTCAGGGAGGACACTCCTTGCGGAATTTGGACCGTGGACCCCACGTTCACGAGTCCTTGACCTTGAACTTCTAGTCCGTGTATCTGTTTCAGACACCACATTTTGAAAAATATGTAGAGGAAGAAGTCGCAGAAAGAAAATGTGTTACAGGCGTAATAACATAATACAGTTCTAGGTGTTCTTCGAAAAGTGATATCTTGCTAAGAATTACTCACTCGTGTGGGACTGTACTGGCTTTCTCATACAAGAACCTTTTATGTTCACAAAACTGTATAGTTTAGTCCAGGGTTGTTTATTTACTTCATTTTCAGACTAATAGTTTTATTTAATAAAAGTAGTTCTTTTCAGGTTCATTAGTAGCTCCTAGTACACGTGACACACACAAATATACTATTTATTTCCTCGAAAGAATGGGACGGGTTGTTGTGGGGGGGGAAGGAGAGCGAGCTTTCTGCAAGGCTAATGATTCCAGTCTATTTGGATAGCGGGTCAGCTATTGAAGGTGTGAACGTATGAAACAGAACCGGAAGGTCTATACTAATAGGCGTTATTCATTTTGTGGCGCAGTAACGATGTACAGAGAACACCAGGTAGTAAATTATATGATGTATTTGTGGGAAAACTGTTAAAGAAGAGAAAGAACAACTAACTGAAGTGGATGCATATTACGATACAAGGTATCAAATTATCTGCGTTTATACCCTAACACATGTATATGTATATTGAGCTCTTAACCATAACTCCTAGGCAGGAAGTGACAGGAACTTCGAGATAAAAGAAAAGGGATAAGTAAACAAGTTTCGTTGCTAAACTAAATTAAAGAGCTTCTTAGAAAGCCAGATTTGGTATTTTCCAGCAGGTTTAAATCTACAAGCTTGAGCTGGCTTGTTTATCAATCGATCTAAATTTCGAAATACTTATCAGAGAGATTTGCAGTTTATTCTGACAACTAAGTGACCTAGAGCGCAAACTGCATAATCTGCATATGCTTCATTTTCCGATTAAAAAAATAACACTCAACGCAACAAGTCAATTGACTTAGTGAGAAGGTTTACGGTAAAAATTCTAACGAAGGAGAATTAGAAACGTCTTCGTCTCAACGTAAACTCTGATTAATTCTACTGGGAGAGTTTTACTGTCGCAAATCCTTCCGAAGATAAAGCTTAACGGAGGAAAATCGTGGAAATGTAGTATATAAGTCAGAGTTCATACTACCATAACCTTAAACTTACAAGTTTGTCTCAGTAGGACCCTTTTTGAAACGGGAATGCAGTTGGCAGTCCACGTCGCTTAGATTATTCATGTAAATTCAGTTTAGAATGACTGGTTCATGAATGACTTCTGTTGTGCCCATTCACAACCTTTAAGTAATTGTTCTGAACGCCTCTAAATGCGGCAGATCTCCACTAGATCTGTTTTGCTAACGCTGTCGTTTTCAGTTATTGGGAGGAGTACCAAAGTTGTATCGTGGTGGAACACGTTATTGGATAAAGTTATGAAATACCATACCGTGCCAGAAAATATGCTTATTGCTAGAGTTCTCAAATTAATCGATGACAGTTTATTTCTTTCCAGTAAAGAAGTTCTCGAAATATTAGTAATGGATTAGACTCAGTTCTAAAACAAGTGCAATTAACTACAGAATTGACATTTCTGAAAAAGATTAACCTGCCACGGCGATTATAATATATTTGGTCCAGTACCAATTTTGTGATTGGAAAATGTTTAGAAGTGACTCGTTACCATTCATTTTCCACTTTTAACAAAAGATACATTTTACGAAGCATTTATGATACTTGATTTTGACATCTGCACCGTTAATTAACGATGGTTTTTATTTCTAGTAGTTGTCAAGGCTGGGTAAATTATTTGCATGAACGAAGCTAAATCAGAGCAGTGAATTTTTCCAACTAAATACTACGGTACCAACAAATGCGAAGCTTGTTTCCTCTGTGGACATCAACTCAATTTATGGTTTCATGCCAATCATATCCTGTCAAATACACAAGAGGACTAGCATTTTTATCTTCTTTCTCTGTTCAAGATTATTCGTTAATTTTACAACATCAAACACACACGAACAAAAATCACCGTGACCGCTATAAAACATGCGTACATGTGATGAAAATCTGCATGAAACACCACATATCAGCACAAAACTACATGCACCGGTAATCAAAACAACAGCGTTTGATCAACGGCCTGCGATTCTGTGTATGTTTTTATTTTATCTTGTTGCAAAAGAATAGGGGCATGGACGCACAAAACATACATCTGCATGGGCATTTGCTTCGTATAAACTACGCACACCTCCTCCCACCTCCGCTGCCACAGTTCAAAGCAATGCCAGCAAGCTCCCCCTTTTGTTTTAATGCAATGCGCAATCAATTGCTATCGGAATCTATCGTTCTCTTCTTTCGTTTGCAGGGTTATTTGAATGTTAAAACAATGGCAGGAAAAATTGCTGTATATAGCAGATAACCGAAGCAATTCATTCAGAGAGGAAGGGAGAAAGAGCAATGATCAAAATTTGCGAGTTGTTTTTTCCCTGTGGCTACCGGAATCTCCTGGATGACTGCCGTCCAGGTTCAGTGGTCATGGCGCCAGTACTGCATACCACTGTAGCTACCAATCAAAATTGTTTGCTGCGTTTACATACATCAAATATGCACACATAATAACATGCGTCAATCAAAACTTTGTCAAACACATCAGTTCGGAGAGGGATGGGAGGAGCACGGGGAGAGAAGGGGAACAGCGAAACGCCAACGGAACACCGAACAAACTGTCTATACTGGTCCTTTTATCAATCAACATCATAGTTTTCATCCCACACAAAGCGATCACATATATATGTGTGTGTGTTTGCCGAGTGGGAGGTCGCTGGGCCTTTGTGTGGACATGTCCGGTCACCGCGGCGCCAGTTCGAAGCTTGTTTCAATTTGCAATTGGGAACTCTTTCCGTCTTGTTTGTTTCATTGTGTTTAACGAGTCATAGAGCATCTCTGATGCAACGAAATCAGTTGCCCTTTATCCTTCACTTTAAAAAAGCTCTGCACAAGGCTCAACTAATGCTTTAGGAAAACCTTTCGTGAAAAATAAGAAAATAATCAGTTTTTCTGTTTTGTTTTGTTTTTCTTTTTGTTTTTTTTAATTTTTTTTTTATTTTATTTTTTTTTTCCTGGGCATAACTTAATGGGGATTTTGAATGCCCCAATCTTCTACCTTTCACAGATTAGGCCTGTGAACCTGTTCTGGCCTTAATCCTATCTCTTAACCGGCCGTCCTATGCGTGTCGCGAAAGAAGTGGTCGGTGAAAAATGCGTCCTTGAAAAAAGCGGTCAACATGCTGGACCAGGTACCCGAAGAGGAATGTGAGGATTTAGAAATTCCAGTACCTAAGATAAGCAGTCAGTCTCATTTCCTTTGGGCTTACTTGGTTACGTCAGTAGTTATAAGTGATACTGAAAGATAGCCTTAAACTTAATTGTAATATTTTCAGAAAGTGCCCCGATTAAACTATAATTCGCATCACATTTCCCAAGCTTTAGACTGGCAAAATGATTTATTACCGGTAACTTTGGTCTATTTTAATAAGCTTTGTCACTATATTTTAAGAATTATGTTCCCAAGTTCTCTTCTTCGCCTGATAAGTACGCTTTTTCACCTCTAAGTAGGCTTCATCGGGTGCTCCACACTGGTGCTCCGACACTCAAAGTATCGCTCATCTTACTTGTTAACCTTCTGCCGCGTTTGCTGAGCCTTTCCTTCATTCAGGTCCATTTTATAACACCACTGATGTTTCTCTGTACCTACTTTTGGCATGGATAACTTTGTGAAGCGTACATGGCTTTTCCTTATCAGTAGTAATCACTTCCATCACAGCTGCTAAATAACCTTCAGCGAAACAGAAAATGACAATTTTATAATCAAAACAGTGAAATGTGATGTCATACACGTGCTACAGCACATGCACTGTACGATATCTGACAGGTTTTTTCACATTCTTGGATTCCTTAAAACTAAACAAACCATACTCAAGTACCAAATAATCCTCTGACCGCTTAGTTTACAACATTCCTTTTGACCGCTTTTTTCACATATTCTCCTAGGTCCTTCTTTCCTTTAGGTTCGTATCCTAATGTTCTAGGAATCCTTATTTATTCATCGTTCAAAATGTTCGTGTTCTTGTATTTGATCATTTACTGCAAACATATTCAGTTCTTGTCCAATAATTTAACTAGGAATCCTGTCCAACTCACTGCAACCTTTGACTGCTCGTAAACATTTCATTTCCAATGCCTAAATATGGCTAAAATCTTTTCTGCTCATAACCCAGGGTTCACTACCATACAGTAAAACGAGTACAAATATCACCTTATAGAACTATATCTCTATCTCTTCGTCAATTTATTAATGTTCTGCTCATAGTGCCACAAATACTCTGATATCTCTGCGAATCAATATCTCTATCATTATCCTCATCAAAAGTAGTAAAACCCATTTGGTGATTGAAGTCCAAAATCCGATCTTCAGTTACAATTTTGGAATGCCCTATCTTCTCAATGTTAAAGAAGTGCTCACAAAGTTTATAGTTTCTCAGAGTGCGTTTAGAGCAAGAGACTGAAATTAGTTTAAGGTTATTTAGGAATGCTTTAGTTTTTACCTAACACAGGATATTCATACATAGTTTCATTAGATAAATGACTTCACTTTCTTATAACATTCATTGTGTTACACGTTTTATCTGACATTTTAAGAACATTCAGTATTAATTACTTCACAAGAAAAAGCTCCTATAAAATTGAGCACAAATGAAACGGATCTATTCAGTGGATCCTGAGAAAACTAGCACCTTGCTTGAAAATGTAACATTTACGGGAATTCAGTGACAACGTTTTGAATGGCTTTCACTGCATTCATCTGCAAAGGAAGAATCATTAGCAAATTTCCATTGCTCTTATTACATAAGCCACATGCATTATAAGCTTGTTCAGATTAAATTTAACTAAAAATGGAGAAATGGGTACCTATGGAATTCAAGTTCAGCACATAGCGATCCGCTTTTAAACATCCAGTATCGAATCGGTTTCGTGGTTCCGGCAACGAAGTGTGTGATCAAGCTGTTCTTACTGAGAGAAAAGTTCACAGAAATAATGATAATAACAACAATAATAATCCCTAGGGCGTCTCCCCTATACAGAGCGCAACATTATCGGCCGGCCGCAGACAAGGCCACGGAGGACGAACAATTTTCCATTTAAAGGGTAGTTTAGGGTGAAGGAATTGTCTTCAAAATATTCCTGTTGCATCCATGAAAGATATTAAAGTTAAATACCAACTTTGACTTTTAACCGACTTTTCGTTTTTGAGTTATGCTGTTTACACACACGCACAAACACACACACACACACACACACACACACACGCATATACTTTTTATAAAAATATTTTATGGACTCAGCGGGCCTCAAAACATATTTTCGGTGAAATCTCGACATCGAAATTTTGGGTCAAATATTATTCTTCCCCTAGTTACTAACGTAGTAGAGAAAGTAATTATCATTATCATCACCACCACCACCACCACCACCACAACCACCACCACCACCGCCACCGCCACCGCCACCGCTATTTTTATCATTATCACTATCACTGTCACTGTCACTGTCACTGTCACTGTCACTGTCACTGTCACTGTCACTGTCACTGTCACTGTCACTGTCACTGTCACTGTCACTGTCACTGTCACTGTCACTGTCACTATCACTATCACTATCACTATCATTATTATTATTATTATTATTATTATTATTATTATTATTATTATTATTATTATTATTATTATTATTATTATATTACTATTATTGTTATTGTTGTTATTATTATTATTATTATTATTATTATTATTATTATTATTATTATTATTATTATTATTATTATTATTATTATTATTATTATTATTATTATTATTATTATTATTATTATTATTATTATTATTATTATTATTATTATTATTATTATTATTATTATTATTATTATTATTATTATTATTATTATTATTATTATTATTATTATTTATTGTAATTTAGTATTAGTATTATTAGTATTATTGGTAATATTAATTCGCCCAACTACCAATGCTACACCAAGACCACCAATGTATCGAAATGTTGTCCCATAGAATTCCTTTACGTATTGTTACATTGTCCTCCTACGTTACCTAGAGGTGACATGCTAGTCTCTAGCTCCCGAGGTCTCGAGTTCAAAACTGGCCGAGGGCGATGGACTGCTTTTCTCCGGGCGTAAAAATCCGTTGTTTGGGTTCCTTTGGAAGGGAAGTAGATTTATGGCACGCAAAAGAACCTCAAGCCTGATAGAGTGGCCCCTGAGCAAAATCGAGCAGTCTTTCACGGCCAATATGGAATTGGATGATGAGAGCCATAGCAGTTAAAGAGCGTTCATAAATAAAAAACTCAAATGTTAATTCAATACGTTACTCTATATGACGCTGTCACATTAGGACACATTCAGTTGCAATCGCGTTGAACGAGAACCTAAGGCGCCACCCTAGCGCAGAAAGACAACGCTAACCCACGTTGACTGCCGTTAAAATAGATACTAAAAGGACGGTCGAAATAGTATTTTTTGGACAAGATTTTCATGATGGTAAAATTCGTTAGCAATATTAATAAAATGAAATACAGGATTCAGAAGCCTATAATGTTTACTTTTGTAGTGCCCTCATGACCTGTATGGCTTCTAGGCCAAAACTTTTTAACTTTATGCGCTTGAATGTTTGTATTAAATCCAAACCTAATTATTGTGATATTCCAAACAAACTATTTCAGCGCTTTCATTTCTACACAAAGCAGTTTGACTTACTTTTAATCGGAATATATGAATGTGGTTTCGCATTTAATACTCCCCACTGTTGTACATTTTCTGTTTTCGCTTTTTATGAAACGCCACAGACCGCAGAATATTAACACATCAAGAACAAATTGGCTGCCAACCGCTTTTGGCGTTGACAAATCATATTGTAGATTTCAATGATAATTCCCAGATTAACCCTTTTGAACCTTTGGCACTATTATGATGTATGTCATTTGCATGCCTTTGATGAGCAAAAATACATTAAAACAGAGTTTTAGGTGTACCATAGAATTAAAAAACAAACCTCAAAGCTTAATGGGAGCATATATATATATAGCAAAATTCATTATTCTAAATCACATCATGCTTTAGTAAACTTCAATGGATTTGATTTAAAAAGAATGATGTGCTACTTGCACAAGACTTTGTATAACGTTTGTTTTTTATACCTATCGTTTACAAACTAATATTACAAACGTTTGTTTTTACTTTCTCTACTACATTAGTAACCAGGGGAAGAGTGATATTTGACCCAAATTTCGGAGTCGGGATTTCACCGAAAATATGTTTTGAGGCCCCCTGAGTCCCAAAAAAGAACATTTTTAGAAAAAGGTCCGTGTGTGTCTATGTGTCTGTCAGCCTGTGGACAGCATAACTCAAAAACGTAAAGTCGGTTAAAAACCAAAGTTGGTATTTAAGATTATCGTCTTTCAAGGATGCGACACGAACATTTTAAAGAAAATTGCTGCATTATGAACTACCCTTTACAGGGAAAATTTTTCGAAAATTTTTATTTTCTTAAAAATGGCTGAAACGATTTTGATTAAAATTACATATGTTTATGGTATTTTTATGACAAATGAAATGCATATTTTGAATTTTTTGGCTATAGCCTATGTACTCCTGTTTACTCTGGATGACTTTTGAATAACTCGTAAACTGTAAGAGATAGACAAAATCTTACTGCACAAAAAATGTTGTTGTTGTTTTCTAGTGCCTTGCATCTGGCAATGAAGCCATTAGCATTCGTGCTTTCCAATACTTTTGAACTGTAGTTTCTTCTGATCTTAATGCTTCACAGGTCTTCAAGTGTTCTTCATTCATTTCTGCTGGATCGTTACACAGGACACATATCGGTGAGGCTGAGATACCTATTCTGTAGAGATGACTTGCCAAGCAGTCATGATTTGTCAATAGTCGGAAGGCTGCAACAGCTGTTTTCCTTGGTCTCTGGGGGATTATATCTGGATTGGAAAGTAGTGTAATCCATTTTTTATCTTTGGCATTTGTTTCTATTTCTTGTAGGTATGAATGACAAAAATTTTTAATGATCAAGCGTTTTATTGAGGAATATGAGAAATTGAATTTAGACTTTTGTGTTATTGTTGTGGCTTTCTTTGCAAGTGAGTCTGCAGCTTCGTTCCCCATGACTCCACAGTGTGCTGGAATCCATTGGAGATGAACAGTCTTATTAACTTTTTGGAGTTGTGTTAACATTTTGTAGCATTCTCTAATTTTTGTTGACTTCTTTGTAGTATTTGAACATATTCCCTGAATTGCAGCTTTAGAATCCGAAAGAATTACTGCCTTGTTAAATTTATTTAAGGGAAGATTTAATAATTGTCGGAGAGCAATGTATATAGCCTCTATTTCTCCATCATAATTTGCTGTGTCTCTGCCAACAGAATGATAAAAGGAAAAATGTGAACATGTAACTCCAGCTCCAGTAAGGTTTTCCTTCGAGGATCCATCAGTATATATGTGCAGCCATTCTTCTGTGGGATACCTAGTATTGATTGTTTCCAGAGCTAGAAGTTTTTGTATTTCTTTTGGTGTGTCTGATTTACTTATTTCCTCTATTAATTCCAAATTGAAGGTAGGTTGCAATAATTCCAATGGATTTTCTCTAATAAGTAGATTTTCTCTGGTGTTAGGAATGTTCAATTTGGATTTAATCTGTGTTACCTTTTCTAGGAAACTACTATGAGTTTTAAGGATTGAAGGGGGGAGGTTCTCTTTTGTCCATTTAGAGTTTGGCAATCGTAACATTTTCTCGTGTTGGAGCAATGCTTGTTCTTCTATTTTTGTTGTTATTGATGGGGTCCGTGTTAAGGCAAGCATGGCATCAATAGGTGTGGATTTAACTGCTCCAGTGATTAGGCGAAGAGCCTGATTTTGTATTTGTTCAAGTTTATTGATGTTAGCATTTGCTGCTGTTATTAAAGCTTCAGAACAGTACAAGAGGTTTGGTTTAATATACATTTTGTATGTTGTGTTAAGGACTCTCCTTGAGCAGCCCCATTTAGCACCAGCTAACCTTTTCAGGATTTGCAATTTCTTTTCAACCTTTTCTGAGATGTTTGTTATATGTTTTTTCCAACTTAGCTTTCTGTCGAAAGTGATGCCTAAGTATTTGGCATCATCAACTGCTTTGAGTGGTTTACCATTATAATTTATGCTAATATTAACTGGTTTGTATTTTAGTGTAAATAATTCATAATTTGTTTTTTCCACATTGATAGTCATGAGGTTTTTGGAGCTCCATTCATGTACTTTGTTTAGGGCTGTTTCTATTCTGTCTTTAATTAATTCAGGTTTTTTTGAAGAGCCTGAAGTCCAAATGACTACATCGTCAGCAAATAGAGCAATTTTGGTTTCTAAAGTTTTTATTATTGATGGAAGGTCATTTATATATATGTTAAAGAGTGTTGTGCTCAGAACAGCACCTTGTGGAAGTCCTCGGTGTGTTTGTTTATATTTGGAAATGTATGTATTATATTTTGTGGCACAAAATCTTTGTGAAATAAACTGAGTTATCCACTTAAGCATGTTACTTTTCACACCTATTGATTGCAACTTCTCAACTAATTTATTTCTCCAGACTGAGTCATATGCTGATTTAAAATCAATGAATACTGCCAAGGTATCCTCCTTTCTATTGAAAGCTTCCTTGATGTCTTGGCTTAGTAGGAGTACATTTTCACTTGTACTATGATTCTGTCTGAAGCCGGTCTGTGAACTATTAATTAAGTTGTAATATTCTAGGAACCAGTTAAGTCTAGATGCCACCATTCTTTCCATCACTTTTGCAATAACACTGGTCAAAGATATTGGTCTGAAACTATTAATATTTGCACAAAAAATGTAGATGTCGCTAAAACACACATTTTACGTCCAAATAACTTTTTCTTCTTGAGTGAACCATTTGGGAGATATTCCTTGCTATTTGTGTCAGTTTCGGAAAACTTAAAACTTTCGTCAAATGCAACATCGCTGTTCATGTTTTTATATGTTAACTGCATAAAGAGAACGGTATCTCAAAGTCTTAAAATATATTACTATCGCTCAAAGCCTACTGTAGTCTCATATTCCACTTGCACCTACAAGGAAATAAGCAATAAGATAATTTGTGCAAATGTTTATCTCAAGTAACAAGAAGAAGGTATAGGAATAAGAGTTTGTAACAATGGTTTGTACAAGAGTAGATAAAGTCATGTGAGTCCAACACATCAGATTTTTTAGATAATGCTCTTAGAAGTTTAGACATACATGATCATGAGAAATAACTTAATATAATACTGCTATTATAGACATATTACTATACCAAATATTGTGAACGACTGGCTCACTATAGCGTGCGTGCCAATAATAGCAATAGATTCAAAATTGCCTCGACTTATAAAGAAGATCAGTCTTTTTTTCTGAGAAACGAAGATGCCAAACCTTCTAAACATCATGACATACAGAATAATTAAGTGTTGAATTTATAATTACGTACCATAGTGTGCAGTTAATAGGCTACATCACAGTCCGTAACACCCGCTTGTTTCTCTCCTAGGAAATGGCTGTCCGGTTTGTCGCTTCAGTACAGCAGGTAATAAATAGCTCATTAAACGCAGGGAGAGAAGCTAACGTCCAGAAGACGCTCTCAGGGCAATGCCGAATAAATTTCTGCTTTATTTCCTACAATTTATAACACGAAAGTTGCATACAATGTGTCCAACTCGTGGATAATATTGATATGACCTCGAGAAAATTCTCGCACGAACGAAAGTGATTATCACAAAGATTCACTAGGTCAATAGTCATCAGGATCACCCACTTGTGTAAATTGCAAGTATGGTATAATTAATTTGAGAAAATCGTAATTAACGTCTGAAATTCGTAGAAATTGGCCATTTCACTACCGAGTATCCACCACAATCATAGTGTTAATTGGATCTAGTGATAACCCTACACTAACTGTAATAACTAAGCTTGGTAGATGGGTACCAAAATAATGAAGTTGTACAAGTTTTGTCTATACAGCAGATGGACAGAACCGGTTGCTCACACTGTGCCGTCACATACACTACGAACTTGATTACTCTTTAATGTAACTGGACTACTAAGCCTAGTAATAACTCTAGTTGCTCCAGCTCTAGTGACGCCAGCCGACGGCAGCGGCAACAGCAAAGGCTCGGGGCCGGGCTGCCTCACAGCACAGGCGGTGTGTGCAACAAAGGCCCTCAAGATCAGGCTACCTCGCCCTACGGTTGTCAACACGAGACAACAATTAGAATGGCAACACAAAGGGTTTTCCAGATTATTCGAGAAGTGCCCGGCGGCAACCAGCATATTTTTAGAAATTCCAGAAAGTTCCGTGTTACCTCATCCTCCCTATATAAGGAGGCGAGGAAACTACCACAGAAGTTATTTACACACATGAGTCTTCGGGAGTCAATCGGTTTTTAGTTCTTTTGTATGTGTGTGCGTGCGTGCATGCGTGTGTGTGTGGTCGCATCGACAGGAAGATAGCGAAGCAGTTAATGAGTGCTGTGTTATTGTATCGTCAAAGTCAGCTGTTTGAGAGACAGAAAGGAGCGAGTCAAGGTTACGAGAAGAAAATAGTTGTGAATTGTGATATCACGAAGGATATGTTAACCATTTACCATATGTTAACATATTTAATATGTTAAATATGTTATATGTTATGAAGGACTGTGTTAACCAGTAAAAGGTACCTGTGTTGTGCATTCAGTTATAGGAAAGTCAGTCTGGGTGACTCAGTTGGTTAAATGCTGGCTTACTGATCCCAAGGTCGCGGGTTCAAATCCGACCCAGAGCGATGGTTTTTAAGTGTGCTTAAAAACGACAGTAAGTCAGTAGACTTACTGGCATGTAAAAGAACTGCTGCAGGACAAAATTTCGGCACACCGGGGATGCTGATGTGATCCTGGCAATTGACAGCGTCGTTAAAAAGCAAAATTATTTTTTTAGTTATAGCAAAATAAAGTGAGAAAAAATATCTGGACTGGATTTTTGTCCTTTTTTGTCACACTGGGGTCGTAAGTGGATACGTCAAATTGTCAAACTGTTACATTACTATCAATTTTAGTCCACAGAACAATGATGCACAGACACTACTGGGCGATTTCAGAAATGAGAGGCAGATTTCAGCATTGTTTACTGCACTGGAATAGCTTTGGAAATGCACTCTCTGCACTAAATAAAAAACACTAAAACACCTAAAACTGTAAATTAATAAGCGTTTTTATTTAGATGTGGGGCTTATGCACATTGTCGAGTGAGGTGCTGTGAGAGGGAGAGGGAGAGGAACGATGTGGAGAGCGAGACAGAGAGACCTCATAATAAATTCAAGTGTGGTTACATAAACACAGGTTCTATGTTGATGGTGAATTCAAGTCAGCCCTTGCATGTACACCCAATATTTGTTAACAAACTAACAATATACTATGCCTATATTTTAGTGGACTACCGCCATCATAGCCCAGGCTAGGCTTTATATGATAATGCATTCGGTATTGTTATTTTTATAATCATTTCTGCCTTTTTTATTTACAGAGTTTTCAAATTGAAAGGGTATTGGGCGGATTTGATACGCATAAACGTGTGAGAGAAGAATAATTGCTGGTCAGGAATTTTAATGAATAATAAAAACGCAATAAAATGCTGGCTTGTTAGCATTTTACATGAATAGCCCTTGTATGGCAGGCAGCTCATTATAACAGCGAAGTGGAGTTATTGTGGGAAGTCCCTTGGCACCAACTCAGTGGATGAGCTGTTACCACTAAAGAGAAATTATAATGGAAATCAGTTTTCCCAGAGCCTGTGCCTATCTGCATGTTTGTGTTTGCTTTCCGAGCACAATGTGCTCGCACAACGCACACACATTCTTTCTTGTCCGTGAAATTAGTGTGACTACGTTGCTCAGTCAAAGGTGGACCGAGTTGACAGAGCCATTGTTTTACTCCACTTATTAGTAGCGAATGTAAGCAAGACAAGTGACTTCACAAAATTAGCTCAAAGTAATTAACGCAGTGTCCTAACATTTTTACGACCAGTACATACAAAGGTGTACTGTAAACCGCTACTTGGTAACAAAATACAGAATAATTCGAAGTTGAAGGCACAAGAAAAAAACTGGAAATATCGAAAAAAAACATGAATTACAAAAGTTACTTCTCAAATTGATATTTTAGCAATACTGGTGCATCCATCCATCAGGATTTTCTCAATCTTTTTCGACTCTTTCTATTTTCACTTGAGACACTGGTTAAATTGTCTCCTTATTCTACAGATAAGTTGACAAACTATTCGGTGCTATCCCGTATTCTTTCGCGATTTCAGATTTCCTCTTCAAACACTGTTGAACTTCTCGAATGACGGCGACTTTTTCCGCAAAAGTTAGTCTTGTACAGGACGCGCGGTTAATGGCATTGGTTTGCAACACACTGAACAATAGCGACAACTAAAGGCGCAATTGTTTTAAACAAGGGCTGTGGGAGCAGGTACAGAAGCTCAAGGCCGGCAGCTAAGAAAGCTATTCCACTCCCAAGCTGCAGTTCGAAAAAACAAACAATCCCAGAGCGATGACCGCTTTTGTACAAACACATGGACGAAGTTATCACATTAAATTTCTGCGTTTAGATTAATTTTCGACCGACTTTTCTGAACAAAAACTTCGAATTAAGGAAAATGAAATTCGAATTACATGTGAGTTTTCTACATTTCTTTAGTACAAAACTTAAGGGGCCAAGAGAAATCTCCGAATTATAAACGTTCGAATTATTCATTGTATTATTGTTTCGCGGAAGTATTGTATTCCACCCAAAAATTCGATGCCGAGATTTCACAGGAAATACACGTTTTGAAACACCCTGAATAAAAAAAGGATTTTTATATAAAGCCTCCTGTATGTGCCTTTGAAGAGCATAACTCAAAAACGAAATGTCGGTTGAGCTCCAAACTTTGTTCTGAAGTTCAGCATCTTCCAAGGATGTAACACGAAGACTTTTAAATCCCCCACCCCAAATTACTCTTTACATGCAACATTTTGATTTTCCCAAAAATGGCCCTAGTGATTTTGTTTAATATACTGTATGTTTAAGGTGTTTTCATGGCAAATTAATTTTATCTCTGGAATGTACAGCAACACAGTTCCCTTTTACTGACGTTAACATAGTCTACAGCCTTTCGTGATATTACAACACACGAGTGTTTTCTTCTCTTAACTTGACTCACTCCTTTCTGTCTTTCAAAGACTTTGACGATACAATCACTCAACACTCATTGACTCCTTCGTTATCTTGGTTTCGACGTGACTGTACACACACCGATGTGACACACACCCACCCACAGAGAGAGAGAGAGAGAGAGAGAGAGAGAGAGAGAGAGAGAGAGAGAGAAACTAATAACTGACTGACTGACTGACTCCTGTCTGTAACTCACTAACTCATGCCTTCTTATATCGTGAGGATGACATAACATGTACATTTCTCGAACTTCTACAAATATGCAGGCCGCCCTGATTGTTGTCACGTGTTAACAGTCGCGCGAGGCAGCCTTGCTCAAGCCATTGTTGTTGCCGTTGCCGTCGCCCTGCATCGCAATAGTTTTGTTTCAAACCTGCATATAGGTATCCACTGAATTCTATGCATCGATGTTTTTTGCATGGTCGTAACTGCGACGCAAAATGAGCATTACCTGTAAGATAGACTATTCGTTTTGCTTCATTCCTTAATGCGTGACCACTGGCCTAGATAATGTGAGGTCATTGACCTTGGAGAAAGCATTCAAACTTAGTTCCGATACAGGATTCGTTACCGCGACGTTTGTCCACTCTACCTCGCACCTTCTGTTCCAGGCTATTTGGAGGGACTAACCAACCTGAAAACATACTACTCTTAATAAGTAAAATTATAAGCTGGCCAATGAAGCAACTATTGATGCAATATTGTTCATTACTAAAGGCCGGAGGCGTCTGCGTTTTTCCATAGGTATACCGCACATGCACTTCACTGTTATAGCTCGCGCGTGTAAACAACTGCAGGTAGGTACAGCCTGACCACGAAAGAACACTATCGCTCCACGTCTGAAGCTCACTGCGAGAAGAAACAAAACAGTCGCTTTATACTACACCTTGACCTTGCGTCTCCACACACTTGCAAAGCAATGCTTCACTAGTTCGCAGAGCATTGCGTTACTTTGTTTTCGAATCTTCCTTCTACAGGGGCAGTTGTTTGCACATTTGATGGACGTGCTGTATTTCTGACGTCATACTCTGCGTCCAGCTAACCTGTATCGCATGATGCGCACATCTCTCCGGCCTTTACTCATGTCATTACAATGTCCTCAATTACCACTAATATCTACACCTAAGAGCCTGTATTTTCTATTCATTTTATTTTGGGTTACTTAAACTTCTTTTTGCTTTCTCTGCTACATATAAGTACCTAAGGGAAGTATTCCATTCCAAACAAAAACTCGATATCCAGATTTCACCGGAAATATATATTTTGCGACAACTTTAATCCAAAGAAGACGCATCTAAGAAAAACGTCTATGTGTGGGTGTATGTGTTTGTGTGTTTGGGGGAGAGAGGGAGAGAGCATTAGCATAACTCGAAAACGAAATATCGGTGAACAACAAAACTAGACATTTAAGTTTAATGCCTCTCAAAAAGCAAAGCACAAAGGTGTTCTAAAAAATCTCCCAACCGCAAACTATCCTTTACACGACACATTTTTCCAAATTTCTGATTTCTGAAAAGTGGCTCTATCGAATTTTATTAAAAGATATATTTTAGGGATATTTAAATGAAAAGCAAAATGTATCTAATTTTCTGTGAATAGCCTGTGAAGTCCTCTTCATTTGGAAGGAATTTTATATAATCTGCATAACTATGGCAGTCACAAAATTTGATGGCGGATGGTTTCTATATTAATTTCAATCATAAGCTTGCCATGCCTTGCTGTGTTGTATAGTTAAACACGCTGTAAAGCCAATGATATAAATATAATTTACACCTACAAAATGTATTTGCACAACAGGAAAAAGAATAGTAATAGGGAGCTACGAGCCGCCATTAAATGTTGCGAGTACCATAGGGGATAAATGTTATGCGGTAGATGAAAACCGTACACAAAAATGTAGATCCTTTTAAAACACAGAACTTATTTCAAGTAACTTTTTCTGTTGCATTAGCCATTTCCGTATATCCGTTTTTGAGGTATTTCTTTTAATGTCATTCTTTCAAAGTGCCGTCGATATTCAGTTGTTTCTCACGATTGCATGGAAAGAATATGAAATTTAAAGGCCAGGATATGGTGTCAAGTTCTTAAACGTTGGACTATAGCTGTTCGCCGTTTATCTATAAGGAAATGTGTAGTGATGGTATCTGTGCAAATGTTTATGTCGATGAAAATGAAGTCGGTAGGAAAATGAACTCTCTAAGAATAATTTGTATAGCTAATTTTAAGCGATAAAGGGTAGAGAAAGTCATGTGAGTGTAACACATCAAATTTTATTGTAATGAAATAGTGTGGAAAGTAAATGAAGTCCGAAGAATGCAGTGACACAAGAGCCGCTGTGCCCGAAAGGGGGCACGAAATTCAGGCAATCACAGTCATGGTACTGAAGGGAAGGGTGCCTCTCCCCTTCTTCAGCAATCTCGTCCAAATAATAAATGTGTTGTTTCCCGTAAGCTTTCTCACCCCAACCCAACCCAACCCAACCCAAACTGAGCGGACAGGAGGTACACCACGCTGGCGACGGCTGAACGCGAATATTGTCAACCATAAATAACTCTCGCGGTCTTCCGTGCGACGACTGCGCGCGGTTGTAAATGTCATGTTAAATATCCCTCGTGGGCTAGAAGCATTGTGTTGCTCGCTGTCGCAATAAAGAGAACTAGTTATCACTTTAGTCATAACAACACAGCTACCCTAAAACGGAATTCACTCGCTTATTTCACTAGGAGACGATTTAAGTCAAAACGTTTTAGAAGCGTGAAACACAGTGCTACAATGTGCACAAGCAGGCTTCCCGTCAAATACTTTAGGTGCAAAGTTATGCTACTGCACTAATTCTATTCCTCTTCAGTGTACTTTTTTACCGAAACGTGTAAAGCTTCCACCGAAATTGTCTTAAATTACAACGCTTCCTATAATAATACGAGGGGCGTTCGGAAATGATTTACAGTAATAGTTTATTTTATATCCCATTTACTAATTAAGATGATTCAATGCATATGGGGTGTCTCAATATACTCCCCACCGACGGCAATACACTGCTGTCACCTTCCTGGGAACTCCATTATTGCGTCACAGAAACATCGTTTGAGGGTCCTAAGCACCCATCCGTGGACAGGTGCCTGCAATTCCTTATTGTTGTCAAAATTTTACCTTGCAGCGTGCCCTTCTTTTTCCGAACAAAGACTTTTTCCTAAGTGTGTGGTAGTGATTCGTCACCAGTTTATGAATCTTCATTCTCCATTTCCAATTGTCGACAACAAATTTCAACTCTGGGTCTCTGCTAAGTCCCAATGTCACACTTTTTGAGCCTTTGCTTTCACAAAAACTATGCAGTCTATCTCTGTCCATGATAGTCACCTTCTATCTTGTCCATGACTCTCTGCTAACAAGCAAGCACTGTTCTTTCAGTGTACACCATCTTCACAAGCATCATCTAGTGTCTGCGTGGTATACTAACATCAGTTCATCGTTCTACGACAGGACGTGCCCGTAGATGGAGCGGTATCTTTTAAACAACGCAATTATAAATCATTTCCGAACGCCCCTCGTATAACCCCGTGGCGATACAGGCCGTTTGGTGTTCCTGCGCCTAACATCTGACTGCCGGCCTCACGCTCACTTACGCAAGGCAGAGGTAATGGGGACCCAGCTTATCGGCAGCCCCCCCCCCCCCTCCAAGAGCTCAACATGGCCGACATTACACTAAACAGCAGGTGACAGTACCCGAAAAGCATTCCTGCCAACGTACATAATAAAGGCATTTCTAACCTCAAGTATCGCAGGCTTAAAGTAACACGCTTTCAAACGATAATAATGCTTGAACATCGTTACCACACAACACAAGAACCCACTCACCTTCGGCAAATCTTCTGCAGTAACACTTTTGGATAAAATCACTTCCGAGCGGTAAATATTCTAATATATATTTAATGCACTATTGTGTAGCGAACACAATAACAACAGTAACTAAAACTGTATATACTGCTCTAAAAGAATTCAAGAGAAAACCACTCAAACACGAGCACTACGTCTACAGATTAATTAATTAATAAATACGGCGCCTAAACAGAATCTTGCTTTAAAATTTATCGGTTGGCTTTTCTTCAACCGTTCATAAACAAGGACTTCTGTGGCAACATAACAGACGCAATAACATCAGCTATGGCCGTAGCGTTTTCATGGTTATGTGTTACGAACAGTTGGCGGCACTAATGCAACCCATCAGATGGAATATCACCAAATATAAAGAGACTGTACCATAATGGGGAAAATGTCAAGGTTGATTTTTGGGGTATCTCAATAAACTGTGTCTAGTATAAATGATAATCCAACGATACGGGAAGCTGATTGGCAAGCATTTCGCAACCCCAGACGGAATGTTAGCTTTTGTGGCCCTGATTGCTACCAATCGGAGCTCCTGAATTTTCTCACGATGCTGAGGGGGCACCGGTCCTATTCCTGAGACTTAGTATCCGCCCCCATTGGGCGGAATTGAACCCGAGCGTATTCTTGGCCGGCCGGCGGTCAGAACTCCACGACTTATCCTAACGTTAATTATGTTGTGACAAAAAAGACAAAATCCAGTCCGGTTACTTTTTTGTCGCTTTATTCTCCCCTAAAACCTTTGCACAAATACACAGTCCTCTTCTATTTGTTGGCACAGTGTACAGTCCTTCGTAACATTACGGCTCACAGCTGTTTTATCGTAACCTTAACGCAGTGTTCTGTCTTTTAGTTCTCTCTCTGTCTCACGAAAATGAACTCTGACGATACAATCACTCAACACTCATTAACTGCTTCGTCACCTTCCTTTCGACATGACGGTTCTCTCACGACGGCCGTAGACACGCAGCTGACACACACACACACACACACACACACACACACACACACACACACACACACACATGCACACGAACCCGCACGCGCACTCGCACACACGCACACACAAACTAAAACCAACTGATGTCTGTAACTAACTACTGCTCACTCCTCTCGTCGCCTCGCCTCCTTGTATAGCAAGGAAGACGTAACATTCTGGAACCCCTACAAATACGCCAGCCGCCGGACACTTCTCAAATAAATTCGAAAACCCCTTTTGGTTCTGCCGCTCTGATTGTTGCATGTGCTTGCTCGCGTGAGTGTTGCGGGGCAGCTTAACCTTGACCGCCTTTGATACACGCTGCTCCTGGCATGTGGTGTGTGGTAGCTTGGCATCGACCGTCCTTTGTTGCGCACCGTGGCCGGCGTCAGAATATGTGCCTATTTAAAAATTACAGAAAATTTTCTGATATAGTTAAATTGCTATTTCGCTCGAGCTTATTCTTCATATTTGATATAATTATATCAGTGTTGTGTGATCGTCATTCATATAATATACCGTTAATACACTTTGTCGTTCACCCTCGGGCACAAAGAATGAGCGGCAGTAGACACCGCCACATCCCACGCCACATCCCACGCCCTCCATCACTCCAGTAACCAATCTAAAGGATGTTAAAGATGCCCCGCTAGACCTTACAGCAACCAGTTATATTTTTTACCTCACACTGCAGTTTCAGAAGTGTTGACTATGTACTTCCGTATGCTCTTGCGAAGTGCTGGTGGATTGGATTAATTACGGATGAAGCTTTTAATAGATCTATGAGTACAAATTGTGAGACAAAATAAGACAACAAAAATAAATAAAATAAATCTGCATCTAGCTTATCGTTCTCGCCTATGGTTGCCTAAACCATGACGTAAATTGTTATTTTCCAAATGTATTGTTTAATAACTCATATTTATGAGGTAATGTGTTTCCATTTATAACTTGTAGGTACAGATGTACTCCTAGCCTAATGAATTAAAATCAAGAAACAAAACAGGTATTTAAATTAATTATTCTTTCAAGCTCTTGTTTAAACACTGTTTTTAAGATGGACATGACAATTTTTTTAACTATATCCTATACTCTATAAACGCTTGTGACTAATTTTAGCCAAAGATGTTTCACGATGCACAATTTTCAAAGTTCTAGCGAACTATTTAAATTACACACGTGCTCCTTTTTAACCCCATTGGATCCGCCTATTTCTCATTTGTGCATGATTTTCTCATGTTTACAGTTTTTCACATATTTATTCCCTACACTTTATTTTGCTCTGATTTGTGCGCAAATTAGCATACATAATCTAAACATTTGGGTATGTATTTGACAATTGCTCTGTGCACTGGTTCACAAAACTTAACTCATACTGGAAAATGAGGGCCATTTTTAACACCGACAACTTCATAAGAACTAAAATACATTTCTCTAAAACTAGTACCAACTTTAAAAGCTTACACTTATTTTAACTGAGCTGAAATGTCAGAAAATGCTGCTATTTTACTTTTACAGCAAATAAGAATGCGCAATGCAGTTTTAGAAATTGTGTATTTCTTGCTAAATAAAAATATTACATTATGTTATTTGAGCTAGAACCTTGAAGCTATTCGTGTATTTTTCTTTATTTGCTCATATTAGGTTTGCCATTTTTAAGTAAATAGCTTTACAATTATACAAATTAGGAAACTAAGTGCTAATGTTCCTTAAATTAGGTGTGTTTAAATACTATTAATAATTTAAAATAAATTTTAAGAAACGATTCCTTACTTCTACTATTGCTACTGTATGCTAGCAGCTCTTCGACCTGGTTGCCAAATGGCATATACTCCCCTCTAATGTTAAATTAGATTAAACTCTTAACTATTGGTAATTGGTATCTCTCTAAACTTAAGTGTGCATTTTATAAATTGATATATTTCATTTCACATTTATTTACCTAATATTACACAAACCTTCTCATGTTTGTTGTTTAATTATTTATTAGTTCTTAGTTAATTAATCCCCCATTCCTTTTATTTCTACTCCAAGGCGTATTTAGCTAACTTTGTTCTTTCCATATTAAACATTAAGCTATCATTGTTATATTCCTCAAATAAGTTTATTAAAACATTTGGGAAATCAACAAGCAACGACCACTCCTCATAAAAATAGATTTGTTGTTCCGAGGCTGAAATAATGCTACACACAAAATCAGCCACCCTAGAATTTTAAGTACGGAGAGCGCCGAACGCTTCAGGTGGTTCTGATAATATGTTATCCTCACGTGTTTTGCTTTTATGGTAGCGTAGTGATTTGAACAGAAAACAGAGGGAAGATAAACAGAACAGCCTTCACTTTGTTGTGACATCGTCTGCAGGTCTTTTCAGGAGATTACCTCAACTGCAGATGTTCTTCGGGGAAATAAATTACCTTTTATGTTCATTATCCGAACCTCAGTATACACTATTTTTCGCTTTTATTCAGAGAAGCTTTTAAATGCTATTAGGTGAGTGCTACAATGTACATATGTATGGTCAGATGTCCTTAAAATCATTATTTTGCACTTATGCTGCACTTTACAACACATATGTTGATAAAATGCACTTTCTTTCACGTTTCCTTTGATATTTTAACGGTATGTACTAAACATTCACAATTTCTACACTCGTGTTTTGGGTGGCTTGGATAGATGCTGAGCAGTAGGTTGGGTGGCCTACTCCCCAGTATCTGCGGGGGTTCTTTTGTGATGTTTTGTGAACCCCAAAGTGATGTTCCAAATAAGATCCTTCCTACTCATGCGCAACAGCTCTGCAGGTGGTATGAGCATTTCTGACAACAACTTCTGTTGTACGATTTAAACCACAAAGTCTTTATGTCGTACGCGTATGGCTGGTTTGACGAATACAACCTTTGGCTATAATCTGCTCGTGCTTGTCTGTCATATCGACAGTCTTCAAAAACTAAGAACATTTTTTTCGCCATCCTGGCCGCTCCATGCTACGAATGAAGAATTACAATCAAAATATATAATAAAATAACAGAGCACGAAACAGCATGTGTCCGCAAGGAAGTTAGGTGTTGCGGCTGCGCAGTAATATTCGCTCTCAAGGACATAAAGCTCCTGCAAAAGTAGGCCACTCAACCTACTGCTGAGTATCTATTCGAACCTGTAGCTCTTGCGTACAGCCTACTTGAAGGCAGATATGCAGAACTGTAACAGAGTTTTATTACATCAGAGAACAAATGCATCGATCATCCCTTCAATGAAAGCCATGGTAAATGGGTGTGTTACTCAGAAAATGCTTGACATGCCAATCCCTTGCTTACAGCAGATAGCTCCACTAAAACAATGTACATGTGTAATCAATTTGTGACAGTTCGCTAAGTAATATATTTGATCTTATCCAAACGCAGAAGCTCCATATTTATAAAGACGGTATAGATCTTCACACTACCAGTCGTAACTTCAGTCCTGATGAGGACTGCCCGAACTGATGCTAAAGTAATATTGACGTTGTAGTAACCGAAAGTGTTGAACTTGTGCGTATGCTGAGCTTCGTACAAGTAGCTTGTGAAATCCTAGCAATTGACAGTGTCGCTAAACAACCATTTTTTTGACGGAGAAAGGCTTAAAATAATTTCTGTTAGCAACGAACGGGATATTCTATTCAGGCAATTTTCCTAAAAAAGTACATTCAGAAAACCCAACACCACTCTTTCCAAGAAAACGACCCAGGAGAAACCTGCAACAAGTCAGTTATATTGGAGGAAACGTAGCATTTCCTATATGTGACGTTATATGAGAAATTAAATGCCCTCTATTCCTTAAGTTATTTTATTACCACGAACCAGTGCTTTCAGTAGAATATTGCGGTTAGCAATGCGGAAGAATGAAGCAATCAGTAACTTCCTTTTTTGCCCTTTTAAGTTAAAGGGTTTCACAATGATTAGGTAAAATCTATAAACTCTATGTAATAGTTGTATTTTACTTTATATTTTATTATCAGCTACGGACAAAACCTACAAAACATAATTTTAAACTATTGATATGACCTGCTCCAAATCCTTAAACTATAAGATGTTTTGTCTTTAAAATAATACATTTCTTAGTATTTTGGGGGATTTTTCTCTTCATTTTCATATTTTGGCAAATTCTTCTTCATATTTTGTATAGGTATCTCAACTAATTAGATCCTAAATTTATGCTAAGAGCCTTAATTCTAATTTGTAAAAGCAATGTTTCTCTAGTTTTGTGTTTGTATATTCGTGACATTATACCTGGCATAGGCAAAATCGGCTCAAAGGAACACTCCAGTGCAACGCGTTCTCGCTCCACTCCACCGGTCATCCCTCCCTTTCTCTGATGTTCAGCTTTACCTTTGCTTCCGACATGCCTCATTCAGTGACGAATATGGGTTCATCGGGACGTTTGTTTCTTGAACAGTGGAAAAGAGAAACTTTTGTAAGTTGCAAAAGCAGGAAAGTTTATTTAATATGCGGATTTTAATTTGCAATATTCAGTTTGGGCCAAATATATCCTTATTGGCAAATAATAAATTTGCACGGGAATGGCCTGCATTATATTAAGGATGGCAATATATGTTCAATTCGGTATTCAACGGCAAATCACTGGGTATTATATAAATGAAAAATGATTGCTGTACTTCCGTTCGCCAAGCAATTCTTACCCCATTTTCAATACAGGGAATTAATTTGGAACGAGAAACGTGTCAACTCCGGATACTTGAAGCAAACCTGTGATGGTTCAAGAATGTGTGATGCAGGGACCCGACCCTTTGTGCCACTTATGACCTATAATGGAGCATGACGTCAGGTGTTAACCTCATCCTCAGCTTCAGATAGGTGGTCCGTTCATGGTCCTCCAACTCCTCTCCATCTGCTGGTCGTAAAGTTAAAGCCGTCATGAAGCTAACACCTCGGAATATGCATGCACATAGTAGTGCATCCGGACTCTGTTTATGTCTTTCGCACATGCGCACGCATAATTTGGGAGTCCAGTCCGAGATAGAGTTGTTACTCCAGTTAAGCTATCAAAACGGTGTTTCAAGCCTACCTTACAAATGAAAAACTATCCAGGCATTAATACGGACAATTAATTTTGATTTAGGAGGGGAAGGAATTAGAAATAAACAAATTCTTTTTTTTTTTTTTTTTTTCAGTGTAGGTAAATTTTACAGGCTGTGGCAGCATCTAAATACAGACTCAAAAAACTGTTACGTCGGGTAAGTAATCCTTAGCAGGACCGGTTTTGCGGCATTCGCCCAGCCGGTGAGCCTGGTTGCTGCGTCGATGGTACGGGTGATAGAAGTCCGCAGCAAAAGTAGTGCCTTATTTCCAAACACGCATAATAAACACTAAAAAAGAAAAGTAAAGTATATCAAACATGGAGATGTTGTAACTGCCTCTTTTCTCCAATATTTCTGGCATCTGCTTAGAAAACTGCTCATTAAACTTTGCAGTTCCCTTTGAGAAATGGCCACGACTTGTTGAGGAATGTTATTTTTAAATTCTTCTAAGGTTTTTGATGTCCTGAGATTTATTTGTTCACAAGCTGCTTGATCCATTACTGTGGAGTTATACTGCATGCATAGGTTTACGTATAAAATAGTACACAAATTGTAATTTTGTAGGTATTTGGGCAATTTAGGTGGGTGACATGTGCGTAACTTGTTTTATTTCATGTTTTCAGATGTTATATTGTTAGTGGATCTGATTAAGCTCTTATGGTATTTCTGCACTAGTTTGCCTGTTTTTCACTGGCCAATTTTGTGTTCTTAAACTGCTGCTTTTAGAATGTATCTTTCTCTATCAATCAATGCCCAATTGTATGTTAAATTATCAATAGTTTGTTCGTCATTGTTACACGGGCAAAGTAAGTTGTCTATATTTATGTGGATAAAATGTTATATTTTCCTGTTAACGGCCACGCCGTAGCCGAGTGGTTAGACCACTCGTTTCTCACTAAAGCGACCCGGGTTCGATTCCAGGCAACCACATATGCAATTTGTGGTGGACGAAGCGGCGCTGGGGTGCGTTTCCCTTATATGTGGATGAAACATCAAAGTAACATAAAGGGCAGATCTTGAGAATATAATCACAAAGTAGTAAGTTCATACTGTAGACAGCCTTTGCAATCTTCCCTTAAGAAACAAGTGAAATAAGTTCACAATTTTGAATATCTCCTTGATTAAAAAGGTGATTTTGCAACATATATAGATGTATAACGTACTCCTCTATACGGCTTCGGAAGGAAAGGAAGGAAAGAAAACCCATTGCTCTCCTGTGCTGTTTATTCGCAAGTAAAATAACCTCATAGCTACGCAAAGCGTCATTTAGCAAGATTTTTTAGTCACAACCACTAAACGAACGCCTCTCGCTAGTTTCCAGCAGGCAATCTATCACACATCACTTCACTGAGGATTTAGTGCAAAGGCTTTAGTAGAAAGTTGACAGATTAAAGAGTGCTTCCTAGATGCCAGTTGGGGTGACAGTTTAGATGATATTTTTGAATCGCCTTCCAGCAGGAATGTTTTCTCTGAACTCACCAAGTATGTAAGTCGACTGTCTCAGTGATCGAGTAGCCAGCAAGGTAACTTCTCACCCGGAGGTCCGGTCGGGAGACGGCAGTTTTTATTTAACTGGGATTACTCCCTACCCTCCATAATACCTGGGAGTGAGGGTTTAAAAGTGAGTGTGCCCGTGGAAAAATATAGTAAAGAAAAATCAAAAGCTACAGTAACTTAACCTAAAAGTACATTGACCTCCAAATGTTTCATTGCAAGTCCCCAATACGACCATAGTAGTTAATGGGGGCTACAGAAATTGGGGGGGGGGGCGCCTCACAAACACTGGTAAGCATTACATTCTCCTTTGTAAGTGCAGGACACGTTAGAATTGGTGCTTAAGATTTGTTTCTCAGCAACTTTTGTATTTTATTTGCCATAGTTGCTTCTGTCCATTTTCTTAGTGAGTCTTTATGAAATTTTCCATAAATTGCCAGGTTTGAGTATTCAAAACCTCTTAACTTACCGTCACTTACACTTTGGAGACCTTTGGAGGCAGTGCAAGTTAAGATGTTATTGTTGTAGTGTTTAACGCCCGCTTTTACTACTACGGCACCGCAGGCGGTGATACTGATGATACATGACGATGGAGCACCGGTGGAATGAGATGGCGGGGGAAACCGGAGCACCCGGAGAAAACCCGCCCTGACGCCGCTTCGTCCACCACGAATACCACATGCGGGTCCCTGGGATCGAACCCGGGGTGCAAGTTAAGATGTTTTCACTAGTTTATACAATACAAAATATCTCCAAATGTCTTAATTACTATTAAACGAATTCGTTTTGTATAGCATAACGTTGGCACCTGTACTTGCACGTGCTGCCATATGGCACGGATATGTGCCACCCTCTTACCCATCCACATCAGTGCAAGTCTAGAAGTGGAGACCTAGAATTCTTCTGCGCATGTCTGACACGTGTCACTGCTGCCCAGGCACGAATCCATAGAACAGTACTGTTGCACTGCAACTTCATTAGCTTTTTTGAGTGGCTACCATAATGTCTATCGTTGCTTTCCTAATTGGAAGATACAATCGTGCTCTTGTTGTAAATGACCCGTATAACATTGAAACATATTTAAAAGCACGTGTTTGATTAGTGCCATGGCACAAAGCACGAGCAATCTGTGTTCACAGCCCCACGTTTTGTACACTAAATTGTAAGATAAACATTTCTATCAAATAGATATAATTACGTTACAGTCACTTTTCTCGCTTTTTGCTGCTCGAAGTCGACGAATGCTTCAAAAACAACATTCGCAAAATAACAATTCGGGATAACAATATGCCACAGAAACTAACGATAGAGGCTATAAGCCCAACCTTTCAGCCAGCAAACGATCTGCCGCTTTCCCTGCAACTAGCTGAGCTCACTTCTGACCTGGTCTGCGTGGTTCATTCATTCTTGTTCGATGTACACTGTGAATGTAATCCAAACTCCCTTCTTTCGCAAACGATGTAAACCGCTGCCATAAACTTAGACATGTAAAATGTTTCCTTGCCAAATTTTTTTTTTCCATATCATTTCATGCATCACAGCAGGGCGGGATTCTGATGACATGTCATTCCTTAACACTTTTAATTATAGAAATTGCACAAATCCTCACCATGGGTCCGAAATTATGCAAATAAATATTTATTAAGTAATATTAGTCAAGCTATACCATTTTTACTTTCTCTGCTGGTAAGTAGAAGGAAGTATTGTAGTCCCCCCAAAAAATCGATGTCGAGATTTCACCGGAAATATGTTTCGAGAACCCCTGAATCCAAAAAAATAACATTTTTAGAAAAAAGTCCGTGTGTGTGTGCGTGCGTGCGCGTGTATGTGTATGTGTATGTGTGTGTGTGTGTGTGTGTGTGTGTGTGTGTGTGTGTGTGTGTGTGTGTGTGTGTGTGTGTGTGTGTGTGTGTGTGTGTCAGTCTGTCAGTCTGTGGACAGCATGACTCAGAAACGAAAAGTCGGTTAAAAACCAAAGTTGGTATTTAAGTTTAATGTCTTTCAAGGATGCGACACGAAGTTTTTGAAGAAAATAGCCCCACCCTAAACTACCCTTTACATGGAAAACTTTTCGAAAATTTTGATTTTGTTGAAAATGGCTCTAACGATTTTGATTAAAATGCCACATGTTTAAGATATTTTTATGACAAATGAAATGTATATTTTGAATTTTCTGGCTATAGCCTAGGTAGTCCTATTTAGTCTGGATGACTTTTGAATAACTCCTAAACCGTAAGGGATAGACAACATCTTACTGTACAAACAATGTAGATCTCCCTAAGACACAATTTATGTCTAAATTTTTTTTTAAGAGTGAACCATTTTGGAGATATTCCTTGTTATGTGTGTTAGTTATGTGTGTCAGTTTCGGAAAACTTAAAACTTTGGCGAAATGGAACATCGTTGTTCATTTTTTATATGCTAAGCGTGCAAAGAGAACGTGATCTCAATGCATTAAACGATTTGACTATCGCTCAATGCCTACTGCATTCCCATGTTCCCCTTGCACCTACAAGGAAATAAGCAATAGCAAATTTATGTAAATATTTATCTCAACTAGCACGAAGAAGATAGAGGAATAAGAGTTTGTAAGAATGGTTAGTACAAGAGTAGAGAAAGTCATGTGAGTGCAACACATCAGATCATTTTTTTAAATTTTTTTTTTTAATTTTAGGGCATTGTTTTCGCTTTTACGGTATTGTTTGATGTTTTCTTGCCCTTTTGTTCGTCTTTATTAACTTTCTTGCATTTCCATTGAGAATATAATACTTTTTATATTACTGACATTTTACATACGGAAAACTTTTCAATCATAAAAAAGTTCACTATTCAACTGAGACTTCTGTGTAACTGTAACACTCTAAGTAGCAGTTTTTGGAAAAAACTCATATTCCTATTTAATGGTTAATGTGGAAAGGGTTGTATGCAAGTATAGAAATGGCCATTGAATGGTGAGCATTTGTAATTATTGTTACGAATCCATGTCCCAAAACAGGAATACGACAGGCAAGTTTTTCCTTTTTCGCATTAGCACAATCAGGTTTGTTATCTCAGAACTCTACAATTCACTAGAGTTCTATAAAACCTGGTTCTTAATTTTCTTATCAGGTTCTACATGCAAGAATATGGAACCAATGTATACCACTTAATTAATTTGCAAAATTACCTCATCATCCTATACCAATCCTTATTACTTGTATAGCTATTATAGATATGCATAGATTAATTTATAGCTTTATGTAGGGTAATTTCAATAATTATTTATTTAGATCCTTTTTATTGAAATTTATAGGTCAGGCGTATCAATAAGGAAAAGAGAGGGAGGGTAGCAACTGCTCCCACACCACATTACGGAACGACATAGGATGTTCAAGTGGAAGCTATACATTCACTCTCATTATAGCGTTTTTTTGCCCCAAAACACACGGCACATTGAGCACCATTTGTGCAGATATTTTAAATAACTTTGTTCTAGATCGATGGCCGTATTTTCTCATTACCAATTTATTTGAATCAGGTTTCAAAGTGGAATAGCTTAGCCGTAGAACATAAACTAAATTCATAACTGTTAATGTAGACCTGGATCTGCTTATCGCGTGTTTAAGTTTTGAAATACAGTAACTGGCCCTAACAGATTGTTGAATGGTGACGTTGGGTTTGTAACGATTTGTTTTTATTGAGTATTTTGGAGAACTGAGACTTCAATTCCTCAATCTTGTGTTGTCAAGTGTGTCCTATATGACAATAAAATTAATTATAATCATGAAAAACGTGATAGCACGTGTAATATGATTTTTTCATCGTGCAAATATTAATTAATGTACAGCGTGATGATAATGATTGTATCAAAGTAACTAATAAGGAATAATGATTATTATATGATTTAAGAACATATATAAACATATTATGTTAGCCGCAAAATTTTAAGGTGGCTGATAGTTGACGACTACTACTATTCTCTCTCCTGATTTACAAATAAAAGTGGTCGCAAATGATACAAATATCGCTGACTATATAGTCTGATTGCGGGGCGTGTTTAACTACGCAATAGTGCAAGGCGTGGCAAGCCTATGATAGGATTTTGTGTTGACCTAACCAATTTTAAATTTTGCAGCAACTATAATATAATGATCTTGCCATATTCATTTATATTTTTTCTTTCTTTTTTCTTTTTTGTTACAATGGCGTCTTATATTAAAATGAGACACATACTGTATTGAACAATCAAATTTCATTATGTAAAATACAAAAATAATCTCCCTCTCATTCTTGCTGAAACGCGCGCGTAGTCATTCTGAACGTCCGTACAATACCTTTTACTACCTTGAACTGCACCGTGTAGCTTGCTGGCATGGATGGAGGTACTCAGCTGAGTAGGGGAGGTGGCTCTTAGGAGACACTTAATGACACGCCTGGTACATGTCATTTTTAAACAGTTTACGTTATCAAAATCCGGGCCCTGGTTATCATTGTCCACTGAAATGTGATATGCGGCAAGGACTATTTAAGAAACACCTACACGTTTACCTAACACAAATACGCCGGACCGCTCCAGGTCTGACAAGGGACAACGAATACTTCGGCTGAGATGTTAATAACTCCTTTAACAAAACGTGTTGTCTGAAATAGTGGGTAAACAATTGAAGACAGCATGCTTTCCCTCTCTGAAATGTACCTACTGATAACACAACGCAGAAGAGAAGCGGAAAACCTGCAAGGAACGAACGTCCAGGGGATGGGAACCTTATAGTAATAAAGAACGGTGGGTATATTGCGAAGAGTAAAATTTATTGCAATTGAGGAAACTTGGTATAAAGGCAGAGAGCGAGAGAAGGAACGGATGAAATGTAATATCTGGTTGCACGCTGGTAATCTTTGAGAAATGTTCCTCATTTCGCCCAGTCTGCCTCCTTTACCAAGATATTGTAGAACACAGCGCATGGCACCAGAAACCTCCATCCAGAGTTAGCAGTGTAGCTGCAACATTCTTGTCTTTAGGACCAAATCTAAAATGTAAACATTTCATTTGCCAATAAGGGGACATTAAGGGGCCGATCTGTGTATTTTCAGAAACCCAGAATATTTTATGTGTTATGAATTTGTATTATGGTTTGTGTCTGTATAAAAAGTGTGCCTGCAAAGTTTGGTGCATATGTATAAATTGAATCGTTTCAGGACTATACCTTTGAAAAAAAAATTTAAGTTATTTAAAAAAATAATGAAGAAACAAAGAAAAAGAAAGAAAAAAGCTCCTACGACGCAATGTTAATCATTTTTAGAGTACATTTCTGATTTATTTTCTTTATTGAACTATAAAATAAATGTCTTAATAAATGCTTATACAACTGATTTCTTTACAAATACTGTTTGTCCATTTGCGAGTTTTGGTTTTTGGAAAAAAAAATGCAGTCATATCAAACCTGGATGAGCTTGGTGGCGAAAAGCATTTTCCTTATATTAATAACTTTATAGTAAGTTTTAGATAGCGTACATTCGGGAAGCTGTTCGTGAAGTTTAATTCTGATTACTTAAAAGGAGCATTTTAAATGCTGGAGAAGAAAAAAATTGTAATATTACAACTGAGAAAAAGGTACCCAAAATTTAGTTATAATATGGGACTGAAATTCTGCTTATGTAATTGTTATTAAATAGCGAACATTTTTATTTAAAATGCATAATTTAGAAATTCATCAACAGATGTAGGTACAGTTAATATTGGAAACACACTTTTAGTAATTTTGAAAACCTGGGATGAACACAAAGAGAAAGCCTCAAATGAGCAACTACGCGCTCTGAGTTAACTACATCGTAACGCAAATATTTTATTGTCACTCAGATAATAAAAACATTTACACCAAAAGTGTCCTAGAAAATCGGACGTATTAATAAATTTAAAAGCCTAAATTCTAAGTTTTGTTCATTTTTGACCAATTTTCACCGATCGGTTCTCTTGAAAGCCCTGTCCCAACAACGTTAAATCTGCTTAATTCGTGACTCACAGTATCTATCGAAGATACCAGACTGAATTGCTTATACGATGTAATCGCATGACTTTTAAGTTCACCGAGATGCTTTAACACAATAAGTTTATTAAGAAACGTACGAAGTTTCCACAATTTTACCAGTTTTATTAAAGTATTGCTAATTTTCATTTTAATAAAAAAGTTACTATGCCAAAGTGCATCCACAACAGCATTTAGAGGTGCTTCTTATCGTCCTAAAATTTAACTTTGCCATCTTCAATAATTACAGAAGACGGGTTATTTTTACCAGAAAATAGAATTCACAGAAATAGTCGTTCAAAGCAAAAGTGGAGAAGAACTCCCATATATTTGCAAAACAGAAACTACATGCCTTGGGCACACAAAATTATCTATACAGTAGTGCCAATTTCAGGGCAAAACTACCCCTAAAGATGGCCTCAAATTCTCTCTACTCACTAATGCGGAGACAGGAAACGTTTTTCTTTATTTTCTTTTTTGTTAAAATGATGTAGAATTCTAGTACAAAATCACGGATGCTCAACCACTCCTAAAATATACCTATATTTAATATAAGTTATGACCCTATGGTGTTAAGCTTATATCAAGTTAAATAGAAAAAATCCAATTAACAAGACTACACAAAAAGGTCATCTTTGTCAATGTTCACCATTTAGTCTATCCTTAGAGCATATTTTAAACATGTATGAGGTCGAAGCTTGCCCTGTGATACGAGTATTAAAATAAAATAAGATCAATCAGTTTTTTATTACAATACTTACTACGTCCACACCCATGCTCTAATATTCTCAAAATATCATTCGTGTTGTTGACCCTCCGCCACATTTATTGGTCCTTTCTTTCACTCAGAAACATTTTATAGTACCATCTAATGTTTCTCTGTACTTTCGGCGTGCGTAACCGTGTTATGCGGACAGATTTCCCCTTATCAGCACAATCACTTCCATCACAACTGCTCAGTTGCTTTCACTGAACACAAGGAAGCAATTCTACGGTCGGAACAGTCACATGTGATGTCATACACATGCAGTGTACGGCTCGTCCATATTCTTCATTGGTTAATACTAAAGCAATCAATCAAGTACCAAATAATCCTCTGTCGGCTTTTTTGTAACATTCTTTCTGACCGCCTATTTCCTTGGCCGCCTTTGTACCATAAAATGCTCCTTATTCGCCGCTGGGTCCATCGAATATGTCAGGGTTCCACATTGGACCCTTTGTTGTTTAAAATACATGCTAACGATGCAACTATCGCATTAAAATGCTAAAAAAAATAATGGATAAAATTATATGCCGACAACTAAGCTAAATGATACACGCAAAGTTGTTTATAGGATTTGGAAGTAACTGCATAAATCGTTCTACACCATCCCACTAAAAAACTAAGAATTAAATAATTGCTTGATATGAAACCGGATATGAATACTGTTGGAAAAGGTTTTCTACTTTTTCTAAAAGTAGGAACTAGTATGTGTCTTAGAATAGTGATAGATGATAACTTAGTTGGCTTGCTCGAGCTGATGAATGTAATAAACTAAATGTAAAAGGTACATGTCAGCAATTTGTGTCACTGATGTATTATGAAACATTTATAACTTGTTATGTAAATTACTGTGTAACAATATAGTGCGCTTCTTTATGAGACATCTATTCGCACTATATTGAAATTAAATACAAGAGAAAGTGTGACAGCGGCGTTCATAGAACACAGATTACTTAGTTTATTTCATTTACAGAACCCTAACTACATGAAAAGACAAATAACAATAAAATAAGGTCTGAAAGAGTATAAGTATATATAACAATAGAATTTGGAATGACTATGCATAATGTAAGGTTAAAAATCCTTTAAAGGAGTCCCAATTATAATTGTACAATAAACTTCCTACTAAAATGAAGCCAAGAACAGACATAATATATTGCTAATATTTAATTGAAATAGCATTCTATGCCGTTTATAAATTTATAACCAAAATAACATTTTAATTCTACGTTGACAAGATCTAATAGGTTTTGTGACTTTTAAGGGCAATATGCGAATTGAATTAAACATACCAATTGGGTCTTGCTAAGAAAAAGTACATTAATTTAATAAGTCGCATTTTAACAATTTAATATTTATATTAAATGTTATTCAGCAAATTTGCATTGTTTTAGACTGCAATTATTGTGGCTTGAAAATGGTGACAGAATAACGAATTTTAAATTACGCGAGGTTTCGGAGTAGGCCACCAGTGTTTATGTGGTATGTTATTTGGAAGCTTATCACGTAACCTTGGTAAGTGGACATAAGGTAAGGTTTCCGTTATTAAATGTGAAACCGTAAAGGATATTTGGAGAAGCTTAATTAATTCATTAATTCTTCCGATCTGATCCACTCTCTTCTAATTTTATCAAATTTGAGGATAGGCAAACATTATCGTCACTTGAAATTCAGCCACGTGAACGAAAACCAAACATACGGTCTTTTCCCAGCGGAATAAACAAGGAGCATGGTTAACCGCTGTCATTAAAATCAAAATTTAACACCCCACCAGAGATAGCGCAGAGGGGAGGGATGTTTTTGCCGCAAATCTATGGAATTAAGGGATGGGGAAGCTTGTATAGCGGAAGGATGGAGGCTGGGACATGGGGAGGACCTCCAACAAAAGGGACGTCGCTCTTCTCCCTCATCCCAATTACACCGAAGCAAACCATCGCTCAATTAAAATTAAACGGCATCAATTATTCACAATTTTGTGTAATTTCATTCTGACAATGCCACAGCGCGGTCTCCCGCTTTCTGTCCCCCATTTAGAGCCCACGGGCGTGTGTGTACACATAATACTGGAAAGCGGGCGAGCAGCCATGTGTAGGATCCAACTCTGTGCTACAGGCAATACAGGGAGCTCTACTGACATAAACCTGTAGTGCTATACAGGGGGCTCTCATAAGAGACAAAACTGCAGTACAGTACAGACGTATCCTCTCAGTACTACCTAACCTGCAGTGCTGAATTAGGCTCTCTCGCAATACAAAATCTTCAGTGCTCTGAAAGCAGCTCTCATAGTACCTGGCCTGTAATACTCTACAGGGAGCTCTTGTGGTACGAGACATGTGGTGTTGTACAGGGAGCTCAAGCAGTACCAGACCTGTATTGATGTGCAAGAAACTCTCATAGTACCAAATATATGTAGTTTAATGCGGGCCTTTCTTACTGTCATACCTGTGAGGACAAGCTGAGCCCAATTTATCAAACTAGGTTCCATGCTACAAACGAACGAAACCACATTTATCACTGATATGTTGTTTCTCTTGGTATCAAACCTGCTCATGCATCGAATACCCAATAGGGAATTGTACTGATTCCAACATTGTAACGCACCTCTTACTGGCAGCTCTACATGTACAAAGTCCGTAGTGTAGTAGAGGAAGCTCCAGTAGCACAAAACCTGTAGTTAAGAATAGTCTACTGACACCAAAACTGTTACACATGTAGTGCAAGGAACTAGAGTTCTACTGACATGAAGCTCCACTAACACGAACCAGGTTAATTATCCAGTACAAGGCCCTCTAGAAGCACCAAATATGTGGCGAACTTACTACATGGAGGTCTACGAGCATAAACATGCATCGTGACAAATAAACCGAGCTCTACTAACCGCAAACCTTAGGAAATCTAATACCGAAATTGTAGAGTCCCTCATATAGGGAGCTCCACTGACACCAAGTCTGTAGTGCCCCTTACACAAGGAGCTCTATGGATACAAAAGCTGTAGTGATACTACTAAAAGAAGCTCTAGGGACTCAAAAGCTGTGGTGTTCCTCTTCATAGCTAACCTTCTACATGCAGCTCTGCTGACACCAAACTCACAGTAAACCTACTACAGACAGTTCTGCTGACATCAAACTCATAGCAAACCTACTACAGACAGCTCTGCTGACGGAAAATTCGTAACAAACCTACTAGAGACAGTTCTGCTGACACCAAACTCACAGCAAACCTACTACAGACAGCTCTGCTGACATTAAACTCATAGCAAACCTACTAGAGGCAGTTCTCCTGACACCAAACTCATAGCAAACCTACTACAGACAGCTCTGCTGACACCAAACTCACAGCAAACCTACTACAGACAGTTCTGCTGACATCAAACTCATAGCAAACCTACTACAGACAGCTCTGCTGACGGAAAATTCATAACAAACCTAGTTCAGACAGATTGCTGACACCAAACTCATAGCAAACTTACTACAGACGGTTCTGCTGAAGCCAAGCTCATAGCAAACCCACTACAGACAGCTCTTATGAGGCCTGACTCATAGCAAATCCACTACAAACAGCTCTGCTGAGACCACACTCATAGCAAACACACTATAGGAGGATCTACGGCCATCAAACGTAGTATATTATACCTAGTGCAAAGACTTTCTGACAACAAACAAGAAGTGTAGTAAATGGAGAACCAGTAGTGCCGTATCTTCAGCATTGTGTAGTGAACTCTACTAGCGTACTGTATTTGGACGAGCTCTACGACGGTTAACCTGAACCATGGTTTACAAAGCACTCCAAACACCAAAATCCTATAACAAAACCCTATTGCAAGGTTTGGGATACTTTTAATTCTTCCCAACAAAACATTAAAAACACTTATTTTATCGCTTAGTATAAATCTCAGCCATCGTTGTACAGTTCTCATTTACATGCTCAAAATAAATTGACAGTTGCTGCGAGCCACAGATTTTGAGCGAGCATTATGCGGCGATTCCATTTTTGTGAACAGACAAGGGAATGCATTTTCTTTTGCTCAGTTTTCCATTATAAAAGCTTAACGATACACAACACCTAATTACAAACGGTATTCAAACACTGTTTCTGATGACCAACTTATAATCGAAAAATAATTTGTAATCCTCAAAAAGGATTCTCTTAAAACTAATATATTAATACCCCTTAGCACTCTGCTTGTATATTGGTAGTATACTTCGATCTGACAGTCACAGTTGCTTTGTGTGTTTCCACACTTTCCTCCTCCGGGTGTATTGTTTAAGGGAGACAAAAGCCCTATCTCTTCAATGCTAAATTTACTACATTCATTACCCATTATCTCGGAAATTGTTTGAGAAGTCATACTGGAGTTTTTGGAAGATATAAATTCATTCTTTATAAGCTCACTGATCTACTTCTGTGCAATAAAGTTATATTAAGAAACGTATCGTGTGCCCCTTAGGTGTTATTTTTGTGAATTTGTATCTTAAAAATCAAACATTAACAGTAAAGAAGATCCATCTTAGTGTTCATGCATTGTTTTCATCAAACTAACGTTTAATATGGCTATCTAAAACAGCTTCTCAATTAACCAGTGATTTGTATACAAAAATTTATTTACAGCTAGAGCTGCTCAAAGGAAAATGGTGAAGACAATCTCATATTTGCACAGAAAGAGGGTAAATGCCTTAAGACATACGGGAGGTGCTAACAGATTCTAGGATATAGACATAGGCATATTTTGCACAACGAAAGGGCACACCTTCCCACTGAGACCTATATAGATCTATTGCGGCTATCAGCTGGAAGGAATGAAGTGAAAGAACCACAAGAGGCTACAGACCGCCGGCAGTGAGGGAACATATACGCGTGAAAGTCCCTAACAATTCCAGGCTCGAGGACACATCTCACTGCTGGAGCAGCTGAGAGATGACGAACGACCCGTCGACAAAGCAGCCTTCTAGTGCCCGCGGGGAGCACTCTTTCCTTTAAGCAAGTATCCGCACCATCTGTCCTGCACCACCACACGCCACGAAACCTACAAGCACGCCTGTAAGATCAGTTAGGTAGGTGCTGGCCTACTGATCTCAAGGTATCGACTTCAAAACCATGGTTTTAAGTGTACCTAAAAGTGACAGCCTCACGTCAGTAAGTTATTGGCATGTAAAAGAACTCTCGTGGGGCGAAATTCCGGCACCCCGGCGGCGCTGATATCCTGGCAATTAACAGCGTTGTTGAAAAAAATATTTACTTTACATCTGAACATTAAAAAGGAAACGCAATGAATAGGAAATTATGGAAAGAAAATCGTGATAGATGAGAAACCACCCCAGCATTCGCTTACCGGCAAGGGAAAGGCAACGAAAAGCCCAAGGTAACAGTGGATGGTGGACGGAAATCGAACTCAGAAATGCTATCCTCACACGTTATCGCAGAGTAATCTCTGGAGCAAAGCTTCCCCTAAAATATACTCTGAAATTTACTGCTCTACTCCAAAAGGTATGGCAGTTAGTATCGTTTTTCTGTGAAATAGTGCAGATTTCAGAGTAGAAAATAAGTACAATACCTTTGAAGAAAATGTGTTTCAAAATATTTTGCCTAGAGTGATAAAAAAATTATATTTGAAAGTGAAGAAATTAACTATTAACTTAATTCAGCATATTAAATGACGACGACGACGATGATGATGAAAATTCTGCGAACTTTTAGGTGCATATTTGGATTTGGATATTAAATTAAACTTGCATACTCATACCACTAATTTATGTAAACAACTCTCAAGAGCCAACTATCTTATTAGAGAATTAAATGTGTAAAGCAATTTCAATATAGTGCATATGGTTAGCATGCCCTTCTTCATAGTCACATACAATATGTCATTTTGCTTTGGGGAAACAGCTGTAGCTAAACAAATATTTCTGTGTCAAAAAAGACCACAAGAATCATGAAATATATAAGAGAGTCTCAGACATTTTTAAGACCTTAACATTATCACTGTACCTTAACTCTATAGTTCATCTTTATTATATGTTAAACAAAATGATGGTAACTTCAATTACAAAAATTACATCCATTCTTACTATACCAGACAGACATGTGTTATAAATAATGACAATGTAAGATTGACAAAATCTCTGAAGAGTTTTAGATGCTTGCATAAAATATTTTAATAACTTGCGCCTGCTGCTGTTTCGAGTTTAACAAGGTTTAAAGTTGTATTATATTGTTGACTTAAAAGAAAGCATTTTATAATATCATAGAATTTTAAACGGTTAATGCTGAAAGTTTAACTGGTGGTTTAAGAGTGTCCATTTGTATGTGACAGCTCATCACAATTTAAAATTGTTAAATGCACAAACTATATGAATAAACATATCTTAAATTAAAGAAATTCCAATTTATAATGCTGCATAAAAATGCCGCATTTCCGCAATTTTCTTCAATTTAATCTTACCTTAAAGTGATTGCTCCGGAGTAAAAATTAAATTCAAGGAATGGATATTCAACTTTGAGTTTTAGTAACTGTGTAACATTTCCTTGTACACTACACAGAGATATAGGAGTCATGAGGAAATGCCTCGAGGTAACTTGAGAGACATTTGGGAGCGAGCGACATTGCCCTGGGCTTCGCTCACCATCTAAGAGAAGTGAGCAGTAGGGGGTTCCAGTAAGCATAAAGGCAGCCGAAACAATAAGCTGCAAGTTTGAATGCCTCCTGGATGTTGGAGTCCAAGAGATGCAGGGACGACTCACTGCAACTTGAAAGATTTACACATACGTTCCTGACTATCAGTGCTATACCTGCAAATATCGCTATTACATTTCTATGTGTAATTAACCTCCTTTATTGCATGGATATAACATCGTACAGTTGTTCTAACCTCCAACTGCTTAGATTTCCTAACATTCCTACAGAACTTCTCTCGCTTTCAGGCTGATAACTATCTTTAGAACTTCATGTCAATAGTCTGAATCTGTATAACGATTCTGGTTCATTATAACAATAAGGCGTAAACGCTAAAACTACACAACATTAATATTACGAAATGAAGAAGAAGGGAAAATTATAAATGGATGTGTGTATATAACCGCTTGATCGATCACCGCAAAATTCGGCACACACATGCATTATTTCATGGATAAGGCTGTTATGCTATCCATTTTAGTATGCAACACACCGAGCGGGATGGCTCAGGCGGTAACGTCTGTGGCCCGCATTCGAGAGGTCGACGGTTTGATCCCCGTGGCCGCGTACTCTGACAAGGGTTTTTCCGTGGTTTCTCCATGTCACTTAGACAAATGCTGGGGTGCATTATTTCATACCACGGTTTCCTTTCCACAATTTCCCTTCATTCCATTTCCTTATCATCTTTCAGGTGTGTAGTGTTGGCAGTGCCGGACAGATGGCATGGATAATTACGCATGGTAACTGCTGTTCTCGGCACTAAGTGGCGTTTGGCAGGCCTTGTCCTCCGTCGAGGGGGGACACTCAGTGCTAGACTGGACCCGCAGTGTGTTGGCTGCTTGGCGGGGCCTGGCGCCGGGATCTCAGCATTTGTTAGGGACTTCCGCGCGTCTCTGTGGCCTGTCTAGCTGCGACCCTGTGTGGTACCTTCGGTTCCCTCATTTCATCTTTGTCTCCTGGGGGGTGGTAGCCACAACAGATCTGTGAAGGTCGAAGTGAGCAAGGTGTTCCCTTCTGTGTGTACCCTTTACCTTTACTATGCAACATATTACATTCGCATGCTTTTCTCTACTCGCTTTTCTATTACTTAACACATTCACATTCTTCTCTACACACCCTTCAAGCTACAGTTCATACAATTGTCTATGATTGAAGTAGAAATGCAACCTATTACATTTACATAGTTTTCTCTATTGGTTTTTCTTTCATGTAAAACATTCACACGTTCTTCTCTACTCGCTCTTCAACATGCCATTCATACAACCTATACATATAAAATGGATCAATATGAAAATTGGTTCGTATTACAACGTATTACATTCACATGGTTTTCTCATTCTTTTATTAAATACAACCACACAGCTTCTCTACTCCCTCTTCAACAAACAATTCATACAAGGTTCTATATGATTGGAAGAGAAATGCAACGTCTTACATTCACACGGTTTTCTCTACTTACTTTCCTTTCTGTAGTTCTTGGGATTGTTAAATAGTGCTTTTGCACAGTTTTTATTTATTTATTTTGTTCTTTATAGCATCCCAAGAGTTTTAATTAGCCCTTTGTTTAAACGTATTAAATAACCTTTTTTAAATGTTTTCAAAGAAACAACGCTATTGGGCAAAAGCAACCTAAGCTTAAAAGTTGTAGGGATAAGATCATCGAACCACGGGCAACGTCGGGTATTTCAGCTCGTTGTAATATACCTACATTATGTATAATGTTCGCTTTCGGAGACGTCCGAGTTATGGCGGAGGTAGTGCAAAATTGCAAAATTTGTTAAGGGTGTATTCGGAAGTAATTTAATAATGCCTTAACGAATATGAAATTAGTGAAAAGTGTTCTCACAAAGGTCAATCAAATTTCTACCTAAACGCAGATCCTGCCCTGAAAAGTAGACTCCTTATTCCTCTCTCTTTTCAGTTTTCCCCTTTGTCCGCATTTAGCTTAATATTTTCTAATACTGACGGTTTCTTCTGCCCTGAAATCCTTTCCTCTCGCCATTCTTCCCTGTACATTAGACAAAGGAGGTTCTCCTTACCTAATACTCTTCTGTCAGTTTCACGTCCTGTTCCTCATTAGACAGGTACTACTTATTCTGTCCATTTCACTCAACGTTCTTCTCCATACCCACTTTTCAAATTAATAGAATTTTGCTCACTTCCTCTCATTGTCATTGCAAAGCAAGACACGCGGTATTTCAAATGCACTCTACTGCTTATAAAAGTGTTCGATTTTTGGTTGTAAACCCTACCCTTTTGCAGTGTACATCGCAATATAAACCTGTGTTGAGTATAACCCCATAAGCAATCGAAGCGTATTAAGCTTGGTTATATTATGGCGCTGCAATCGTCATTATTGGTTTGTTACAACTGGCTGTTTGTTTTCCAGTGTACCTCAGCATTAAAATACTTAAGTATCTATATACAGGCAGGAACAATTGACTATTGTTTCGCGTTATGTGTTTTCCCACGCGACTGGCGAGGTACATGTTGTGTCCTTGATATCTACAATGACTTTACCTGCTCTTTTTGAATGAGCGAGTAAGTGCGGTGCTTATCGTAACCTGCTCCCCTAGCAAACAATTCTGCAGCTTCATATTCTTTCCGATACGCCTCATCAGTTTGTCAGCTAGACACAGCACCGCTCTCTTGCCACAGATTATGTCATAGCGCTGTTCGTTTTCTCTGGGCGCCCGCCGCTCCCCATTTCAACAGGTTAACCTTGACCACCTGCCGGTCCCAGGATAGCGCTGCAATCGCCCTTATCGGTTTGTTACAACCTGGTGTGTAAAATACAAATGAGCATAATGTGCTAGTATGAAACGACACGGTTTAAGGTGTGCCAGTATGCCGTTAATACTAATAATAGAAATACGAATACCACTACCAATAAAAGTAAATAATAATTACTAATTTTAATAATTGCATATAATATTTATAATTAATAATTTGATTTTACATCTTTGTTGTTTATTAGTAGTTGTAGTTTTGTGATTGATATTGATACGTGTGAAATGTTAATTTGTGTTTTTATTTTTTGTATTGAAGAGCTATATTTTATTTTATTTTATTTATTCTCTTTTGTGTTCTATATATATTTTTCATATTTTATATATATATAGTACAACATTTTATTTTTATTTTTATTTCTGTTTTATAGATGTATTTGTAAATTATGTTGTATGCATGAATGTATAGAATAAATAAATGTTAAAAATCTAGCATATTACCCCTGGTTTAAGTAATTAGGTGCTAGGGTCACTTTCCAAGCGTCCTTGTTATCTACAATGAGTGTACTCGCTCTGGAGTGGGTGAGGGAGTGATTAGGGTTTAAGGGCCCGTTGACAGCTAGGTCATTAGAGCCCCACTCGCTCTGGATTACTAAAGAACTGAGCAGTTTAACGTTCCTTCCGATGTGCCTCATCTATTTGTCGCCTAGTACGTGTGCACATTTATACTGAGAGCTGATCATTATAACCTCATTCATATTCTGTTTAGCGTTATCGTGCCCAGACAAAATAAAAACACCTTAGGATTTTTTCAGCATTGTTAAAAGCTCCACTTCGCGTTTCATTTGCTTTTGGAAGAAAACGCTGTGGAAGCTGATCTACATTTTCTCTTTTAACACGGTATAATTGGAAAGGGTAGAGTGAGACTGAAAAATTGAATGCCATGAGTTGTTTACATCTGCTCACATCCCAGTCTCTGCGTATTATACAAATGCTTAGTTTCTCAACCACGAGACTTCAACAGAAATAAAATACACCTTTTGGGACTTACACAATGTAAGGAAACAAAAAATCTGTGTGTGAGTGTGGTGTGTGTGTGTGTGTGTGTGTGTGTGTGTGTGTGTGTGTGTGTGTGTGTGTGTGTGTGTGTGTGCGCGCGCGCGCGCGCGCAGTATACAACAAAAAGGTCACTTAAATGTCAGATTTCGTATTTAATAGTACATTATAAAATCGAAAAAATCCAAGGTCAGATTGCAACGGGAATCGGATTCGGGGCCCCCGAACGCGAACCTCATATGTTACCGTGTTTTTTGTGGTTTCTCCGGATCAATAGGCGAATACTTTGGTGGATTCCCTTCCACTACGAACTTCCTGTTCATCATGTTTTCTGTCCCCATCACTTCTGTCTTCTGCTTCACGGTTGCAAAAACAGGCGACGGGAGTTGGTATGTTGCGATAGTAAGGTGGAATTTGCGCTCCAGGAGGATTTCTTCGTGGCACTTGGTGAAACTGCTGGGGTCTCCTTTCCTTCATAGGAGTGCATCTATTGCCAGGACCTCCAGGTTGCGGATGGCTAACGCAGGAATCATTATGTACCCCTGCTTGCTAGCGCACATCCTCGTTCGGTTCTAGTCATCCTTCTTCCCATTCCTTCCATAGGTCACGTTGGAGGCACAAAGGGCCCACGTGCTGCTGTCCTCCATACTACTAACTTGTACAAAATACTTTTAAATAGTTATTAAAGGACACGTAGTCCTTATGTAAACAAAATGTGTTACTAAGTTGATTGATTCATTATTTGAGCGTATGAACAGCTAGTGCCTGATGTACCTCAATTTATGCTTATTCAGAATTCTGACTGGCTACTCAGATAGAGATTAATATTTCTAAGGATACTCAGAGGTACCAATATGGTACTTATGCAATTTCTAAGTTTAAGCCCTACATCAACTAGAGTCGGTAACAGCTCTCTCTGTGGGGTTTATACACAAAGGAGCTAGATTGTAAACTCTAAGAAGATAGCCCCTTCATTAACCTTACATTGCGCAGCGCTCGTAACATGGCCAGAGGAAATTTGAGTTACTGACAACCTTCAGGGAACAAGCCGGACTGATATATACGATGTTCATTGATTCGAGAAAGCTTTTAAGTTATGCGTAGTAGGTTATAGAATATAATGGTTAATAAAACTTACCTAAAACACTCGAAACGTTCAATTGGAAGTTTATACAAGAACGCGAAAGTGATGAGATAGCGAATAGAACCAGTTACATATTACAAACCAGTCTACATGTAAACAAGGATGTCCGCTGTCACCGGCATTGTTTAATATACAGAGTGGAAGGGAAGTTATTACATTCCTTCTAATATGTGCTTCATAGAAGCATTAAAACCAAAAAGGTTTGATGGCATTTTGTTCTTTGATCAGCCGATTTCGAAAAAATAAATGGTTTTTGTTCCAAATTGGATGCGTAATTCCACAAGAATGTACGAAGATAACAGATTGTTACATATTTGTAAGATGCGTAGAGTAGCTTATCTCTAACACAGCTTCGGTAGTAATTACAGAACATCACACAGGGTTTCGAAATAATTAATCACTTAAAAGAACTTAAAGAATACTCCGAGCAGCCCTTACAGACGTGAAGCAAGTAGACAACGTTGCGTTGAAGTTGGTAAGGGAATTGAACCGGTTTGTGGATGTAAATAGTCGGTCGCTTGCAGGGTCCTATAATGTTTGGGGAGCTAACGATTGTGATTGGTATACACTCGTACAGTAAGCATGGAAAGAGACTGCATGTTATTTATTTCCGTTCACGAGAACATGTGGTAGCAGTAGTGAAACGTGTTTGTTTATGTACTGGCATACAATCTGCAGTGTTACCAGCTTGTTTTCGACAAAACTAAAATATCTCGGTAAGAAATGGTAAGAGACAAAAACATAGGATGCGAAATGTGTTCCAAGTAGCGAGATCTACCACTGGTTTAAATTAACATAATGACTTCCCTTCCACCCAGGTTACATAGACGCAGCCATAAAAGAACGGTAAATAAATTATACTATAGGACTAACCATAAATGATGTGCCTGTAAACACTGTGTTATTTGCCGATGACCAAATTATCTTAGCAAAATCAGAAAACGACTTACAGCAGTCTTTCGCTTACAAAAATGTATGGATAAATATAATCTAAGCATATCGCCCAATAAGACCGAATCAATGGCATGTCAAGGGAAAACCATGTAAGATGTAAAATTGAATTAGAAGGAAGGATAATAGAACAAGTGTAATTTCTTAATTATTTGAGCTACAACAAAACAAAAAGACATAATATTTGAAATTAATAAATTTCAGAGGATGTGTGGAACAATATACGAACACTAAAATATAAAACATTGCAAGACACACAAATGAAATTTTACAAAACAATGGCTATTCCTCTTTTAACTTATGGATGTGAAAATTAGCCCTTAAATGGGAAAGAAAAAAGAAAAATAGAATCTAGAGAAATGAAGTTTTTAAGAAGCGCAGCTGGCGTCAGCCTACTGGACCACCAAAGAAATGAAGAGATATTGAAGAAACTAAAAGTATTTAAACTAAATAATAGATTACAATAAAATAAACAAAAATGGTACTCTCACATTATCATAATGGAGGAAAATAGGCTAGTCAAACTACCAACCAAGAGGCCGAAGAAGTGCAGGAAGACCAATTACTAGATGGACTGACGACATTGTCCCTGTTGTCGGAACAGGCCAAATGTCCTAAATCCTGTAGTCGAAGGAGAAGATCAGCTAGAGTAATCCGAGAAAGTATTACGACCCTAAGGCACATTAATCCCACTCCAGACATAGATCCAAAAAGACTAAATGTGCGCTGGAGTAATTTGAAAATAAATCATAACTGAGTAAGGCTCTGATACGAAATTAATGGGAAGGCAGCCGCAATGCACGGAAGACTGTGTACAGAGAGAAGCGAAGCGAAGCGCGACGCAGCGCGGCGCGGCGCAATCAGCAGGCGGGGGTTGGATATCCTTCCCCTATCCGACACGCTTCCCCTCTGTCAGCCCCGATCCCAAAGATAAATCAGAAGTTGGATAGAACATCCAACATCTGGTTTTGATGGAGGCCGCTAGTAGTAACAACTTGTAGTCTGCGCTCGTTTCATCAGGCAGTAGATTATCAACGTCATAAATAACGGAAATCACGAGAAGAGAGAGGGGTGGCACGTACAGGGACAGAGATAAACTTTGATAGAAAAGGAAACGGTTTCAGAAGATGTATCTAATTGTCTTCATTCTTTATTTTTATTCCAAGAAATGTCAGCATATTGTAATGAAGGAACATTACTGGGGTATGAAAGCATTCAAAGTTCGTTCATAAACATTTGAATCATTCATGGAAGGACAGTAAAACCCAGCTTAACCGAAACGGCGGAGGGGGGGGGGGGGGAGCCAGTAGGAAAAAACGAAGGAAAAAACCGAGATTCTCAATTTCACGCCGGCAAAGTTACTTCCACAATTTGCAATGTTATTTTACCAGAACTCCACATTCCAATGCGTATACAGTATAACTTGGATAATTCGAAGCTGAAGGAACAAGAAAAAAATTCGAAATATCCACAAATTCGAATTACAAAAGGTTAGGTCTGAAATTGACATTTTAGCAATACAGGTACATACGTCTATCAGGATTTTCCAGTTGTCTCACTCTTTTTCGACTCTCTCCATTTTCACTCCAGGCACTGCTTAAGATTGGCTCCTTATTCTTTAGATAAGTTGACAAACTATTTGGTCATATCCCGTATTCTTTCGCGATTTCAGAGTTTTTCTTCAAACCTTTTTAGCTTCTCGAAAAACGGCGACTTTTACCGCCTTGTACTGGACACGCAGTTTACTAAGTGACATAATGGCATTGATTTGTAACCCACTGAACAGTAGGAAGCTCAAGTAACAACTAAAGGCACACGTGTCTTAAACAAGGGCATGTGGGAGCAGGTATGGAAGCTCAAGACTGGCAGCTGGGAAAGCTATTCCACCCCCCCTCCCCTCCAAATGACATTCCAACTAAATAAACAACCGGGAGCGATGACCCCTTTTACAGAAACACACGGACGAAGTTATCAAATTAAATTTCTGCGTTTAGATTAATTTTCGACTGACATTTCTGAACAAAAACTTCCAATTAACGAAAATGAAATTCGAATTAGATGTGAGTTCTTTTACATTGATTTAATAAAAATTCAAGGCACCAAGATAAATCTTCGAATTGACGACGACGAGTGAGTGAGTGAGTGAGTGAGTGAGTGAGTGAGTGCGTGCGTGCGTGCGTGAGTGAGTGAGTGAGTGAGTGAGTGAGTGAGTGAGTGAGTGAGTGAGTGAGTGAGTGAGTGAGTGAGTGGGGTGTAAGGAGCCGTCGGCAGCTAGGTCATTTGGGCCCGACGATTTCGAATTATAAGCGTTCGAAATATCCAAGTTTCACTGCACTTAGTAATACATGCAGTTAAACCTCATCTACTAACACACATTCCAAGAAATATTGTATCATTATAACAAGTGCTAACTGCTTTTACACATTTGCAATGCGATGGTCCAGCATTATTTTGCTGTTGGTGTTGCTTAAATGTATATGTACAGGCTGTTAGGCGTGTAGGTGCAGGAATTTTGATAATTTGTACCTTAATATGCGTCCACTTCGCTGTGTTAGTTCTTTTTGCTCTTCATCTAACAGTTTTCACACAAACCAATCACAAAGTTTACTACCTGATATTTTTGTATGGTCGTAACTGCGCCGTGAAATGAACAACACCTGCCGTATAAACTATCTGTTTTGGTTCACACCTCAATGCGTGACACATTAGCCTAAGTATTGTGAGGTAATTGGCCTTATAGAAAGCGTGGAACTCGGTTCCGGTGTACCATTTGTTATCACGAGACGAGCCCATACCTTCTGTGTGACGCCTACTTGGTACTAACCAAACTGAAAACATATTGCTCCTAATAAATAGAATTATGAATTAGCAAATGAAGCAAACACCCAGAACATGAAAGGAAAAATACTATAGTTATTTTAAGTGCTAATCACTACAGAATTTGAAATCAAACTATTAATAAAAGGATTTAATAAACTAGATGTCCTGAAATGTTGAAGTTGGTTTTTGAACTGAAATCTACGAGCCGAAATCTGTTTTGGCAGTTGCTGGTCCTGATTTTTCTTTCGTCGCAATGCCCCTCGAAATATCGTCATGACTTGTCTCTCTTTTGCGCTCAAATTTGATAGTTCATATTAAAGAGAGAACTTTCGAGTTGCTTGCAGCTTATAAGCCAAAACAAACCGTACACCGAACAACTATACTTTGTTGCGAATAAGATGTCCCGTTAATCTAGATCACGATAGTGCCTTATAGTTTCCACTCTTGTGTTACATTAGATACAACCAGCCCTTATCCATTCTAAGACTGACCAACAACAAATATGAACCAATAAGCGATATTATATTCAGTGAGAAGGAAGGGGTTCCAAAATAACCTCTCAATGAATTCTGCATTGAGCGATGTAAACAACCGGAGGTGGCGCTCCACATTGTAGAGAGTGGGTGACGAGAACCTATGCCACAATTACCACAATATTTATATATAAAATGTCCTTCTAAGGTAATCATAGATACGAAGCCTAAAATTACTGCCGACGTCGAAAAGAGAGGTAGCGGTTTATTTAGGAGTATGTATATAAATGCGAGTGGTGATTCAAGGCACAGCCTATTTGTGTGTCCGACGGCGAAAACATATGGAACAGAGACTATCAATAAACCCAGCTGCATGTCGGAAACATCGACTTGTGTAAACTAGGCTGCAGTACGACATAGGACTTAGAAGTATTCTGCACTTTTAATGCGCTCAATCATTTTTCCATGGCTGTACTTGTGATTCACAACAATAGGCATGAGAGACACTAACTAGCAGGGATTTGAGGTATCCCCTTGTCCTCCTTTCTTGCTGGCAATAATCAAACATTTGATACAGTCTATTTTAGGTACATATCCTATGTCATGACGGTAACAGGTACTTTTTAACTACTCCTTTTTTTACATGAATCACATTAGACGTGATGCCAATTTTCGATATTTCAATGTTTCTCAAAAAGAACAACGATGAAAACTGTGAAACAATTACACAATTCAATAGTAAAAATAGTGATTGACAATAACTATTATGAGTAACTGCATGCCTTTAATCAAAAAAATTAAAAAAAGAATTTTAAAAATTGCAGAAGGTGGGCATAAAGTTCCTTCCACACTTGGTAATGCTAGGGTTAAAGGTGTGATTCCCTAGCGGCGTGGCATTGGCGTGCCAGTGAGGCGCGAGGTCTAGAGCATGCGCAGAAGAATTTCATACTCACGCCGCTACCTGACGCCAGGACTGATCCGAGTAGCAGTAAAGACGCCAAGCGCTGTTGTGTATATGGGAAAATGTTGCTCACTAGTGCAGCAGATAGCGTATTTTTTATATATTTGTTTCTTAATCGGCGTTTAAAAACATTATACAAGACACTTAAAAAGCTAATTAAAACTCTCAGGACACTATAAAGACAAAAGAAATACGTAATATATTATTACTATACATACATACTGTGCAAAAACACTGCTGAATAACCATAAATATCACAGTTTGTAATAATGGTTTCTTGTTAATGCAGCTCGACCAACTTTCACGTTGTCGCATTCCGTCTACCTCGTCGCTATTTATAGAGAAAAACCACAGGGAAGAAATAACAGCTGCTTAAGTAACGTATATAATCGTGTTTACAATTCTTTTAGCAGTCTGATTTTGGCTATTTTCTACCATTTGGCTTGTTATTACTAGAGCTGGGACTTTTATGTAGTATCACTTAGCAATATATATATATATATGAATATGTAGTGAAAAGCAATGAAATATGTAGTTACATATGTAGAATGGGGAAGACATGTAATATCAAATATTGAATTCCAAATAATCGTTTTCTGGGGCAAATTTTAGGAAAGGATTTTTTCCAGGAGATATGTCCTCGAGTGGATTAACATCATCTCCATTTAGAATTTGGCATACACTATGAAACGTTGAATACCCAGTATTGTGGGTTCTTTTACATTTAATTTACACAAAAACCGTTGAAGTTATTGAAATACGCAAAAGGAAAAAGTTGTCTTTTATTCAATTTTCTATGAATATGGCCATAAATCAAGAACCTTCAATCAATAATAATTCAGCCAGGTGATGATAAATTTTTTTGATAAAAATATTTTTTTTCTAGAAAACTATAAAGTTTTCAACATTTTGGTATTAGACTTTCTTGTTATTCACAACATGAGAAATTAGCTGTTAAAGTCTAACGGATCAGTTCACTTCCACTCTGTATAATACACTTATTTATTATAACGAAAAGTACCTTGCGTAGAGATATGAAATTTCACAGCAATTGTTGGATCCTAATGTATGACCAACAGTGTAATTAAAACAGTCAGCATTAATATTACAGCACCAAAGACATCAGTTGTGTTATTAACACCAGATGTTTCCTGTCTTTCCTACATTGCTGCATCCCGCATACCTCAAACTATTTGCTCTTCCCCTGCGACAGCAGTACAGAGCGCGGTGACGTCACACGATGAACTGGCCTTCAGTGCGAGCATGTTCAGCGGTGTGAGTTGACGTCACACCTGCACTACTTGTGCTCCCCTTGTCTAGATTGAACGTCCAGAATTCTGTGATTACATAGCAGATTTGAAGTGGCACAGCTCCATAGAATAGTGTTGTAAACTTCCAACCTAGTGGTCGCTCCTTCGGCCTCACACCGCTGAAAATGCTCGCACTGAAGGCCTCTGTAGTTTTCTGTTGTTAAGTAAGACATTTGAATGTTTCGAAGCGTAGCAGCAGCTTGGAAATAATTGGCTCTTGGACCTTAGACTATGGTCACCAGGAAGATTTAGTTTGGTGCGTGCCCTGGAAGACTGGCTACAGCCCGCGAAGGTCCTGGGCCATTCAACACAACTGCGCCGGCCTCACGCGCACTTACGGCAGAGGTTGGTGATAACCCAGGCGCCTTCCATACCCGGGAAGCACAACCCTTCGCTCTGGTCAACAGTGCTACGGCGCAGGACCTATCTTCGGCATGGGTGTTAATAAACAAACAAATAAATATAAGTGTTTATGTAAAATTAAAGAAAAAACCAAAAAAGAGTGGAAAAAGGAAGAACATCACGTTATTGGTTACTTTTACTTTATTTACACTCGATACGTACTGCAGAAATGGGTATAAACTCCTACAAAATGAAGTGGATGAACATATTTGATATCACGCATACCTATATATTTAACATACCTATATATTTCTATTACTCAAAATATTCGCTTTTACAATCGCATTATTGTTTCTGATGTACCTTACCACAAAAATATTGCTGGTATACCCGAAGAAGCGACAATAACTTAGTTTCTGCTAATTTATGTAGAGTTGGCCTAGGAAACATAAAAGGAGTTAGTGAGTTTATTCCAGAAGTGTGCAATAATTAATGGTTACTTGCATTACGTTTTCATTCTCAACGCAAACGATAAATAAACAAATACAAATATTAGACATATTTTTGCACAAATAATTGCATATTAAAGCATAGTGCTTAAGGAAAGTATATTGTCTTAGGAAACAGGAGTTAATCTCTGCCATTATAAAGCAAAATATCGATGGGTGTCAATAAAGGTTTCAGTAATAGTCATCCACTCGCGGCATCTTATGAATGTGCCACTAATAGGTTGGGGGGGGGGTTGTTTGTAGTATTCTGAAATCGGACATTTAGCATTTTGATTTCTTCATTTAGCATTTTGTAGCATTTATATATTAGCAATTTTATAGCATGTTGATAGACTGTTAATTCATTGGATATAAGGTTAATATTCTTCTTCCTCTTCCTCCTCTTCTTCTTCTACTTCTTCAGTAGCGTTTCTTCTGCATAACTTCGCTTTCTTTGTTTGATGCGAGATGAATCACGTTGTCTTGAACTTTTCTTGGCGAGTCCACTATTTGTTTACTTCTAATGTGTTGCTGCAGCTCCCGTTAAATATTACCGTTAAAGTTCTGCAGAGCCGTAAGTGTTTAATGTTTGTAATGCAACATTAGTTTAAAACTTTAGTATAGTAATACGTTTAAAAATTTACAAAATAAGTCTCACACTGGGTGCTTCTACCTACCCCATCACCATTCAGGCTTGCTCTAACGCCGATTATTTTACCTAGGTTCAGCCTATGCTAAACTACAGGCGAGACACAGCACCCAACAGGTCTAGCCACACTCCACCAACAGCATATTTGCGGTCATGATATAGAAGGTAAAGTACGGAACGACCAGACAATTATACAATATTACAACAAAAAATGAAATTAGGCTAATAACTAATTTGAAAGTTAGAGTACCCAGAGCAACAAAATGTCTGCTCATGCACTCACCAAATGTCCTATCATTACTCACAATTCAATTGATCTGTAGGGTTAGAACAATTGCATCGTCTAATTGTACGTTATAGATTTGTAGGGAGATAACTTGTATCTGATTGAACATCATCCCTCTTCCCGTGCAGCAAAATTGATCACATACATGAAGTGGAAGTTAGCTGGCGCTTTGCTTAGGAGGGAGGGTAATGACAGGGAATGGGGCTACAGACCCTTCTCTCCTTTAGTCCTCCTCCAATTATTAATAATACGTGATAGTTTTCTCGCTTGCAAGAGACAGTCTTATAATTGGAGTGTGTGATCATCACAGCCGGGAAGTTACGGATCCATTATCTGCTTTTAGGTACAGAGGGGTTCTAAGGCTGTATAGATATATCTATGTAAAGTTCAGAAAAACAATGGACGTGGAAATAGCAAACAGTTGTCCCAGTATTATCTGACTTCCGCACATCATTAACATTGAGAGAAGATATACAAATATATATATACAAATGATACAGAATTGCATCCTAAAACGAGTGTCAAAATGTTTTCTACAATAAAATCAGTGCAGACGTGCTTCACAATTTAGATTAACTTCTTCAGAAACAGTTTCTCTTGTTAGGGAAAAAATTTCCAAACTCTATTAGATATAACAAAATGAAACATCTGCTGTATTTTTTTAATTAAAAGTTACTAGGACTAGATTTTTCCAAAGAGTGATTTAAGGATTTTGACTTGGATGCCCTGGTTTTCTTTTTTTTTTTTTCTAAATATAAATAATGCACCACTCTGCCGATCATGCGCTACGTTCTATATAGCACATATGGGAAGTTGTGCCAATTTTGCATCTTACAAAAGCTGACTGTTAAGCAGTAGACCTGTTGTTGTTATCACTACTGTACAAACATCTAGAACAGTGGCTCTCAAACTTTTTAAGTCCAGCACCCATCTTGAAGAACATTAAACTTCACGCGATCCATAATTTAAATTAGTGCGTACCAGGGTTGCCAACATTTAAAATTAAAATTATCGTACCAGTCATTCAAAATTATAGATTTGGGTTTAAAATGATCGTACATCATAAACCAAATGCTACAAAAATAAACATATCAATATAACACTTATGAAAATGTAATGGTAATGATGTTTATTATATTCACTTACAAGATTGATGACCTCAGCTAGTATTACAACTTTAGCACTTATGTTTCTCGCATTATTCATCTGAAAGTTCATCTTCCTCAATTGTTGCAGCATTATACAAATTTGTTGTTATGGTAAACCCTAACATCTTCTCGGTGACTTGCAGATTTTCGGATATACCGCATTCTGTCATCAGCTGAGACGACAGAGTAAGTTCATTTACCGTATCTAGCGCCAATCTGTTTGTAACAAGCTTCTGTGGGGCAACGAAACAGATTATACGAACGAAATGACTAATAATGCAAAGGCCGCTAGTTGTTTGAAATCAGTATTTCCACCAAGGTGATACATGTGTTTAACAGCACTCCAGAAACTGTCAGGTTCAGGCATGTTCTTTACTTCGAACAGAATATCACTTATTCCGAGTTTTCTCCATTGATCATCAATTTTCTGAACAGTGCCTTCTTCATTGAGATTACCAGATCTGGGTACACTGGCAACAGGAGGATAAAGAGTAGGAGGATTAGTGGGATATGAAATGGTTGCCTTAGAGGGGTGGAGACAGGCCATGAGGGCAAAAGTGGTGTCAATCTTTGTAATTTGTTTCATTTCGCTGGTGTGACAAACCAGTGAAAATGATATTTCGCCGGTATTAAAATTATTGTACACCCCATAATTATCGTACGGGTTGGGAACCATTGTACAAACATTATAATTATCGTACGCCTCCATAACTATCGTACGAGTTGCAACCCTGGTGCGTACTAACCACTCATGCAAAAGTATATATAGTAAGATTATATGAATGTTAATTAAAAGTATCTTCATATTCTAATTCAGCAAGCGTTTTGTAGACCTGACGGGTCGTTCCGCAATCCGCAAAACATCGCCCACGACCCACCAGTGGGTCGGGACCCATAGTTTGAGAAACGCTGATCTAGAATGATGCAAAACTTTATTATCATTGAACTACTTAATGCAGCTTTGCTACACCAATGTTCATCATGTTCTCTAGTTTAGTGTGGCCAATAAACGGCCGCGCCGTAGTCGAGTGGTTAGACGATTCGCTCCTTACCAAAGAGGCCCGGGTTCGATCCCAGGCAACCGCATGTAGGTTGTAGTGGACGAAGCGGCGCTGGGCCGGGTTTCTTCCGGGTTCTTCGGTTTCTTCCGCCATTTCATTCCACCGGTTCTCCATCTTCGTTCCATGTATCATCAGTGTCACCACCTGCGGTGCCGTATGCAGTAAAAGTGGGCCTTAAACACTACTAAAAAGAGGCCAATAAGTTAACAGCATTGGTGCCTATCTTGATGCTAGAAAGTCGCTGTACTTCAAGCATTCAACGTGAACATTTTACAGGAAGTGTATATTTTGAGGCCCCTGAATATTTGTTGTTTAAGAAATGGGTCCATGTGTGTCTCTGAACGACGCAATTCCTCAAAAACGAGATGTTAGACAAATAACAAACTTGATAACTTTATATTTAAGTTCAGAATCTTCCAAAGCTACGACACAACACTCCCCCCCCCCCCCCCCCCCCCACCAAACTAACCACCTACTCTTTTTGAAGAACATTTTTCGATTTTTTATTTTCTCTAAGGATTTTCATTAAAATCTCTTATATTTCAGGTATTTACACGACGAGGGCGGTTTAGTAAGTGCCGTATATTAAAATATATGGTGTTGCTAAGGCAAATTGATGTTATATTTCTTACACGTCGGCGAAACAAATTTGGTACTCATTCATAGGTTAGTTTGGATTTGGCAGGCATTTCAGTTAGTCGTTCATTGTGTTTTCGCTAAAATGGAAAAGGTGAAGTCAATGAAGTCAATGAAATCAAGCTTTTTACTTTTGGATGGAAAAACTTGCGAGAAGATAAACTGATATTGGATGGTGTTTATGGAGACCTTTCGCCATCTACAACAGTTAAATATTGATTCAAAGACTTGAAATGGTGAATATCCGTTTTTGATGAGGTGCACCTGAGCCACCCGGCAGATGTCACTGAAAAAGTCCACCATATGATTCCCGCCGATCACTGAACGAAAGTTCGTGAAGTGACAGAGGCCATAGGTGTGTTGACGGGAATAGCAACTCATATTTCATATGACAAGTTGAAGATGAAGAAGCTGTCAACCCGATGGCTGCCACGTTTCCTCAGAAGCGGGTGCGGCTTTCCATTTCAAAACTGTGTTTGGAGCTATTTAAGCAAACTTCGAAGCATTTTTTGCGTCCAGTTGTCACCGTCGATGAGACCTGGATTCATTACAGTGCTCCAGAAACCAGGCAACAATCAGAACAATGGGTTGCGATCGCATCGGACGGGAAAGTGATGATGATTTTTTAAGATGCAAAGAGCATCACACTCATTGACTTCATAGAAAAAGAAGAAACGGTTACTGGTTAATACTACAGTTTCGACAAGAAGTTGCAGAAGGCTCAGCCACATTACGTGATGAAGGAAGTACCGTTTCTCCACGACAACGCATCAGCACATTCATCCGATGTTTTCGACGCCAAAGTGCACAAATGGCGTTATGAATTGGTGCCGCACCCACATAGTCGCCCGACATGGCTAGCTGCGATTTCATCTTATTCCCAAGCATGAAGAAATGGCTTAAGCGAATAAAATTTAGAGCATATGCGGAGGCCATCGTCATGACAAAGGCGCATTTTGCAGTGCTTGACAATTTCTGGTTATCAAGGGTAAAAAATGGCAGGAACGTTGGGAGAAGTGTATATCCCTAAAAGGGGACTATGTTGAGAAATAAATAATTTGTGTTTGAAAAAATTGGCGTCTTCATTCGTTACTCAACCGCCATCGTATATAATGAACTATATAGAGAAAGCCTGTTATGTTCAGCTCATTAGGAAGCAATTTTGAAAAATGTTGTATAATTAACAAACGTTAATAAATCGACAACGTATAACACAAAAATGTAGATCTCATAGAAACGCATCATTTATTTCCAATGTGCTTTTAATGACATTAGTCTTATCGGTTATTATTGGTTTGAATTATTCAATACTTTTTCATTTTTAAGCATTGTCACTATTCAATTGTTACTTGGGATGTCATAGAAAGATTATGGAGCTTTAAAGGACTCTGGGATTGAAAAATGACCGAAAAATTATTAATTATCAATTTTTAGGTTTATGTATATGAATGTTTCCCAAATCCTAGTCATTGGTTGGTAGTGACATCTTTTACATTCTGCCATTTTTAAAGGTCGTAAGCTTTAAATGCCCTGTGCGCTACATTTAAACGCCCCTTTTCTGCTTAACTTTTCGGCAGTATCTGAACAAAATATAGGCCAAAAAGGGCTCAAACAAAACCAAATTCAGCGGAAAGGAGTGTTTAAGTGGCACCTTACTGCAAGGGGAAAGCTGTGAATCCAGGAGAGAGACTACTAGACAAAAGAGGGAAGTTGTGACCAACAGGTAATTAACTCATAATAATATTGCATGTGTATAGAAAAGCTGTTGTTTCTCGACTTAACATTTTTTATTACACTGTGTGCTCCATACGCGTTGAATTTTGTGCTATGCTCCTAGAATTTTTTCAGCATATGGCACTTTATGTGACTTCACTTGAGTCTTTGATTTCAAAATCTGAAAGTTTGTTTAGCCTTAAAATATTTAAATACGCAAAAAAGTTTAAAAACAAATTCTTTCAATGCCCATCAAAGCAAGAAAATTCATTACTTTAAAAGTAATTATTTTTCTTCTTGCCATAGATTGATGGTGTTTGTTGGGCAATTAGAGATTATAAAACAATAAAACTGTTGTGATGTTTTAGTTTTAGATGTGCACGAATATTTAGAATATTAAGGTATTTACGTATTTTGAATAAATTAAATGACTAACACTCTCAAACAGATTGTGCTAGAACTTTGTATGGTAGCTTATAACACTCGTATAAACACCCTTAAGTGTACAAAGTATCGATTTCATAACTATATAAATATAGCAAATTCAAATTTCAGCCCCAGGTTTCCTTAAAGCCAGTTCAAAAGCGAGTCGCATTTAAACATCCCACTGTCTACCGAGTTTGCTCCATCTCCTTGTACCTACGAGGAAATGGGTAAGCACTAAAGCCACCATTCCTTGTCATCTTACCGTGTGAATGGGGATGTTCTGTTCAGTGCTGATGGCTTGGCTCTCAGTCTAGGCACATACACTCACAGCATAGGGGAAACTCCTAGACACAATGACGTTCTAAAAATCTTGGGTTTAGTAATGAGTTGACATGTCCGCAAGGTTATCTCGATTAACGAGAAATAGGTAGAAAGGTAAGCCTTTCTAAGAAACTTTTTCCACTTCGTAGCGAAATGAATTACTTTTTTATTCCTGTTAATGATGACGATGATCATAACAACAACAACAACAACAATAATAATAATAATAATAATAATAATAATAATAATAATAATAATAATAATAATAATAATAATAATAATAATAATAATAATAATAATAATAATAATAATAATCATAATCATAATAATCATCATAATAATCATCATAATAATCATCATAATAATCATCACAATAACAATCACCATAACAATCATAACAATAATCATAACAATAATCATAACAATAATCATAACAATAATCATAATAATAATCATAGCAATAATCAACAATAATCATAACAATAATCATAATAATCATAATAATCATAAATAATCATAATAATCATAGCAGCAACAGCAACAGCAACAATAACAATAACAACAATAACAATAACAACAATAACAATAACAACAACAATAACAATAACAACAACAATAACAATAACAACAACAATAACAACAATAAATAATAATAATAATAATAATAATAATAATAATAATAATAATAATAATAATAATAATAATAATAATAATAATAATAATAATAATAATAATAATAATAATAATAATAATAATAATAATAATAATAATAATAATAATAATAATAATAATAATAATAATAATAATAATAATAATAATAATAATAATAATAATAATAATAATAATAATAATAATAATAATAATAATAATAATAATAATAATAATAATAATAATAATAATAATAATAATAATAATAAATAATAATAATAATAAAATTGGCAGATTAGTAAATATAATGTTTGTAGTTGGCAGCAGCAGCTATGTAATTTGTATTCAGCTTGTACCTATCTTGAGTCTCCTTGAAACGCTATGTCGGGTTGAGGGCACCCCTTCTGATATGGTTTGGATCCCCTTTCAGCTTGGTCCCTTGAAACAGAGAGTAGCTCTGTGATGTTGAGGCGTCGGGGCACCCCCCGCGAGTGTTGGGTAATGAGTTGTTTTGTCGCCCGTCACGACGGCATTATCACCAAGTCTAGGCCTCGCCACAAACACTGCTTGGCTAAGGGGAGGATGCTGCAAGGCTTCCGAGCTAACTGCCAAGGATTTACTCGCATTCTAATATATACGGGGTGTTACGGCACACATTTTTTAATTTTTTACTTATTTATTTTTTATTTCATTTTTGCAAATACACAGCACCATCAGTCTTCTGCGCTGACCTTTCCTACCCCTTTGCAATGGTCGGCTAATATACATCTACAAATGTCAAACAAGCCGTGTGCAATACAAGGATGGTCACTAAAAGCGATATAAACACTATCACGACAGATGCATGTGATTTCGTCATCCTGATAGGCAGGCTTAAACCGAAGAATCCCTATTAGTTGAAAAGAATTTACATACATTCCAGATGTATTAACTTCGTTACTTTATATGTTTAATTTATACGGTTATTGCAATGTAAATGTGTTAATTATTTTCGAAAATATTAAGATGAAAATCATCTTCAATAAGGAGCTACTTTAGATCTCAGAGCAAACACGAGAGCAGCCAATGAGGGGTGACTAGCCAGGTGACAGTTAAGAAATACGGATCAATGTTGCATGGAACAGATCTTGGTTAAAGGAAATTGTTTATTTAGAGGTAATATCCTCATTTGCGTTGTGAATATAATTTTATGCATATAGCTAACATATATTTATTATTTGGAAGTTAGCTTCTATAGTTATATTCTCAATTAACTTATTTATTCTTCTTTTGATATGTGTTGCTTTGAATATGATTTATATGTATCGTCATTGTATTCAGGATGTTGTATTTAGTGTTTCTCTATGCAGTTAAGCGAAGAGAGATCCAGAAGACCTTAGCTATATCAAATTAATGTATTAAACAGATAAATAAATAGACACATAAATAAGTGGAATAAACTTACGCATGCTAATCTTATAGAGGCTCAACACTGGATTTGACAACAACCAAGCGAGACGACCCCGCAATAATGTGTGACGTTCGTATCCAGGAGGTATTGAGTTCTACTTCTGACGCAGCTAGTTCTGATCTTGGGTTTTTCGCGACTTTCCCTGGTCTGTAGGCGAATTCTGTTGTGGTTTCTAATCTATCACGATTTCCTTTTCAATCTTCCCTTTCATTTCGTTTGCTTCGACCTTCTAGGTTTCGTGGGGTATGGCGGTGCCTGACAGATGCCGCAGATGCTTGCTCAAAGGAAATAGTCCCTATGGACACTGGAGGGTTGCTTGGTTGACAGGTCGTTTATTTCCCTCTTTAAGCAGCTGCTGAAATGGGACTTTGAGTCTATCTATTAGGAACTTCCGCGCGTCGCTGTGATCTATGAGCTTGTAGCCTGTGGCCTTCTGTGGTTCCTTCATTTCGTCCCTTCCTCCTGAAGGGCGTTAGCCACAATATATTTATGTAGGTGGCGGTGTACGAGTTGTACCCCTACGTGGTATAACCTATATTTAACTTAAGGCAGCACTGCTTTATGGCAAAGTCATATATATCTATTCCCATGCCTCCTATAAATATGTTTCTCCTATTTGAGAATATTTTACCAATATTTTAAACAGAGAACGTTAATTATCTATAAAGGACCATTTCAGGAACCACTCAATTGATTTTGATAATTTTTACAATAGTTGCACTAAAGAGAACTGTTTGTCCGGAGAGACCAATATATATAAATATTTAAGGAAAAATATTACATATGAGAAGATTTGGGAGGCTTTTTATATCCATATCACCCAATTTCAATCCTATTTATTTAAATAAGAATAATAGAGGACATTTTTAGCTATTTGTTCCGACTTTTAGTAGCTTCCAGCCGAAGTGCGTAAATGGGTAAGCTTAAAATATTTTAAAATTCAGTTATTGCTGGGGAAAAGTGTCTATAGAGATCTTATCACAGAAGTTCTCTCGGATTATGCTGCACTGTATAAGGGTCAATCCACGTCAAATCCGGGCGCTAATAACCCCAGCAGTTGTGCGCCCTAAAACATTACTACTACTACTACACGTCAAATCGAACACCCGTAAAACACGACTTTTTCGTAGGAGGTTCAAATTTTTTTTATGAATAATAGGCATCAAATAAGGAGACCCGTATTTTTTCATTTCCTTATTTTTAAATTACTTGCTTAGTTATGGCTATTAGAAACTAAGCAACTTCTGCGCGCACCGTAATATAAAATCACTTGTTACTCGAAGGCAATATAGAGTTGAGAGTTGGGGTTTGGCGCACTGGAAAGGTTAAATATAACACTTTCAACAACTTTCAATCAATCATTATTACACATAAATTTTGGACTGTTTTTTTTTTTTTTTTTTTTTTTGACGGTATATTTTGTAAAACCAAAAATAAAATTTAAATCGATGTGTTAAAAATCTAAAAAAAATTACACACGTATTCCCTGATATTTTATCTATAAAATAAGATGTTGAAAACTATGGAGCTTGCATTAGTGCATTCGCTACATTTTTTTTTTTTTTTTCTGGAGGCCTGCAAGCGCGCACGGACGAGTAACAAGCCAGGTGACTGCAGACAGCCTGCGAATTGCCGCGTCAGCTATGCTACTCAAATTCTTACTAAGGCAGTACAGTCCATACAGAAAAATATCTCCACAATGTACCTTCTTTCTGATACTCCTATGGCATCTGATAGGTGCATTTGAACTTTTGCTTCTTTTTTTTGAAAAAATCTGTGTAAGCAGTTCTTTGCTTTTAGCTTCTTCCTTCATGTACGTCCATACATTTGAAATAATTTCTCTACTCTGACTGTGTAATGTTTTGGTCCCTAATTTAGAACGTACAGGTGGCATAATTGATTTACGCTATGATCAATGTCTCACAAATTCACTATATTCACTCTTTATCGCAAAGATCTATGTCTTCAACTGCACGCTGTACTAAAAAGCACCTGTGAATTAGCAAGGACTGTCTCAGATCAAACAGAAATAACTACCTTCCCCCTCCCTCCCCATACGCATGGTTTCATTCGCAGAATTATACAATATGAGCTGATGAAACAGACAAAAGCTATGGATTCACCAACAGGACTTCCAGTCAAAGTCAGGGATCAAGAACGATGGGTCCAGCTATGCTTTAAAATTACACTCCTTCACTCCTTTGTCAAAAACTGAAGCTTTAGTGAAACAATTTTCTTTCGAAGAAGGAGGTAAAGTTTTGTGTTGTATGGAAACATTAGTTTAAAATGCATATTTTAAAAACATTTTGAAGATGCTAATAGTGTACATATAATAGTGTCAGCTAGAAGTGTTCTCCTTACTGTACTGTTGTAACGTTCATGGAACCTCAAGCAGTGGACAGTTGCCGTAATGGAAGGTGGCAATTTGTGCGAGGTTACTGTAGGCGTTACCGCTACCTCGCGACTCCGCTGCACTAATTTGCAAAGTTAATTACAACTGAACTATTAGAGACTCCATTCTGATTTTTTCTGAGAATATTAAATAAACTTCATTGTATTTTAGGTTTTTTTTTTTCCAGATTTTTAAATGGTCGAGTTTATGTTATTATCTAACTTTAAAACCTTAATCGTATAAAATATAATATTAATAATAATTAATAAAATTTTCTAATAAGTACCTCACGAAATACTGCAATTTATCTTTAATTTGAGCCAAAAATCAAGTAATTTGCTTCATTACATTCGGAGGTATGATTGATCGAAGAGTGAGGAGCGCGCGATTTTTGGGACATTTCAAAAATTAATATCTGCCCAAATAAATTTTTTTATATAAAATGAAGAAACACGGGTCAAATATATTTTGTTCCAAAACACCAAAAAACAATTTCAAGATAATCTGAGGGATCAAGGTCATTTTTTTGCCATATTTTGTTCGATTTGACGTGGAATGACTCATAAAGGAACACCTCTGCTCCTTAGCAAGCTTACAACTTTCAGGAATTACTTCTACTCTTTCAATTCTTCGGTTACTCTTTCCGTCAATGCCTCTTTTCAGCCCCTTATGTACAAACCATCAGTTTTCCGCCAATCTATGCAAAAGTTTGTAGGCACATCAATGTTAAAGGATACAGCTCATATTACAGGTTACTTTACAGCTTTATAAAACACCCCTACCATATCTTGAACCACTTGTGTAGAAATCTACACTGTATAACCTATTTGGTTAAAACTTAAACAGGTATATTATACTACCTGGCAAAAATCACAGCTTACCTTACAATACTATTCAAACTTTTTTTTTTTTTTTCCAAAAATGCAGTATCCCCAAATTTCGAAAAACCATCCTTGCCTATGCTACTATCTATATGCTACTTGTCCGCTCAGAGTGCACCCTTGTGCATCTGGGTTACAGGACAAAAACTGTTGGATCTCTTGAAACGTCAAAAATGTACCCCTAATATCTTAAATCCCTTAATTATAGAATGAAACTATGCATCTTTGGGGAGGACAGTGAGTGGTGTAGGATTGTGTTTCAAAATCTGCGGTATTGCACATGGTAGCTTTAGCAAACTCAAGAGATAATCGAATGAAATAACACTGTAAACTAAGTTATGAATAAACCATATATTAATAATTTATAAGTATAAGGCCTTAATTTCAATATAAATTGTATAGTTCTGAAGTATAAGTTGCAGAAACCTATTGATAAATTAGTTTCGCCTATAATAAATTTAGCTAACATAATGTAAGAAAATGGCAATATTCAAAGTCCTGTTACTTTTCTAACACTTTATTTTCCTCTGAATTTTTACTACAAATGCACAATTTCCTTCTCGTTGCTAACACAGTTTATAGTCTTTTCTACTATTACAATTCACAATTGTTCTTCCGATAACTTTTCAATGTCTTTCTCCACTCTCACTGTCTCTTATATCTTAACTATTACGATACAATCAGTCGACGACACATACATACTCGCTGACAGGCTGGTCGATGTACTCTCATAACTAAAACTAACTGTACACGACGACTACTTAGAACTACTGACACTCACTCAAACTGACACCACACTGCTCTGCTGTATCTCGTATTTATACTGGAGCTGGCGTCACGTGACCTCCTTCGAGTTCTTTCCATGCGCACGTGGGTAATGACTCAGCAGATAAGCTTCTAGACCTTGCTAGTGTGATCACGCTGTTTGATCGCATACATACAGTCGATAGTTGCCCTGTAGCCTCAGGCCTCCTTTGTGTTTTACCGGCATCATTGTCTATGGTCACGTACACTCAGTCGCTCGCCGCTTCCAAGGTCACCCGACTCACCCCTTGTCCATATACTGTTGAACGTCCCAAAGTCTCAATAACACTTACTGAATAATCGTGTTTGTTCCCTGGATGGCAGTCAAGACATCAGAATTGGTATGTACATTTAGTTATAAAATATACTTCATTTAGAGATGTGGCGACTTATATTGTGATTCAAATTTACAGGTCCACCGCCTCCAAGCCTCATGATTGAAAAAGTACTTCGGTTTTCCCAAAAGATGCGTGAAGGTTAACACTCCCAATGAGTTGTCTGTTTTCTTGGCAGACAAGTACCGTTAAAACAACAATAATAGCAGTAATAATAATAATAATAATAATAAT
>CM060964.1:56235495-56277995 GCA_030765045.1 Tenodera sinensis
TGTCATGCTTAGTAATAGTGTCTACCAATTTGTAGAGCAAAGCTCCCTGTAAAAGATGGGCTAAAGTTTATTATCCTACACCAAAGTTTGTAGGAGTTATGACGTTTTGCTGTGAAGTGTAAAAAATGTGTACAAGATGACAGACGCAGTAACGTGCTTACTAATGGTACGATTCCCGGTCGGGGGAGGGGGGATTTCTATTTAATTAGATTATTCTCTACCCTCCATACAGTCTGGAAGTTTGGGTGTGAGAGTGAATCTGCGTGTGAAAATAAGCTAAAGGCGAAAACCTACAATTGCCCAACCTAAAAGTTCAAAGACTAGAAATACCAGCATGGAATATTACAGTGTATGTGACCATAGCAGTTCAAGGGTAAGTACTATAAAAATGAACCAAAAAGACACAAAACAAATTAGTACATAAATCTCATAGGAAAATATAATTATGTGCATTTTAACAATGCTAGAGGGGTTATATCGACTGTTCAAACTGGCGGCTTATCGATCATTACTAATTGAATCTGACACAGTATTGATCTTGTTTTTGCTTTTCTGAAGTTCGAAACTTGTTGAAACGCACTGCTTGGAGTTTCGGAACTGGCAATTCACCATTTGTCTTCTTGTTAGGGCTGAATTACGGCCAACCATTTATTGATGCTGGAAGGTAGGAACGATGTGCTGATGCCATTGTTGTATCCGCAAAATTTGACGTGACTTTTAATGGACTGTCATCATTTTCTCTCCCTCTTTTACAAAGAATTCCGTCGGGAACCAGTAATTTTCAGTTTTTCCCATTTCAAAAGAAACCACAAATATTCCATGATTATGACTAACCCCTTAGGTGACGTATTATTTGGAATAACCGAAAACTTGTTTTGGTATTAAAAAAATCGAGTCGTAAGGCAAAATTCCATTTAGGGCGTGTTTCATTGATGTCGACGACTTACAAAAAGTGGGTAAAATGGGAAGAATTCATAAGAGAGAGACAGATGGAACGGAACAGTGCGGATGAGTGCACAAGGAACTACCTAACTGAATCTCTGCTCGCTGTATATTTATGCACATATTGTAGGGTACAGTACAATGAGTAGCGGGGTTGGGGGAAACGATTTTAGAGCGATGGGACAGGGTATGAAAGTGAAAGGCGAACTACAATATTCCTTTAAAACTCCCCGCTGATTGAGCCCACAAAAGCTAGAGGAGGGAGAAAAAATCTTTCACGGTGGTTTTGTTAGCCCATAGCATCACTCTGGCCTCTGTATCCCCTATTTGAATCTCTCGTGTTGTCATCCCTGATGTACCCTTGCATTTCGTGTGGTGATGAGGGGTGGAGGGACCTGAAGAATGGAGAAGTCAGTTTTCAGTCACATCGTTCATCTCCCTCCATTTGCCTTCTCTCTTTTTCTGTCTTTCTCTTTTTACTTTACTCTTGTACCTACTCAAAAGTTCACGTGGAGTGGCTTTTTAACTGCAGACAGAACGTTGATGCATGTAGTCCTCTATTCGCTCTGAAGCCATTTGCCATCCAATTCCCTTGCCGTATCTCCGTCAATCAAAGTGGGCGTTCTAAGAGATCAAACCATGCGGAAGGCAAATTAATGGGGAGTCAACTAAAATTTAGATAGGAGCACACAGATAGCATTGCACATGGGTTATAATTGTATTAACACTCCCCCGTTTTACACGCATTCCCTTTACCACTAATTGTTGGTCGGAAATAATAATTAACAGAAAATTTGATTTTCTTTATAGGAGTGAAAAGGATTTGCTTCTTTCATGCGTTCAAAGCTAGATATATGTACACACCATATTGGTAAGGTTTCTTCAGTACTTGCGAAAAAAGGTGTTATTATACCCAATTTCTTAAATAACTAATGCATATGTGTGAACAACTTGCACTTGAATACATTATTTAAGGATAACCAGATATAACATTTCTAACTTACAGCTTCTATGTAAACACTTTCACCATTTTGTCACATGCGCTTCGTCGCAATTTATAAATGTTTTAAATTTCATTCAGATATTTTTAATTGTTTGATAAAAAAAGAATGTTAGTTTTATTGTGTTAATTAATCGGGTGTTCAACGTGAAGCAAAACTCACTTTTCAAAGTATAAACATACTACCATATTATACTAATATACAGAAGTGGCACACAACTTCTATGGTCGTTTCACAAATGTGTTAAACCTTTAAATATAGTTTTTGTAACAAATTGCACTCAGTGGTCAATTAAGTGTGTCACATCTTGAGCAGCTTAAAAGTATAGCAAACCACATGTCAGCTTTTTAAGTCCATTCTCTTCGAGTTTTCACTGAAAATTTGGACAAGACTGGTTACAAATTCCATTGTATGGAACAAGCTGAATGAGCAAAATTGCAAGAAAAAGCGAAGTTAAATAAAAGACCTAGGAAGTAAATACAGGCCATTAGACAGTGTGCTCTTGGGCGTTTAAATGAAACTTTAAAAGACTCTGAGAGCAAAAGCAGTAGTATGTTAGTGAAGCTAAAAGTTCAAATAATTTTTTAACTTAAAAGTTATTTTTCTCTTTTTAAACGTTGGCCAGCTTAAGTCATGGGTACCCTTAAGGAACCAAGATATCAATGTCTGCAGAAATAGGTGTGAAACCCATGAAGGAAGTTCTTACATATTACTATTTTTCATTGTTAAACATGATTTTAGCTGTACACAGCGTTTACCTCGTCAAAAATCAAATACTTTGAATGAAAGCTACGGGCACACCAAAACTTGGCTAAATGGCATTTAAGCTAACCAGCTTCCAGACGTCTCCTCGTTGTGCTAGAAGAGGAACACACTTTCAATGAGCAGCTTTTATAGAAATAAATAGTTCCCAGAACGATTTTCAGAAATCCTTACGACAGAGATAGCTATATGCGTTTCTTCATACCTGTGAAATGCCGATGTCTTTGGTCCTCGAGCTGAAGTATTCCCTTGTCCATGTTGCAGTGATAGGGACAAAACACAGCCCTTCCCTAAATACACCAGGTGGGCTCATTAGCGCCGGCTGGAAGGTAAATATGAGCAGTATTAAAGCAAGACAGCATACAAAATGTATGGGAAAATGGGAAATATTAATGAAAATTCTGTTACTTCAGAGAATATTGCACTGTTCAGTATGCTCTGCAGCGCAAAAATCGAATTCAACGGCTGCAGGTGAAGATGGATGATCTGGTAAGAAATTTAAAGATACGTTTTAAATGTCCTAACAATGCAGATAACCACAAACTTTAATCTTTGTGTCACACGCACGCACACACACACACACACACACCCACACACACGCACACACACACGCCATTCTTTTAGGTATATGGATATCAATTCCTATACAAAAATCAACCTCTCATTAAAGTGAGGATCAGTGAAAGAAAACAAATTGTGAGAAACCTAATTTGTGATTTGCTTCCTCCAAAAAACTAAAGATATAAATACTCTGTCTAGTAGGTTTCGTTTGTTTATATTTGCCAGTGATGGACGTATTTTATTCCAGTCCAGTTTTCACGTGTTTCACTTTGTATTCAGTGCATTAGCAAGGACAAATGTTATGGAAAGAATGTTGGAGGTATTAGTTTCAGAAAAGTTTAGATCTGTAATGAAGAATGCTATAGGTTTTTCCTTTCTTTTTTCTTTCCTTCTTTTTTGCATAATTATATAAAGTACATGAATTGGGTTATTAAATAACAAAATGTGTAATGAAGTAAATATATGTTTTACAGGAATGAGTAAATTTAGCTTAAGATATATGTATCAGTTCATAAAGGCATTATAAAGAAATACTTTTTCAAATAAATATACCAGGTAATTAATGTAATCTATATTGCTACAAAACCAATATGTAATATATACACGTCGCTTGGTTCTGCGGTACAAAACCACCGAAGCTACTACAAGTTCCTACAAAGACATATTGGTAGTCCTTTTCGCCTTTACCTAGACCTAGAGCGAGCGAGATGGCTCCGCGGTAAGGTGTAAGGCTCACAACGGGGTGGTTCCGTGTTCGATTGCAGTCAACTGCCCACTCTGGCGAGCATTCCAAGCAAATTCATCAGGTGGTTGTATTGAGAATACACTTGAATCGTTTGTTTTTAATGTCATTTATGAAGGCGTGATACGATACTAGAGTATTTATAATTACTGCGAATTTGGAAGAATGACTAAGTTCATATACCCCAATCACAAGCCACTACCTGTTCTCCCGATTTGGTTATGTGCAGAGTTTATTTTAAACTTAAACGAGAGGACAAAGTTACACACATAGTTATTATACCCGTAATTATTCTGGGTTCATCGTGAAGTCCTTTAAATACTCAGATACTTGATGGGTCATTAATTGAATTTCATTGCGTTTGTCGCAACGTGAAATATTCCACACATTAAATGTTCCGACGAATTAACCTGCAACTTTCATTTGAACTTCAATAGCGTTAACAATAACAATCGCAAAACTGTTTTCGAAATCGCCTGAGTACTTCATCTCTTATTGTTTTACATCAATTGAAAACACCTATCTTAGTCCTGCATAACTTCATTGGAATTTTAAGAAACTTGTGTGATTTTCATTATAATGAGCCGTTCAAAGTCAAAATAACATTTTCAAAGAATGTAACAAACTTCGTGATTACTATATTGTTAGGATTTGCTGAATTTATTTTAAAATTGCATAATTTATGGAGGTACTTTGTCATCTAGGGTTGAAAATTCTGTTTACACGGCCAACTTGTTTCAAGCTACGCATCCAGCAAAATATACTCCAAGTTTAATCTCAAATGTTTTGTTTATACTTTTTACTTTGGAATAAAATATCAATTTTTCCCTTAAAGTATAAGAAGTAGAGAGCTGAAATTTTCAGCACATATTACTATATACAACAGATACCTTTGTAGTTCAATAAATTAATATATTAGTGACATTAAGAAAGCACCAACCCTGCAAATTTGCCACGTTTTTATTTTTCTAGCATTGCAAATAATATTTTCACGTTTAAAATACACAGATACGCGTAACCAAATAATTGAGGTTCAGAAGAAAGCTAATTATATTAAGAACAAGCATGCAAGAGTGATTGTGTATTGCAAGTGGTTTCAGAGAAAAAGGTACCTGAATTCACATGTTTTAAGAGTAAATACCTATTATTTTTCTTATGTATAAAATAATTTTTATAGACTCAACCACATAAGCTACCAATGCTAACAACCACCTGAAAGAATTATAATGACTTATAGAGTAATTCAGAAAGATTTCTGGGAAACCCATTGAGAACTTTAAGAGCTGAGTAAGGTGTAATTTCTGTATGTTCAGACTACCTTGTCCCCTTAAAGTTTGTAGTTTCTTGTTATATTACGATTTTTAAAAGCTTTCTTTACACGGCACTTATGATTCTTAGGTGGGGAAAGAATTAAGTTCTGCAAATTCCAAAGATGATAATGAATGGCCTGACTGATCACCCTTTAAGCTTTTAAAGTACCCTGAAAGCCATATTAAGATATCTCAGCATGAAAAATATGTTTATACCGTATTTGTGTGAAGTAGCTTGATACTGGCCGTCCTTTGATGTGCGCCGCGCGGTCGGCGTGAAAATATCTACAACCCCCTTAAAGACATATTTCATAATTTTTATGTCCATCAAACATATCATGTAAATGGTGGTTGCCAAATTCATTATCCTCCTCCACAGATTTTCCAGGCTGTTTTTCTTAAAAATCGTTACCTATAACTGCCCAGGAGCAGAGAAGATCGCAATGTTAAAGCAAGTAAGCCCGAAAGAAGATCTGGTTCGTTTTTAACGAAACAGAAGCAAGAACTCTGTGAATTATGACACATTATAACCAGATTCGTGATTCGTGGTCCCTTGCTCCTTGCACAACAATGAGCAAAACTGAATAATAACTTCCCATTTAAGATACGTATGGACAAATATTTGAAAATATAAACCAATAACAGGGAATATCTAGGAAATGGTTAACCCAAAAAATACCAACTGTGTGTTGTGTCTACATTTTTCTGTGTTGGAAGATTTTGCCCATCTCTTATAGATTATTAATTATACGAAGGTCATTCAGTGTGAAATAGACTTCTATTTCCGGATAATTAAAGATATGCATTTTATTTGTGACAGGAGTACATATATCTATAACACATTGTAATTTAATCAAAATCACTAAGAGCGATTTTTGATGAAACAAAATTTCTCCAAAAACTTTCCATATAAATGGAGTTTTGGGTGGGAGATTTTCTATATAGTCGTATCTCAACCTTGGAAGGTGCTGAGCGTTAAATTTGACATTTAACCGACTTTATGTTTTCGAATTACGAATGTTTTTAGGCGCACGAGCGGGCACGCACGCACGCTAAGACATTTTTGTAAATTCTTTTAGTTCAGGAAGTCTCAAAACATATATTTCCGGTGAAATCTCGGTATCGCATTTTTGGGTGGAATACAATACTTCCTCTACGGCAATTAAATGTCCTTTCTTGTGTGGGACAAAGACTGGGAGTGTGGAATCAGGCTGAAAAATTCAGTGCCCTAACAGGAATTTGAACCACGGATACTCCGGTCTCTGTCCGGTTGCTCTATTCACCGAGCTACCATGGCAACGTGCCAACACAACACTAAATTCTCCAACTGAATCGCAGCTCACTGGTTAGAGCAACCGGATGGACACCGGAGGATGCATGGTTCAAATCCCGGCTATGGCACTGAATTTTTCAGTCTGATTCTATTCTTCATTACTTCTACTTAGATAAGTTATAGAGAAAGTTTCTTGTTGTTGTTGTTGTTGTTGTTCACTTCATGGCTTAGGCAGTCAGGCACCTGTTCCATCTTCTAAGTCCTCCAGTCATCACTTCCTAGTTCTGCACACCGATCTCCTTCCTTAAGGTGATATTGCATTATTTGTTTAGTAAGTTTGATATCTGGCATTCCACCAACATGTTCCTTCCACTTTTGTTTGAAATTTTTTAACCTTTCACCTATATTAAAAATTCCTAACTCTTTTCTTATACTTTCATTTGTTATTAGGTCTCCCATCGTACATTCCTTCACACTTCTTAAGAATTTCATTTCTGAAGCCTGTAGTTTACTCTGTTGCTTTTAGTTAACGTACAAGTCTCACTTCCGCATACTCGTATAGGTACAGCCATAACTTTGTAAAACGTTAATTTTATTTCTTTACCTATTTTGTTTCTAAACGTTCTATTAATTATTGCTTCACATACTCTTTGAAATATGCATACTTTATTGTCCACGTCATATTCCTTAACATAACCAACATCACTTCCCAAATAGTTAAAATGGCTCACCTGTTCTACACAACGGTTATTTACAGCTATGTTTGCTCTAGTCGGTTGTTTCCCTATGAATGCCATTATCTTTGTTTTTATAAAATAAATTTTCATATTATATTGTGCACAAATTTCATTAAGTTTAACAATAGATGTTTTCAGGGTAGACTCACTATTTTGAATAACCACCAAATCGTAGGCAAACAATAATATATTTAAAAAGCTGTTTGCTAGAGAAGGTAAAGTGTGATAATGTCGAGTAGCAGTTATTCCAAATTGAGACTTCAAGGGCAGGACTATTCTTTCTATCATAATTATTGTACAGATGATTACGTTCGATTCCAATCATCAGTTTATTTCTGCTGAGAAGTAGGTAGGTATACAGAAAAGTGGACTTAAGTATGATATAGGACCATCAAGACGTAAGTAAATGAAGTCATGTGCTGTCGGTATGAGCATTTATGAATAGGAAATTTGTGTTTCCTGTCCCGAGCCCTGACATATGGGTAACCTAAATGTGAGACAGTGAAATAAAGGGACTGTCAAGCAATTCTTTTAGCTACTATTTGTATGCATGGGGCTTCCCCTCTGGCACACACACACACTGCTGGTAATAAAGGACCCCCGAATAAAAATGGGCAAAATGACTTCGTCTCTTTCACACCATACAGCCCCTTAAGATGTTATTTTGATGGTGAATTATTTGCTCATTAGGAACGCGCTTCTGTCTTCTATCTTCTCCTATTTAAGCTGTAAATATTTCGTTATGTCCTCTGTCATGCCTCTGAAAAGAGGGGCGAATAAAGATAGGAGATATTTGCCTGCTGTTATTCAACTCCTAGTAGCTAGAGCAAAGTTGTTAGTAAACTGAGGCTCAAAGCTATTTATTAGATCCATTAACCAAGTGAAATAGCTATTATTCTTCCTATGATACGAGCTTTGTTTAGTAAGTCATGCCAACCCGTTGTATCTTCCGAATACAGACAGCACGTTGAGTACAATATATTGGGTGGAAATGGTACATGTTAGGAGGTGATTCTGCTGTTATTTCAACAATATAAAATAAATTAAGGAATTTTAATATTATTTAATTCACATGCAGAACGGTTAAGGCAAGTGTTATTTGTGTTTATTCATTTACTCAACGAAAGGCAACAATGCCTGTGTTGGTGACGGCAAACCTATGTTGGGAACAGTAAAGAAGTATACGAGTATAAATCAAAGTAAATGCAGGTTATAATTGTTGTTATAAAATATGTGAAAATTATTAATTTAATATTGGATCATCATATTATTATACAGTAGAAGTCAATAGTAACAAACTAACGAGTCACAAACAGGATACACATCTTATTCGTCAGATATAGGAAGTGATCACAGCCAAATTTTAAAAGATTCTCCTAATGTTGCGCTTTAACTGAATGTATGTTCTTAGGTAGAAGTTCAACCGTTTGACAGCATATTGGAAGTGGTGCATTAATTGTGTCTATTTCCGATACTCCTTAAGCGGTTGTTTCCTTAAAGCGAGTAGCCACACCTACCTGCCTACGTGTATAATAACTTGTACGTGCTTATTTTTGAAACTATCTTACGTTTGTATGGGTCAAGTTGTTGAGAAGTAGGTAAAATATCATTGAAAGCATATACATACTTGGTTGATGCAAGGCGATGCATATTGTACATTGTATTAATGGAGCAGTTTTGGAATATTTTCAGTTCATGTAACCATGTTTTAGTACGATACCAAATCGAAATATGTTTATAACGCCTTTTTGTAGTGTTTAACGCCCCCTTTTACTACATACGACACCGCAGATGGTGACACAGATGATACATGGAATGAAGATGGAGCACCGGTGGAATGAAATGGCGGGGATCGAACCTGGGCCACTTTGATGAGGAGCGAATGGTCTAACCACTCGGCCGTGTTTGTAACGTGGAATGAATCAATGCATAATAAACATTTTAATACTTTTTTGCCAAACTGGTATGACAAGGACTAACAAACAGTTTGATAACTGGCATGTATTGTTTTTCTGTCAGTTATGCCAAGGTGTTTATCCCAATTCAATTTATAATCTAGACTCAACACAAGCAGACTGTAGATATAAACCTCAAGTGACACAATTACTTTTAAAGGGGCATGAAAACAATGCTACGATTTTTTTTTCTGAAGAGTTTTCTCATTTAACACAATAAATTAGCCCAGCCAGACAACCAAGGTTTTCGAATCAGTTTGCATTTTCATTATTATCTCATTCTTTTGGGAACTCATATAACATAAAGCATAAATATTCTTTAAATGTTTAGCTTAGCTGCAACATTAATATATATTTAAAAAAAAAAAAAGGGATGGATGGATCTCAGCACAGAACCTTGAGGAACACCAAATTTGACATTAAGTTCCACTGAAATGTGCTCCTCTAAGCGAAACATGTTGTATTCTATTTTTAAGTTACATTCAACAATTCACTAACAAATTCCTATAATTTTGGCACAGTTAACAATAGTTTCTCGTCTACAGTTCAAAAGCCTTCTGTAAATCAATAAATAGCTCTACTGCTAACATATTATTGCCAAGTGCATTTTGTGTTGGTGTAATTGCATGTGAAGCAGCACTAGAATGCATGAAAATATGAGCTAAATAATTTTTGATGTGAATGACTAAGAAATGAGGGTAGTCTATCCTTAACAACCTGCTCTACTTTTGACAATATTTGCTAGTATGCTAAACGGAGTATAATTGTCAGGTTAACTTCTGTGTCCCCTTTTATAAACCCTTCATAAGCAGGAATAATCCACGCCACTTTACAGCCTTCTGGCATGCCAGGAGTAAATGAACATAAGCTGATCTGCTTCAACCATTTCTCTGGTTTCCTTTTTAGTGCGCCTATCGTGGAATGACGGAGTTGGAGGAGGAATGGGAATGGCATAATTGCGAGTTATGGATGCAGTCATTGTATTATTGATGTTGGCAAGGATAGGAAAAATTCCCCAAAGGAATATGATGTTGGATATAACAGTGGAACGTATTAGAAACCCATCTATAGGAAAAGGCCAAAAACTACCAATATTCCAAAAAATGAATTTTAGTGTTGTTAAATACTAAAAACGTTCTACTTTGGTTCTATGTAGCTTTTATAGCTGTACAGCCTTTTAAAGCTACTTATATGCCTGCATGTAAGCCTAACTTTCTATAAAACTGTAGTAAAAACTATAAATTTTGCCTAAAGTGAATTAAACAAGATTACAAAAGAGACATCAGAAATCCACAAATACTAAGCTGCAGAGGAGCAGAGAAAGATAAATAAGCCTTGTATATGGTCTAAATGCATTTTAAACAGCACAAAATAAAAAACTGCGTTATTTTAACGTTATACTTTTTAATCTCACTTTTTATGTTTTCATTGGTCGGCGCATTTTTATTTGTTGTGATGTTTCTAAACAATAAGCAAAGGAAATTCAACTCTCGTGTTTGACGCATATTTTCTGCTAAACTAATAGAATAATTAAACATTCATCGTTACAATTTGCTGATACACTCTTAATTATTTCATTATAAGCTATTATTTTAAAATAGCGCATGTGGAACAATTTTTCAAAAGAGATAATAAAAAATTAATATCTCGGGAATTAATTTTAATATATGTGAACTTTTGTGACAAGGATTATACATAAGCCAGTAATTCTTGTATTACTATTTCAAATGAGTCGAACTAAAATTGGGGATTTTTAGAAATTTTACAGGAGAGTACCCTTAAGGAGTTATTAAGATGCAGCTCGTATGTTAGCCAATCGGGCTTCTGAAGAAATTACTTATAAGCCAACTGGAGGCGAAGATATTGCACCTTCATCCCCTCGAAATATTTTGTTTATTAACGACGCTGTCAATTGCCAGGACCATAAGCAGCGCCGCCAGTGTGCCGGAATTTCATCCCGAAGGAGTTCTCTTCTGTGTCGGGTTTGAACCCGTGACGTTGGAATCACATTTCTATATAGAACTCTTGTAACGAATACAATATTTCCTGTAACCCAAATTAAGCATTGAGAAAATACTAAACTGCAAACCAAGGTGATGTTCTGTGCTTTGCACTACCACTATTGTATAATATCGAAGCTCATTTGTGAACTCCGAGATCACCCATTTGCAAAATGTGTGGGTTGGTTCATTCTGTAAATACTGGATTAGTTTATTCTAACGGGTTACTTCCTGAGGGCAAATTGTAATTTCGAGGCTAGAGTATATATCACAAGGAAAAGATTATTTAGAATTCTGGAACGCTATTAAATTGTTTGGTAAATCCTAGCTGTTTTACATTAAATGCCTAAATTAAATTTGTAGAGAAAGAAAATCCATTAGTTGGGACAGCTTTCCTATTTTAGGGTTGTCATTAACACACAATATGCTAATAAATCTGTAGAAAAAGACAATTTTAAATGTGAATAATATAGGATAAAAATCTGATGTGTTGCACTCACATGACTTTCTCTACTCGTGTACTAATCACTCTTACAAACTCTTATTCCTGTATCTTCTTCGTGTTAGTTAAGATAAACATTTGTACAAACTATCTTATTGATTATGTCTTTTGTAGGTACAAGGGGAATGTTAGAGAATACAGTAGGCTTTGTGTGATAGTCAAATCTTTTAAAGCTTTGAGATTCTGTTCTCTTTGCACTCTTAACATATTAAAAAATGAACAACAATGACCCATTTCACGAAAGTTTTAAGTTTTCCGAAACTCACACACATAACAAGGAATATGTCCGAAGTAGTTCACCATACAAGAAAATTTATTGAGACATAAATTGTGTATTTTAGCAAGATCTACACTTTTGTATAGTATGATTTGGTCTATCTCTAACGGTTTACCAGTTATACAAAAGTCATCCAGAGTAAATACGACTACAGGGGCTATAGCCAGAAAATTCAAGATATACATATCATTTGGCATAAAAATATCTCAAACATGACATTTTAATTAAAATCGTTGGAGCTATTTTCAAGAAAATCAAAATTTCGAAAACTTTTCCATGTAAAGGGTAGTTTAGGGTGGGGCTATTTTCTTCAAAATCTTCGTGTCGCACCCTTGAAAGACATTAAACTTAAATACCAATTTTGGTTTTTAAACTACTTTTCGTTTTTGAGTTATGCTGTTCACAGACCGACAGACATAGACTGACACACACACACACACACACACACACACACACACACACACACACACACACACACACACACACACACACACACACACACACACACACACACACACAAACACACACACACAAACACACACACACAAACACGCGCGCACTTTTTCTAAAAGTCCGTTTTTTGGATTCAGGGTGTCTCAAAACAAGTCCAACCGCCCCTCTTTCGCAGACGTTGGAGATCGCTGGTATACACACTTGAATGTTTGTTTATTATTTACAATTACTGAATCAAACATCTCTACTTGCAACCCGCCATTTAAGGTCAAAGTTTAGAGAGCGATAAATCCCACTGAAGTGGATGTACTGTATTTAACCCAGAAATTGACAAACACCTGAATAAATGCAGTAAACAACGGTCACCTATACCACAGAGCATTGTAAAAAATATGCGAGTCAGATCGAAATGTTCAACTCAGAAGTTGTTGCGTGGATTGTCTCAGGAATCAAGATACACTTTTAGCTTTTCAGCTAAACTTCCACCTTACTTTTTACTCTTAAGGAGCCAAAACTTAACAGGCCAGAATCAATAATTCTGGACAAGGTATGAGGAGTCGAATCTCACGCGAGACCCAACGACTATCCAAAGCTAGCCTGTTCGCTGTGGTTTACTCCACAAACTAAAGGACATGGTAGTTCAAACCTGGTTAACTTTTAACGTTCGAGGTTTCAAACAAAAGCGTATCTCATAGCAATCTACATGCTGCCATACAGAACACTTACTAGACAGGAGGGGAGAAGTCGTCAGTCAGTCATCCTAACATTGCGTGGCTTCAATCCGACTTTCTTGGAGACCTATTAGATGATAGACTGATGCATTGTATTACCCCCATGGTATTCACAATCAGACGTATCTCCCCATTCCCCTTCTCATCTTAACATAAGGCACCGTCATTTGTCTACGAGTTCTTTTCAGCCCGGCAAGAACTCCTTGCTGTGACTTCCGTTTCTCTCCGTTAAGAGCTTTTTAGTTCGAGGCCTCACTTGAACTCCTGTAATGTTATATACATAATAGGCGTGTACCTATGGGCGTACATAATGGAGCTGATGCGTGAGGAGAACATCTTTGTCGATGAGAGAGAGAGGGCGACTTGAACAATTCCTCCATGCGGTGTTTCAGTAGGGAAAGAGGAAATACACCTTTGTCTGAAAGATCTCCCCTATAACTTCCAGGCAGTCCGTATTGCTTCCGATATGTCTCTGGACATAGCCTTCAACGGATGATGTTTAAAGGTCTTGGGCATAGTGCAAGAACCCGCGTAGGTCCAGCAGCAGACCCTGAAATCCATATTGGGAAGACCATATCATCATCGTCATCATTATAATCATCTAAAGTGGCTATAACAAGTTCACTTAATGCATTTTAAGCTTGAAGTATTGGCCTGGGTGAATTTCAATGAACAGACAATGAAGTCCACATTAATGTTATTGAATGTGGAAGACCACAATTCATGGCTTCTTCCATGAAAATGTAGAGCTCATTTAAATAATCCAGTCAGTTAATTTGTTCTCGCATTTAACCACGAAATATATACCGCTCTGATTTAAGTTTCCACTCTTCCGGTGCGGTATATACGATACAATTCTTCTACTTATTATTCTTCACGTAGGCTCATAAACAATTGCATCACAATACTAAATTAACCCTTTTCACACTCTGGACCAAAATCTACCACCTATACTAGTATAAATACCCTACCAGGTACTCTGTACTAATATTATAAAAACAGAGTATTTGTGTATGGGTGTTTGTATATGGGGTAATCAGGGAAACCATTCAATCAATTCAATTTGTATAATTCGTTCACCGTTGAAAAGCACTTTCTTCGAGAAGAACATAGGTCTATAAGGTAGCTTATAATTCCGATCCCTAAAAGGAGAAAAAGCGGATATTAACATACTGACGTCATACAAGTATTTACTTGCAAACATGGCTTTGAATTCTTTCAGAATGCCCGTGTAGTAGAGTATTTCCACCACATAGCATGCAGGTAAAAATGGGTTAAAGCTGCTGATGTTTCCAACAAGAATAGGTGGTCATTATTTAGTCCCTAAGAAAACAGAAGGTAAAGCAACCTATAGATAATCGGACTTGCTTATAACGGCTATATGCATGCAATAAATACGCCAGAACCTTCTATGAAAGCAAATCTAAGGACATTTTGTTTCTTTGTTTTTTCATTTCCTCTATGTTTTAATCTACTTTATTACCAGTGTTTGCCAATTAATTAGAACCGGAACTGAAAATCTCAGTGCTACAGCCGGGATTTGAACCACAGACCCTCCGCTTACTAGGCGGGTGTTCTAACCATTAAGTTACTGTGACAACCTGCTAGAATAACAAGCCCGGGACTAGCATACTAAGTTGCCACTGGGGTAATTGTCTCTGATGTGAGACTCCCTTTGTGGTTCACCGGGGGATATACGAATTGGTTGGAGAATTCAATGTCATTCTGGGATACGATAATTTGAAATATGCAAACACAGGCAGTGTATGTTCTACAGTAGATCATATCGCCATGCTGTAGTTGTTCATTCACCCGACTGTATGCTTGTAGTGGTCACCTGATCTTGCCCCCTTCCATATATGTGACTCATAGCAACGGCTATTTACATTTTGTGCGACGGATTTATACTTTGCAGACAACCTGAAGCAAACTGCTTGCCTGATTGTTAGAAATACCACGAAGCTTTCTGAAATTAGGGCTATAACGGGTCGCAGGGGAAGATTTGCCTTTAAAACTTCAGACCATCAATGTCCAATGTTTGCGAAAGAGGGCAGATTGGATTTACTTCCTTCCACTATAAGCGGACATTGCCATTCTTTAACACTCAGACATGCATTGTGATGCAGTGGCGGGTTAGTTACATGTTACGAAAGCATTTTCAAATCTTATACGATAAACTTCTGTTCATTAGTGACTGCTTTGGTACTGCTCATGTTTAAGAAGTCTATCAATATTTGGCGACAAAGTCAAAGTGCATAGTCTTAGAAGATCCACCAAGTGATCGTCGCGTAACATATTGCGGTACAGACTTTTAGTACAGATCAATTTGGAGAAAGTCTGTTCACAAATACATGTAGAGCTATACTCAGTCTTATACGAACTATTCTTGCAAATGCTCATTTTTCTATCTACTTCATTTCAATCAACATTCGCATTTTCAGAAAGTATCTTATTGCTAATTTTCTTGTAGGTGCAAGGGGAATATGGGAATAAAGTAGGCTTTAAGCGACAGTCAAATGTTCTAAGAGGTGGTTGCTACGTCATACCTTTGAAATTCCGTTGTCTTGGCAAGCACAAGAGATAAAAAACTTTATGCAAAAATCATTTAGAATGAAGAAGTCTTCTGAGAACATTCCCAGAAAACTCAAGTTATGACTTAGAAACGGCCATGCTTGTGTCCGTCAGTGGATCCTGACTGATTGTGAGTCTATACGCCACAGGCATGATTCATCCTCCGAATGAAAGAGGAGGTGGGGAATAACACTAATTACGTAAGCGTCTCCAAAGAGACTAGATTGGGCATCACTGCTTTAGACTATCCTATAGTTTCCTAGGGAAGTCTTGTAAGGATAAGTGAAATTACTTCGTGATTCGAAGTTTAAGAAGCCACGCGTAAGCCCGCTAGTCATTTCAGAAGGAGAGAAGGGTTTCTTGCATGAACTGTGCCTAGGTATATCTAGGCCAGCTGTAAAATGATTGATAGTGGCCAGAGAATTTCCTGATATGCATCAGATATCTTTACCGCTTTTCTTCCACGCTTCGTGTACAGTTTTACTTTAAAAGCTTTTGATATTGTCACGAAATTGTAAGACAAACCTTTTTATAGCTACGTTAAGTTTAATTCAGACAGTTATAAGTTGACTATGCTTTTTTTTAACTATAAACCTAATACCTTTTAAACATTTAGCCTCAATTAAGAAATGTTATTTTAAAACTAAGGGACAAAAACAACAAAGGGACAAAAAACAAAGGGACTGTCTACTCTGACCCTGTGTATTATTATTGTTTTGCCACGTCGGTACGCGAACAGAGGTGGATTATGTACTGCCACGAACTAAGGATCGATTAAAAGGCTTATTATAATTTTTTTAATCAGAAATGATGTTATTAACACCATAAGATTCAAAATAGCAGAAGAATTTCTTACCACCCTAAAATTTTACTTAGCCATCTTCAACAGTTTGTGATAAAACGGGCCATTTAAACTAGAAAGTATAATTCACAGAAACAGCTGTTCAAAAGAAGAATGGAGTAAAAACTCCCGTATATTTGCTAAGAAATGAAATAAATGGTTTGAGCACATAATGATGCCAGATTTAGTAATAGTATCAATTTGTAGTGCAAACGTTAACATAAAAGATTCGTTATGATTTGCATGTGTACTTCAAAGTGTATTGGCATTTTTTCCGTATGAATTTGCGCAGAATTCTCAGCACAAAGTAGCAGATGCGAAACAATTGTAAAAACTATATTTAAAACATAAATACTGCGCCTACAATGATAAAATACAATTCAAATTTAAGAGAAATTCCAGCTGATAACATTTCATAGCAAATTAAAAATGTAATTCTTTGTAATTTTTCCCGTTTTCTTGCAAGGTTGCAGGGTTAGGCGGCGTAGACGGTGATGTGCGACGGATTTAAGGGGAGACTGCTTTTTATGATTTTATTATAATAATTTCTTTCCCAGCATGCCCCATTACTGTGGTAATATTGCATACATTACTTAACCTATTTACCTGGTATATATACATAATCACATCTCTACGTACATGTTAATGAAGTTTTCATTTTCTAACACGTTATCATAATCTTTTCTTATACATTTCATAAAATGTTTTATGTACGACCTTTGCACGACGTCTCTCGGTGACACTGGCCATGTTCCCGTGGGGATATAGTAGACAGTGTGGCCAATATTACTCAATCTAGAAGCGATACCGCATGTCATGGGAAGACTGTGGTTCAGTTCTCGACTATGACATTGAACTTTTCAGTCTGGTTCTACCTTTTCAGAAACAGTACAGTATTAAACACGTACATTTGGTTACTGCGTACTAATAAAATGAGAAAAAAAGAAAGAAAAAGAAAAAAAAACAGGGAACAATGCACATTCAGTAAATAAATAGAAATGAAATAAGATTACAAACGTAACTTTAAATATATACAGTGCTACCAACATCCCCACTCTTCCGTTATCCATAACAATTAACAACCGTTGGCGAATCTTGGCTAATTTATGACACCCAGCGTCCGAAAAGCCTTCATTTCTCTGCTGAAGTCCAAAAATTGTGGTGGTAAACATTGCTTTCTAAAGCGTTCTGTTTTTCTGCACATTGAAGTAAATAACGAAAATAAAATTGCTATTTTGGAGAAAATTAGCGAGGAATGAACTAACAGCTACATTGTCATATGTCTGCTATAGCTTGTGCCTGTTACATGCTGAAGGTGATGTCCAATATATTACTCTGACAAATCCATTGTTAAAGGACTCATTCTTCCAAACCTTTCATCGTATTCATAAATGGATGTGATCATTAATCCTGAGCCTAAAATATATGTATTATATGTTCCCCTTCCTGATTATATTTAAATATCTGGAACTGTTAGTAAATGGAATTATATGTGATTTTCAGTGATATTTGTGATCTTATAAAAAAACTTCTGCTTTGCTTTGGCTAAAATATTATTAAATATAGTTATAAACCTCAACCCAATTTTAAATAAACTATTTTTACAAATACATTTCACAAGTGTGTGAAATTACTGTTTGATTGTGAAAAAGAACACTGGTATATTCTATAAAATCTCATTTGTAAGCATTTAAGCTTGTTTGTAAAGTTCAGCTTTACAAACCTCTATTGTGAAACGGAGGTTTGTAAATTACGAATAAAGTTTAAAATTTACAAGAATTGTAAACATTGTGAAACAGTCCTCAAGAAGATGGGTTGGTGGAATTACAATTCATTTTGAAAACAATTGGCAATTATGGTAGTGCATTCTTATTCTACAATAAGGCAAGACCTCATGTATCTATTCTGCCAACCTATTAGAACTATTTTATAACCAATTTAAGGAAATGATAAGGAAGAGCAAAAGCACATTAAACGTAACTTAATGAATGTATGAAAATTAAGAAATCCACAGCTTTATCCCAATTGTTTTGACTATTTTTTACCTTACACCCACAGCATAAAACACGTACTGAACAGAAACATTAACGAGTTATGTTAAACTATTGTTAATATATTAATTTTTATTCATAATTAATCGCTTCTTCCACATGGTAGTATATCCATCGCTCCTTAATTTTCAATTTTAGCCTAGTATAAGAACAAAGTAATTGTATCCCAGGCATTTTTCAATTTGGTTAGATTCAGAAATTTATGTATACAATTATTGAATTCTTAAATTTTTCAATGTGACTTATAGAATTTCAACTCAACTACTTAATACTTTTAATTAGTGCAGAGCAATTATTAAATATATAATTTCCGAAATTCTGCTGAAAATTTAAAGGTAGTAAGTTCTAAATTAAGATGGAAGGAGATTTTTGAATAGAGAAAAATGCTGAAATTTTGAATACAGAAAAGGCAGACTTTACCTTAGTGTTTTATCTGAATGGCCATTTGTGCTTTTAAAATTTTTTATATTAAAAACAATTGCGTAGCATTACAGAAAAATTTATAGAATTAAAAACGTGAAAACAAAAAATTCGAAAATGTTCACATTTTTTTGCCAAGTTGCGTTAATATAGGTAGTTCTCGTGGTCAGAACATGCGGTATTACGAAGCCAAGTAAATAATGATTCTAGAAGCACTCATACTTATGTTTTGTTATTAAGTTTTACTGTTTTTATCTACAGAGAATGTCTGGGTAAAGTGGATCGCCTCGAAGAAGTCGGTACAGAATATTTCCGAAAAAATAACACATTTGCACCAATTAGAGGTTATGCACACCTATTGGCAAATAGCAATAGAACTGCGGTGTTAGTGACGTATTTTGAAGAAGAGAAGCTAATGACTGCAGCAACTGTTTTCTATAAATTACTAACGGCTTCATCCAGAGTGTGAGAAGCGGAACATATTTAATGCAGCCAGTTGGTGTAGAAGCGACGGTAAATGGGCAAAACCTAGATTTTTAGATTTTCTGCCTAATATTTGAAACTATTTTTGGGAACATTTTTCAAACTGAGTGAGTCACGTTACAATTTGAATACCACTTACCATGGATTAGCATTAGGTCCTGAACTTTCTCCATTACAACGTTTGTGATCCCTGCCTACACTAATAATAGCCATTAGTGTGAAGCTTTATGGACAGTCTCCCCGGCATACACCCTTAATGAACTCCTTTACATAATATTTGTTCTAAGATACGTATCCATAACATTTTTACTGAGCTGTGGAATTCAAGCATGCGCCTAGCCTATACTAGAAGAAAGCAAACTACAAAACAAAAAATTCCTATGTTGTATGTATTTGTAGCAAACTGCTCATGATTGTAAATATAATACCTCATGAGAACAAATTAAAATAAATTAATATTTATTTGGAAATTGCTGACATTAAACCCAAAAAATATATAATATGGAAGCTACTTCCCTTGTAGACGTGGTGAAATTATTAGACTCAACATTACAATTTGCATAGTTATTGAAAATGTGTTTGCGTAACTTAAATGATTATTATAGTTGAAATTATTATACTATAAAAATGAAAAAAAAAAAAAAAAAAAAAAAAAACTCTTACTGCTTTTACCCTGACTAAGAAATTTTAATTTTTTGTGTATGTTGTATAAATGTTGCGCAAAATTACTACATTGCAGTGTATAAGTTTATTAATGTTTCTATAATGATAGAGTTTGTATAAATTTCGGTTGAGGGATTATTTGATATAATAGCCTACTTACATCAGTGTAATAATAATTGCTTGACCATTAATATTGTGATGAAAGAATCGCGCAGAGATTTGTAAAATCATATCTATAGGTATTGTGATAAGTATAAAACTATTTTATTGTTTGCTACTGCACTCATATGAAAAATGCTGAAGGATTACACATTGACGCCTTAAATGGGTAGCAAGGTATGTTTCATTTTAAAGTATGCTAACTAATGGAAGATATAATTTCCGAGGTTTGGTCTTATAATTATGTTTTATATATGATATACATTATAATTTACCCACGACTGAAAAGCAGCAAATTATAACCTATTTTAGCTCACCTGTATGCGGGGGTAATTCGAGGCAAGAAAAGTAATCAATATTTTAATAAATAACGACAAAAACAACAACAACAACAACAACAACAACAACAATAATAATAATAATAATAATAATAATAATAATAATAATAATAATAATAATAATAATAATAATAATAATAATAATAATAATAATAATAATAATAATAATAATAATAATAATAATAATAATAATAATAATAATAATAATAATAATAATAATAATAATAATAATAATAATAATAATAATAATAATAATAATAATAATAATAATAATAATAATAATAATAATAATAATAATAATAATAATAATAATAATAATAATAATAATAATAATAATAACAAAACCTGGTGACATGAGAGCCCTGACGAACCATGGCAGCTTTTAGTCGTTATGCGATGTCACTATGCATCTCTCCGTGGGTTCCCTAGACCAACAGATTGCTCCTCCAACTCACCGTCACAATAAATTATGAGGGAATAACGGTCGTATTTATGGGCCGAAAAATCACACCCACGAGCAGTCCCTGACTTGGTACCGCAACACTACGTTTCACAGTACTACGCCTCGAAGCACGACTACATCATCATCACCCAAAAATTATATGCCCAGATTTCACCTGTAAAAATGTATTGGGGCCACCTGAAAAAAATATAAAAAGATCTATGTGTGCACAGTATAATTGAGAAATAAGAAGTCGGTTAAAAACCAAAGTATTTGAATTCAGTATCTTCCAACTATGCAACGCTAGGATTTTCAAGAAAATCCCTCCACAAACTACCTTTTACATGAAATATTGGTCAAATTTTTCGATTTTCTTAAAAATTGCTCTCACGTTTTTCTTTAAAATATTATGTGTTTAAGATATTTTAATGACAACTGTAACGTATATCTTAAATATTCTTGGAATAGCCTATGAAGTCCTATTCATTCTCCTTGACTTTTGCATAACTGGTAAACCGTAAGTGAACAACCCAAAAATTACAGATCGCGTTGAAGCACACAATAATTGGTGTAATATTGTCTTTTTCCTTATTTTTATCTTATTTATATTCTTTATTTTTATTGAATTTTTTTGTGGACCGATGTTATTTGTTTGAATCGTGAAATACTTATACTTTACTCATATAGAAATAAGCAATTGTCTCTGTTTATTCCTTGGTCATGCAAAGAGAACAGTTTCTAAGCCATCACATAGCGACCATTTCTTAAAAGATTTGACTCGCCTAGAGCTCATTGATTCCCGTATTCCCCTGGTACCTACAGGGAAACTAGCAATAAGATCATTCCTGCAAATATTTGTCTTGATTATTACTTGTGTGAAGCAGATAGAGGGATAAGCGTTTGTAAGAATAGTTTCTACAAGAGTAGGGAAGGTCATGTGAACGCAACATTTCCTTTTTGGTTGTTACAGCCGTTGTTGATACATTGAAACCACAGGTGCTGAACACTGATGATAATTGAAATTATTATTGCGAAGGAGAATTTGGAAAGGGAAGGCCCTAGGCCGAAATTTAGAGTACCTACCATTTGCCAGTTATGTATGGTGTCTGAGTAAAACTTAGGGAAATCCTCAGCTAGGACACCCGCGGACCTCCTGTACACGAGTCCAAAGCTTAACGACCTCGACCACCCCAGGCCAGCGACACAGAGTATAAATGGAAATCGTACGCACTACCGGTGTTTCCTCGTGACAGAAACACGGCTGCGGAGAAGCAACATATCTCTGTTGATGGCAGGAGTGCATGGGAAAATGTAGAGGAAGAATTTTGCCACGTTTCCTTCCGCCATCTTGCAAGTAATCAGCGTTTCTTATTGACTCCAGCCGAGTATGCTGCAACACCGGACACAGTTCCTTGCTTTCCAAAATAGTTACACTAGATAAGGCGGTTAATATCTGTGGAGCAGGATATGTTTTCTTTCCCAGGCGCTATTATTGCTTCTGTCTCTCTCTTACAGCATACAAATGCAATTAGCGAAGATTTTCTCTGAGCTTTAGTTGCCCGGAACCGGAACAATGGTCGCCGGGAAGTGGGAGACTAGAAGGGATGTGCCAATTAACACTTCTCTTTATAAGACACTTTCTGGTATTCATGCAATAACTGCCCAGTGTCCCAAATTAAGAGCAGGTGCTACTCGAAGATACAAACCCTTAAGCATTAAGAGAAATCGAGTTCACTTCTCAAAGTTTTCTGATTGGTACTTCGCATCCAAACCGCTCCCCAATTTAGTACCACTAAACCAAAACACAAATCACTCATTACGGACTAGGAAGTTCAAAACGCACAAACTGGCTAAAAGACGTTTAAAAATACATAAAAATATAAAAAGGACCTAAAGCTGGAATAAGAGACATAAAGGGGTAGTAAAAATGTATTACTAATTTCAGTTGCAATTACATATGTAATGCATATGTTTGAAAATACAGTATTCAAATGGTACGCAACAGAGTGACAAAGACGACATTAAGGGACGGTGGGACCGAAAAATGACCGAAAAATTATCATATTGACGATTTTTAGATTTATTCACACAAATGTTCCCCAGCCTTCAGCCATCGGTTGGCAGTGAAATTTTTTTTAAATTCCGCCATTGTCTTCCAGGTCTAGTGCAGGCTTTAAATGCTATATGCGATGCATTTAAACGCTCCTTTTATGCTTAAATTTTCGGTAGTATTTGAACAGAATATGGACAAAAAAGGGGCTCAAAAACAACAAAATTCAGCAGGGAATGGTTAAGCTATGAATTTAAGCAGATAGACTACTAGATAAAAGGGGAAGGTGTGACGAATAGGCAATCTGACTCATAATTATGATACATGTGTGTAGAAAATATTTTTTTTCTCGATTTTACATTTTTAAAACACTGTGTGCTCCTTGCGCATTATGTTTTGTTCTATGCTCGCAGAATTCTTCCAGCATGTGCTACATTTATGCGACTTCAACTTCAGGCTTTGGTTTCAAAATTTAAAAATTTGTTTAGCTTTAAAAAAATTAAATACACAAAAGAAGTTTAATTTTCAAAGTCCATCAAAGCAAAGACATTAATTGTCTTAAAAGTAATTATTTTTCTTCGTGCCAGATATTGATGGTGTTTGTTGGGCAATTAAAGTCAATAAAATAATACAACTGTTGTGATATTTTAGTTTTTGATGCACAGGGGATATTTTGAATATTAAGATATTAGAAGCAATAAGCCAATAAGAAACAATAAAACAGATTGTGTTGGAACTTTGTGTTCTAGTTTATAACAAAAACCCTTAAGTGTATAAAGTATTGATTACATACCTATAAAATATAGAACATTCAAATTTCAATCCCAGGGGCCCTTAAAGAAATGCTTCTTGTGATTCGGGAACAAATGGGAATTTTGGAGAAAGAAATTAAAATAGGCATATGATTTTCTTTTCTCTGCGGCCGGGAGGCTGTTCTCGAATCTTTCTCGTGCTCAATATGCTGCTGAACGCAGAACCATTTTTCAGCACTAACTTTCACATCCCAATATTTGCAGGAAAGAATACTTCCATCAGCAGAAAATACCTCAGCTCCAAATTCAGACACAAGTTGTCGAAAAAAAAAAAAAAAAAAAAAAAAGTTTTATATGGCATATTTACGGTCAAGATTTCTTTCGCAAACGTGAAATTTCGGTCAAACGTCAGGAGAATACAACCTACCCACTCCTATCCTCTGGTCAAGGTCATTGTCACAATGCTGGTAAAAAATAATAGGACATTTAAAAAAGGTTCAGTAGTTTCTGGCAGGATATATACATTTCCTCTTCTGGTGCTAATAGCATGAATACAGTAGAAACGGTCCTCTCAACTATAGGTGGTAGCAGTTCGTATTAGATAACAGAAACTGAAATTCAGATTAGACTCTGTTGGACAGGAAAAAGATAGTCAAAGAAAAGATAAAGTTGCCGAAAGTCCATTAAGTGTAACAAACAGGCTAAAGAACGACATTTAAGACAAAGAATTTAGAAAAAGGCAGAAAAGGACAAAATATGTCCACCGTTTTCTGACCTGTAAAGACCCATAAAAGCATATATTATGTTGGGCTTCGTCTTCAGACGCTAGGGCCAAAAAAAAAAAAAAAAAAAAAAAAAAAAAAAAAAAAAAAAAAAAAAAAAAAATTAGAAATTAGACCTCATTACTTACATTATTTTACCCGATTAACGTATGCTTCCTTGTTACAGCGCAAGTTTAGAAGTGAGAACATAATCTGTAATAAAATATACGTTGAACAGTTTTAATTAAATAATACTGCGGTAACATACATTTTATGGACTTAGGGGAAAATGTAATAATTGCCTATACGTGCCAGCTTAGGTATTATGTTACACAAGCTTTACATAGGCTTATTTCAAACTATGGATTATTTATTATTATTAATTTATTTATGTAAACTTCCAGCTCCTGCCACCTCTACGTCGTAAATTGTACGCTTTTAATTTACACATATTCCAAAATTCCCTTTGAGATCACATATTCTGCTGCAATAGACAATAAAATCACAGTACAAAAAAGAAAACCATAGGAACCACAAGTTTGGATGCTATTAAAACTTTCACTTGCATTTTGGATTTAACTAAAATCCCAGGAAAAAATAGTTTCAGCGCTGATGTTCGAAACTCACGTGACATGCACGTTGCACTGAGTGAAGAAGACATGGAGGGGACAGAGGAAAGAATGGAAGATCAGAATGTCAAAGGAGAGAAGGGGAGAAAGTGAAAGTGACAACGGGGGAGACATGGAAAAACAGTGAGAAATTGGAAGAGAGAGGAAAGGGGAGTGAGAAACAATGAGGAAGTGAAAGCGGGAGTGACACAGGATAGAATTTTCACAGTTAAAGGGAATAATGCTAGCAGAACTCCGAGTTTGCTAGTAGATGCGCATTTCTCCTCTTGAAACCATATTCAAAAGTCTGTACGTAAGCTCTGTTAGTAATTTTACTAACACTTTACAAAAGTGTATCAAAACTCAGAAGCAAATGTTTTAAAAATAAATTGTAAATACCCAAAACTAGTAGGCTTGCAGATATGGATTCATGCAAGTAACTGTTGTCATATTTTGTGTGTGCATGCCAAAAGTAAAACATTTAAATTAATGAATGTAAAACAATAGGAAACCACATGTAATTCCTCTGTTAAGGCTTCCCGGTACAGAAATAATTTCTTACTTCTAAAAATGGCAACAAGTTTAGCTGAAAGGGTAAAGTGGGACTGAAAAATTGAATGCCATGACCGGGATTTGGACCACGGATCTACTGGTTACCGTCCGGCTGCTCTAGGCACTAAACTATCATGGCCAACGTGCCGAAATTACATTAAATTCACACGGCTATTGTGTGAAAGAACGTTAATTACGTTAATTGACCTTATAGATGGCTAAACTAGAAGCCCAGGATTTAAAGCACTTATACGTTGAAAGTCGCCATTAAGCTATGTTATCCTAGAGTAAATTGGGATCTCCTTGTGTGGCTTACCGGGAATAATGCGAGTGACTTAGAGAATTTAATGTCATATCAGCACGTTGGCCATGATAGCTTAGTGTTTAGAGCAGCCGGGCGGTAACCGGTAGATCCGTGGTTCAAATCCCGGTCATGGCATTCAATTCTTCAGTCTCAATTTACCCTTTCCAATCATGTCCTACACACGGCTATTGTGTGAAAGAACATTAATTACAAGTTTAGCTGAAAGTTTTACCGAACGTTGATTCAGAAATCATTTTCCATAGCACTATGCACGTAACATCCAAAGAAAATAATTTTCGGAAAAGGAAAGTCGTGTCTCACGTGAAATACCGCACTGAGGTTTGGAAAATGTAAAACGTTAAAATTTAGCAAATTATTCTTTGAGTAATAGCGCCTTGAAATCAAAGTTCAAAATTTGTGTACCATTAACCTTTTCTAAAAATCAATCATCTATAGAATTATTAAAATTCTAATACAAAACTATACTTGATATCAAGAAAAGGATCTTAAAATACCACCAACCTCTACAAAACGCATATTGAAAGTGTGAAAATAACTGATTAAAAACTACACCATGTGGGGTATTTCAAATGGAAAAAATGTAAGAAAAGAAAAACACGAGAAAACGAAGTTTTAAAACAGCGATATCCAACATTTGCGAAAGAGGAGCGGTTGGATTTACCTCCTTCCACTGTACGCGGACATTGCCATTCTTTAACACTCGGACGTGCATTGTGCTGCAGTGGCGGGTTAGTTATATGTACGTTGAGTTTGATTTACGAAGGCACTTTCAAATCTTATGCGAAAAACATCTGTTCATTAGTGACTTCTTTGGTACTGCTTACGTTGAAGAAGTCTATCAATATTTGGTGACAAATTCGAAGTGCAGCCTTAGAATATCCACCAAGTGATCGTCGCGTAACATATTGCGATACAGACTTTTAGTATAGTTCAATTTGGAGAAACTCTGTTCGTAAATATATGTAGAACTATACTCATTCTAATACAAATTATTTTTGCAAATGCTTATTTCCCTCTCTACTTAATGTTAATCGACATAAGCATTTTCAGAAAGTAACTGATTGCTAATTTTCTTGTAGGTGAAAGGGGGATATGGGAATACGGTAGGCTTCAGGCGTTAGAGCTTTAAGAGCTAGCTGTTATGCGATGCCTTTGAAATTCCGTTCTCTTTGCAAGGCAAAGAGATAAAAATACAAACAGCATATTCCTATTTGAGAGAAGTATAAGTATTGGCATATTCAAACAAATAATAAAGAATGTCTCGGAAATGGCTCACTCAAAACAGAAAAAGCATTTGACATAATTTGTGTGTTTTAACGAGACCCACATGTTTATTAAGTAAGCTTTTGTCTGTCTCTTGCTGTTTACCATTTATGCAAAAACCATTCAGAATGAAGAGGTCTTCTGAGAACTTTCCCAGAGAATCCAAGGTATGACTTATAAACTGCCATGGAATCGCCCGTTTGTGTCCATCAGTGGATAATGACTGCTTGTGAGTCTAAACGCTACAGGTGTAATTCACCCTTCGACTGAAAGAGGAAGCAACTAATTACAAAAGCGTTTCCAAAGAGACAAGGTTCGGCATTACTGTTTTAAAATTTCACATTAAATGGTCAGAAACGCAAATGAGTCCTGAGTAACATTTTTAGTAATTTTTCCATTCAAGTTTTTTGTTCTCAAACAGTCAATATCGAGCGCTCTAAATACTGGATGTACAAGAATCCGCCCAATTACAAGTGACCAATTACAAGGCGTCAATTCTGTATCACGCCGGCGCTAGCGAGCTAGCGAGCTAAGCAAGGTCAGTGACGGAATATATGACAAAGTGTCATGTTGGCCCCTAAAGCGAGTCTGGATACAGAACTCAAAGGTGTCATAAAACATGCATTCACGAATATATATGGTAAGTGAGTATTTAAACATGCTAAGCTAATTGTGTCTCTGTACTTAAACACACACGAGAACCTAGTTAAATCTAAACGAGTTACACGATTTAACTTAATAAACTGGCAACATAATCTATTCATGCACCAATTTCCATTGTGCGACGAAACTCTTGTCTTTTTCACCGACGTCACTAGGAGTGATGGATGAGGCTACGACGAAGCTGGGGTGGGGGATATAAAGACTCACTTCCGGCACATTGTCTCTCCCCAAGGTTAGGGGTAGCTGCAGCAACAAGGAAGGTGACGGGGTTGGCTGACCCCCGGGGTAGACCCTCTCTCTTGACACGGTAATTATCATGTAACGCGTTTCAACAGTGTGGAGATGACGGGACTTCGCTCTAAGATATTACTACCATCACCGACGGCAACCCGGGACGATGGACAACTGCAAAGACATTGCAATTCTACGTCAAAACCTTCTCCAGCAGTATTCGTCAGTGCATACAAATTAACAAACACTTCTATTTCCATGTGCTATAACTACTGGGCTATAAGACTCCAGTTTTATCATTTTGGTAGCAATTTTTTACGTATTTGTATAATAGCTTTTATGCAATACTGTCATTTCAAACAGGTTGTTACTGTGTGCAATGTCGTGCCTAATTGGCTCATGGCATGCGTGCCAATAACAATGACGTATTACTGGTAACCCAAGCTGCTGTGGTTTATAAAGCAAATACGAAGCCGTGTTGTAGTACTTCTTTTGCCTGAGCGACAAAAATTAATGAACCAGTAAGTTATTAAATATTGTGACGCCGGCTGCCACGCACCACAAAGGACGGTCGGGATAAGCTACCTCACACTACATACCAGGCGCGGCACATATCAAAGGCACTCAAGGTCGAGCTGCCCCACACCACTCACGCGGGCAAACGCGTGACAACAATCACAGCGGCAGAACCAAAGGGGGTTTTCGAGATTATTCGAGAAGTTTCCGGTGGCCGGCGTATTTGTAGAGGTTCCAGAAAAGGAGGTTCGAGAAAGGTCCGTGTTGCTTAATCGTTATATAAGGAGGCGAGGCGTTGAAAGGAGCAATAGCTAGTGACAGACATGAGTTGTCCCAGCAATCAATTGTTAGTGTGTGTGTGGGGGGGGGGGGGGGGGGGGGAGGAGCTGCGGGTATACGGTGGTCGTGAGAGAACCGTCACGTGGGAAGAAAGATAGCAAAGCAGTTAAGGAATGTTGAGAGATCGTATCTTCAGAGTTAGTTTTTGTAACACAAAGAGAGGCCCGAAGAACAGAAAATAGTGCGTTAGGATAGAAGATAACAGTTGTGAGTTGTGAGTTGTAATATCATGAGGAACTGAAGACTGTGTTAACGGCAGTAAAAGAGCAGTGCATCTGTGCAAACGTTTTTGGAGGAGAATAAAGGCAAAACTGGACTTATGCTATTTTGTTACAATATAAATAATTGGGATCTGAATTTGAAATTACCATGGTGTGCTGACAATAGGCTACATCACAGTCCGCAACAGCTGCTCACTTCACTCCATGTAAATGACTGTCCTGCATATCGTTTCAGCACGCAAGGTAACAAATGACATGCAGGGAGAGAAGTCAAGGTCTCATTTACAAACATACGAAGACGCTCTCACTTATGCACCTAAGGATTCCGAATTACTTCAAGATTTATTTCATAAAGTGTATAATGCTAAGATTGGATAAAATGGTGTTTCCAACTCATGGTTAATCTTCATATGACACTCATAAAATGTCCCAATCATGCCGTACGTATGACAATCCTCAGTCGTACCGTTCAAGATTATCCACTTGTCGCATAAATTACCATTATAATATTATTCCCATTCTTCTGCAGTATATGATAATGATAACGATAATAATAACGGTAACGATGACGATAATAATAATAATAATAATAATAATAATAATAATAATAATAATAATAATAATAATAATAATAATAATAATAATAATAATAATAATAATAATAATAATAATAATAATAGTAATAATAGTAATAATAACAATAACAACAATAACAAAAATAACAATAACAATAGTAATAACAATAGTAATAATAGTAATAGTAATAATAGTAATAGTAATAATAGTAATAATAGTAATAGTAATAATAATAATAATAATAATAATAATAATAATAATAATAATAATAATAATAATAATAATAATAATAATAATAATAATAATAATAATAATAATAATAATAATAATAATAATAATAATAATAATAATAATAATAATAATAATAATAATAATAATAATAATAATAATAATAATAATAATAATAATAATAATAATAATAATAATAATAATAATAATAATAATAATAATAATAATAATAATAATAATAATAATAATAATAAAATGCACAAAATTAAGGGGACTAGGTAGTGATTCGTACACGATTTCAGTATTTCAAAACATAACTTTAGTTGAGGATATCTAAGCTTCTACTGCTCAGATCAAAATTTAATTTGGGATGAATATTTAGTGATTCATTGTGATTACATATAGAGAACGTCAAAACAATTATTTAAAATGGCCATGTAATAAGCCAAAAATTGATAACATGTTGTTGAAAAAATGTAATATATAATATATAATTTACTTAAATATCTCTGATATCTCTGACTAAGAAATTCAAAAGAAAAAATATTTAACTTTTGTTAAAAAAAAAAAAAGGTAATTTTTTTTGCACAATTTTTTTTAATATTCTGTTTTGGATATTTCCAATAAAAATGGATTACGTTTGTAGAGTACATGCTTCTGGAACTACTGTAAAATTTTCATTCAAATAGGTTCAGTGGATTTGAAAAAAAAATGTACCTGAGTTTGAAAAATGTCAAGTTACAGAAAACATCTCTGAAGCCCTCTTTACCCAGCACACCGCCATATTTAAGTGGGGTAATTTAAAGCCTTAAATGTGCCGGTACCCTTACAATATATATATATATCATTTTGAAGAGGAAGGTTTCTACTTTTTTTAAAGATGAAAAACAAAAAATTGACTTTTTGAGCCTAAATCACTACCCGGTCCCCTTAAACCAAATCATGTAAGTTTCTAAACCAGTAATACACCTGAATGAAATCATAGAACATACCCCAATATTTTGTTCTCTCAATCCCGTCGTGCTGTCGTTATAATTAATATTGCACTTACAGAAATAGTTTTCAGCGCCTGCGCTATAGATAGGATCCCGAAATAAGTAATTGCAGCACCGCTTAAGCATAGACTGGGTATCTGAGATTAACGGCCAGCAACATCTGCAAACAGTCTACTCTTTATTTTTCTGCATAATTTGTGCTATCAGTTGGGAACCAATTCATGCAACTCATAGAAAACTCGCAAAAACGGGATCTTTCTTTTCCTTTCACTTAAATCTTTCAATTTGTTTGACAATACTGAACCAGTAGTGACAGGTCAAAGGATTGACCGACTTCTTCAGAGGGAAAAAAATATTTTAGCATTTTCTTCAATGCGACTCCTCAAACTTTTTTTTTTTTTTTTTTTTTTTTCAGACATTCCAAGAGTGTATTTTTATTTTTAAATTTTCAGTGGAAGAAAGGTTCAAGAATTGCAACACATTTCGCATTTCTATCAAATTTTAGTACAATTATCGCATTTTAAATCAATGTTAAGTTTTGTCGCATTTGCGAAACACATTAAACAGTGGTTTACACATCGTGAGAAAATTAGAATGCAACAGTACGAGCCTTAATGAGCATTTCGCGCTATGTCGCATGTGCAAAAAAATCACCATCCATAATACTTCATTCAGAATGGTAAAACACCCGATGCTGCTATTCCTCGACTCTGTAATAATGCACTTTCTGCACTCATATTGCAATATGCTATTGTGTTTACGTGCAGAGGAAGGAAAGAACAGCAAAACAGAACAGTCGTGACGTTTATTTATAGTCATTCTAAATCTCAGGAGAAAAAGGTTGTTTAAGATAACGAATGGCAGGGATGATAGTAGAAGAATACTCGAGAGATACATGGAATTGAACGGCCGCGTGAGGGGAGAAGCGGGTGATGGAGTGTAGGATGGCTTGTCTTGATAACGTTTGCAAGCCGGACCCAACTCATTCTTCAGCCCTTTGTGTTACGCTGGTCGCACTATTCACACCTCCCTAGTTGTTTTAAATCACTGTTGGCAGATCAGCGGTTTCACACCACACATTCTAGAATACGCGAGTTGAATTCTGTTTAAACCTGTAGCACCAACCCCATCAGTGGCACGTACAGTCGTGCATCCCTCCACTCTAAGAACCCACTTCATGTAAACACATGACGTAATTTACTAGGCAGTGAAACCGAAGCACAGCCTAACATATAGTATATCCTATCTCAGACGGGAACGATCCTGGAGCAAAGGTGCAGGGACGCTTTGTCCAGAGACAGTTCGTCCAATAACCAAACATGTCCAAGCCACATTTCGTCCACGCAGAGATTTTACCCTTACATTTTACTCGTGAGCTTTCTACCCATGTATTTTTCATTCATTTAATAACACGTCCACAGTGGCATTACGTCGAAAATGTAAGAAATTAGTCAACATATATTTCTTCTTCGCCTTCTTTTATCTCGTAATACAACTTCAATTTGTAACTGAATGCCCATACATATTGTATTCTGTTGTTTGTACTTTGGATCCTGGGACTGAAAAATGACCCAACGATTACCAACTTGACGATTTTTAGGTTTATGCATATAAATATTTCCCGAATCTTCAGTCATCGGTTGGCAGTGAAATTTCTTAAGATTCCACCATTTTTAAAGGTCTAGAGCAAGCTTAAAATGCCATGTGCGCTACATTTAACAAGCCCGTTTCTGCTTAAATTTTCGGCAGTGTTTGAACAAAATATGGCCAAAAAGGGCTCAAAAACAACCAAATTCAGCTGAAAGGATTGGCTAAGTGGCACTCACCGCAAGGGAAAAGCTATGGATCTGAGTAGATAGACAACTAGACAAAAGAGAGAAGATGTGATGAACAGGTAAATTGCCACATGATCTTTTTTTTTTAAATTCAAGTCCTCCAACCTAATGTCATATCGGACGGTGAATGACTGAAATGGGTGAAATGATGCTCAAATGAGCCCGAGGTCCATGGAGCAGTCCCACATGATCATGACTGCGAGCTATGTGTCTGCACAAACTGAGAATTTTGTCTGGGCCGTTGGTTCCAGAACCATAGGGCAGGAATCTCTCACTGTTGACAGCAATATTGTAGGGATGTAACACCTGAACTGCATCTGTTTCCTGCTTAATCTACATCTCTATGTTATATTTACATCTGTTATAAACGTTCCTTTCAGAATTCGTGAGACTTTAACATACCTGTGGTGTATGTGCAGGATACAGAGAAATTAATCTGAACATTTGTAAGATTTTATCTCCCCGAAACTAATTCGCACTGAGCAGTGATTAGAAAACTACTTACAGTGCTGTACTTCTCAAATGCGACTACTGTGCGATAACAAATAAAAGAAAGCACTTGTGAACCTCGCTGCACCAACCAGCGGCTTAAAAACGTTCCGCCTCACTGTCTCTTTGCCCCCTCGCATATATTTACACCAGGATCGTTCGTGTTGTGACCGATTATACTTCAAGTGTGCGCTATTAGCTGTGGAACTTCAAGAAGTATCTTAAACGTAGGACTCGCACAAAAATATTACACCTTGTGAGTAACACTTTACTTTTATAAATAAGCATTAAGCTGTCTTTGATAATATGTTTCCATTAAATAATCAATCCTTGAAACACCAATTTAGTACTTGAAAGCTCTAAGCATGCATATAATACAAGAAACCATAAAAACCTAATAAACCAATTGTGATTATGTCTAACTCTGGACTAAGTAGCCTAACCTCATAACACCAAGTTATGCAATACATTACCTATACAATTAAAAACTTAAAAATGGTAAAAAGAATTTTAAAAGAAAAACTGAAATCTTAAAGAAGGAATAGTTAGTTTCATGTTTAAAAATTGACATTTACCTATAGCTTTTTTATGTGCACTATTTTGTCAGTCCAAAATCAGCTTACACTGTGACATTTCTAACTTCCTATTTGAAATCGTTGTATGGTACTTTATATTCTATCCTTTAGTGTTATTTTATCATATAAGAATTGGTTTTGATCTTATCTTCTATAGATGACAATATTTAGCTATGTTATTGGTTGCTTTACAAAGTCGTACATCATTTCATTTGTTGTTCCTAGTTTGTGAAATCTCAGAGGACTGTAGCGATAAGCACATAGTAATGGCAATAATAATAGAAATAATAATAATGAAACATAAGAAAACAGTTCGAAACTTTTGATTCATATGAAACAGTAAATAACATGAATAGTAAAATTAAAGAAGGTTGCAGCTTCCATTTAATGCTGTGTGCTGTCGTTCACCCCTTGTTCATGATGATCAGTCAGTAAGGCAATAGGTATAGAGGTTCTACAAACGTTGTTAGCATGGTGAGTTACACTAAAGGTGAAATAGTTGAGCAATCTAAACGTAAGCCATTAAAAGTGGTGCGAAACGAATTGTATTTAGAGTATTAAACGAAGTAATGCAGCATAATCCAACTGTCGCTGTCGTTGAGAATAGAATTACTTAACTAAAATTATACCAGTGTTTCTGTGAGAAGCGTTAGAGGGCGTGCAAAAGATATTGCGAACAACAAAGAACAAAAGAAACAGGCATGAACCAGGATTAGAAAGAGCAGATGCCTTTACGAAATGTGCTATTCGTAGGAAAGTGCACGACTTTTTCTTTAATAACGAACCGCTAACATTAAACAAATTAGGGGGCACAAAACCATATGAAAATATGATTAATTCTGAATTAATGGTTTTCAATTTTCAAAATATAAAATGCGACCTTTCAATCGTCTTAAGCTAGGGACTAGGAATTAGGATTTAGAACTAGGGATTTGTTAGATCAGCAGAGGAGGGGAGAATAAAGGCGTTTAACAAATTAAAAACACTGCTTACACATTAGGAAGATCTTGGATTCGACTCCTTTCGGACCGGTCGTCTGACCATGGGCTTTCTCGTGGTTTCCCGGGTGGGTAGGCTAAATGCTGGGATAGTTATTCTACCACGAATTTCCAGTCCCTATCACTTCCTTTCATCCCTTTTACCTCATCTGCTTCTTGGTTATTTCAAAATCGTTAGGAAGCCCACCCTTGCTAGGGCACATCGTCGTCCGAATTTGGTTGACATTCGGGTTTCCCCTTCATTCCTTTCTGCTAGGAGTCACGTTGGAACCACAGAGGTCCCCACTATGACCTACGTGCGTTGCTGTGGTACAGTTACTGGAAGTCACTACGTCTGAACACCCTGGCTCCCTATCGGCACTCAAATGTACAAAGCCTCTCTAAACAATCTGTATATCAGTATCTGGTGCGTCGTAAGGAACATGTCGAATATCAGCGGATTGCTTAAACATAATCTCCACTATTTTAAAACAAAGTTTAGACATTTTAATTGTTGTCCTGCGTTTGATGACACCCAGAATTACGACATACAGCACACCACTCTATATGGTGATAAAAGCTTTGACGCTATTCCATGCTTGCATCTGTACAACAAACTCGGAATTACTTTCCATAATGAGAGAAAAAGCCCGCGAAATAGCTATAAAAGGCGTTGGATTTAAAGGTCATTTATTCATATACAATCACGGATTAATACCTCATTGACAGGTACAATTGTACACCATTACACTACAGTACTGTACAGAGGAATAAAACGCAACCTTGTCTTCCTTGTTCTACCGCGTTGTTAGATGTTGCTCGAAGTAGTTAGTAGATATTGTGACGCCGGCCACGACACACAATAAAGGACAGTCGGGGCCAAGCTACTCCACACCACATACCAGGCGCGGCGCGTATCAAAGGCGCTTAAGGTCAAGTTTCCCCACAGCACACACGCGAGCAAACACTGACAACAACGAGCGCGGTACGTTAAAAAGTGGTTTTCAAAGCCATTCGAGAAATGTTCGGCAGCCGGCTTGTTTGTAGACGTTCGAGAAATATCTGGTTACGTCATCGCCGGTGTAAAAGCTTGTGGAGAGCGTGAAGGCTGCCAGTTTGGGTCGATCAGTGTGTCAGTGAGTGCGAGACAGCTGTTTGTCTGTGTGTGCGTGCGTGCGCGCGCGCGTGTGTGTGTGTGTGTGTGTGTTACAGTCGTAGTGAAAGATATGTCGCGTCGAATTGAAGAACTTTTAACGATCACTGAGTGATTGTACCATTAGAATTAGTGTATGAGAGACAGAGAAAGTGAAGAAAGACAGTGGAAGGACTGAGTTAAACCTACGAGAAAAAACAGTTGTGGGTTTTAAGATCACGAAAGACGATAGAGTATTACGCTAGGAGAAGAGAACTTGGTATTTGTGCAAAAGTTTAGAAGAAAAATAAAGTGACAGAGAAGTAACGGGACTGATTTTGTAATTTTGTCACACTGGTGTCAGAAGCGGGATTTGTCGGATTAGTATTTTGTCACAATATTTTAAAAAGTACAGTAAAGAAGTAACAATATTTAGAGGAATATGTCAAACGGACGTGTAAAAGTCCAAGACCATTTACCAAAGCTTAGAATTTGGCTATTAAGACTTCCTTTGCTATCTATAAAACTTAATAAGAAATGCCTAGGGAAGTCCTTCCACGTCCGTTGATCGGGAATGACTGCAGCCAATGAACCTCAGCGATATGTATTGACAGCCACCTGCTGATATCCTCCATATTATTGGCTACTTTGGAAGGAAGGCTATTGATTTTTCAAGTACCAGTTTCGCTAACCATGAAGTTACCTTCTAAAGAGATCAACAGGGGTTGAAAACCACTTACTAGCACAAATGTATTGTGCCGTTTGCTCCTTAGAAGTAAAGTAACTCTTAAAATGAAACGAATGGCTTAATTTGATGAAGAAGCTCCATAGATCATTCACTCGTTTTTAAAAAAACACCAAAAAGCAAACAATAAACAACTCGCAACTAAAATAAAAATCTGATGTGTGACATTTGCATGACTTTCTCTAGTTTTCTACAAACCATTATTACAACAGCTTATAATACTAGTTACTTCTTGTTAATCCAGGTAAACTTCTAATTCACATTTACGCATTTCGCTGTATGATACGGTAGGTAAACCAATAGTCAAGTTTTTAAAGAGCGTGTCGTTATGCGATTAAATGCTGTAAATAAGGTGATGTGCCATATAGGACGAATCTGACCTTTCAGAAAGGATTAATTTGCAAGGAACATATTGGAAAATGTTTAACTTCCTGAAAAAATTACTTGATATAAATTTGTGGTTAAATAAAATGTCGTTTTTTGTGTAGTAAAATATTGACTGCCTCTTCCGTTATAACAGTTAGGCAGAAGTCATTAAGAGTCAAGAGGGCTTGTGTGGCTGTTCCCATAAAATTCAAGATATACAGGATGGAAGGTACTGGTTCGCCCATACGTTAACAAGGGTTCTACATGATAAGTGTAACAAATATGTCCAATACAATTATTATCAATAAAGAACCGTTTCGCTGAAAAAAAATGCGTTAAATTTCTGGAACCATCTAGCTCCTTGGCAAATGGATATAAATGGTTTATTATTTCAATGCCTGTCGCGCAAACTTTGTGTGAACAGCGCTGCAGTGCATTTCTGCCTTAATTCGAATGAATATGGTCACAATTTAATTTTAACGTGACGTTGCCAAGTCTGTCCTAGAAATTAAATTTTGCATGATATTTTAACATTAAATTGTGTGCTTTTGGTCTTCGCTCAACCGACTTTATAATGTATTCGTTTATTCTGGAATCTCGTGGATATGGACTTAACGTAACGACCGCATTCACCACCAAGAGTTTTAAATCTCTTAAGTCTTGACATTATGGAAGTGTTGCTAGAGAGCCACTATAACAAACTATGAACGACTTTCAGGATCACCATCGTTTCCTTGCAGACACATATGCTCAGATTTCGAAGTATAAATGGCAAGATGTCACTACTTGAATGCGAGGCTTGAGAAAGTTAGGAAACGACCAGTGCGAAGGAGAAACTATCAATGAAGGCTAATTTTACACTCACTGCCAGATTCATGGATTTACTTAGAAACCTAACCTGTATTCGTGCATATTCCCCTTGTGATGCCTTGCCATTTTCACAATCTCTCCATTTTAAGCCATATTTTGAATAGCTGTAATGGCTTTAAGCCACATCTGGAATTGAAATGTTTAAAAACCAGACCCTTGCCGCAATACTCGCTACTTCACCAAGGTACTTGCTACACACACTCTCAGCTGAAGAAGCTGGATTAGTGACAATGGACGAACACTAGAACTCTCTGAAAGATGAACGTAACCACAACTATGTGAAACAGTATTAGAAAATCCGGTGTGTTTCATTCACATTGTTTCTTTACTCGCGCCTACACAAATTATTATAAATCTCATTTTTGTGGCGGCGGAGGTCTCGCCGCTCACGATCTCGCTGCTCGGCTAGCCATCGTGTCCGTATTTTTAATGTGGCGTAATTCAGAGTGTTGGTGCTGAGGGATTAATTGACGAATACTTAAATGGAAACACAATAGGTATAAGCCTACTATACAACGATATTTTCTGAAATTCTTCCCTTATATAATCACAGAATGCCGAATACTAAAATGTGCTTCTAAGCATCTCTTGTACAGTTTTACGAAACAAACGGCTGTGATAACCCAGTGTTAGGGTGATAAAACTCTCTCTGTATATTTAAAGCACCATTTAGTCCTCTTCCTTCAATATGCCAAAATTCTAAATGGTTCGCCTTCTCAGGAAAATTCTATCCTTGTTGTTCTCCGTAACTAAGCGTCGCCAAGAAAAGCGACGAGCGATATGCGCTTCCACGTTGTTTTAGATTTCGAAAGTCTCACGCATGCAGTCCAAAATAGCTATGTTGCTTATCAGTGACATTTCAAAGAGAGATCCGTTTCCACCCTGCACAAATACCTACAGTGCTTCTATAATACTGCATTATAAACAGGAACGTGTCGTACACACACACAATACGATAGCAATCTGTAGCCCCCCCCCCCACAAAAAAAAAAAAAAAAAAAAAAAGAAGAAGAAAGCGCGACACCAAATCACATATCTATAAAATCAATAAATTAAGAAACTAAACTTGTCAAAATCACTAAATTAGGGGACATGACATTTAATTACTGCCACATTATTTATTGTTTTTCTCCTTAATCCAAAAAAAAAAAAAAAAAAAAAAAAAAAAAAAAAAGGTTCGTTCAAATTTATACATTTTATTTTCTTTCTTTTCTACTTTGGCCTTATTAAATAAAATTATTTTTTTATATTTAAGGAGTCTTTAAACGTGCAGTTTCAGTGAATACTTGTTATCGAATCTTCTGATTTTTGGGTGAAATGCAGCACTTTCTCTACCTACCATAGGCAAGTAGAAATGAAAATGAATACCTGGTGATAGGTTACTACGAGGAGTGAATGGAATAACATTTCTAACTTTTGAAATCTTACTTCGGAAAAAAAAGTATTTAATTAACAACTGTATGTTTTTAGTAAAACCAGGGTTTGAAAGCGAAGCACAAATTCGCAAGGTATCAGTGGAATTTGTTATTAGGCAGAAACCAGAGAGATAGTGCAAGATGCTCTGCACCATATTGCAGCTGCTACAAAGAGAGGGACGAAGCAAGTGTAATATGTAGTGGGGAAAACCCTCCAAAAATAGAGAGACCGTACACAATGTCTTTGGTTTATTGTCCAAGTTACAGTGCATGACAGTGTCCACTATTTCTACCACCGGTCTAGCGACTTACACCAAATAGGAATTGGAAACGTATTCTCCTTTATTCCTTAAGGTTATAAAAGAACATACGCAGGCACAGTATTGGGTATATCACAGTGTGAGAGATTATTTGTGATTTGAATGTCCGTTTATCTATTGAGTTCTACTAAGTCCGGGGTTCCTAAAGCAGAGAGTTTGTCAAATGAAATTCTAACTCCAACCCTGCGATAGTGCATTCTACGCATTAAACGGCCGAGATGGATATATCGAGGTAACTACAATGTTAGAATAGCTAATGTTTATGTATATATACACGAAGGAATGTGGACAGTAGAAATAGGAATTTTCTCCTGACGTTAGATTAATTCATGCAGCTTCTCAAATATTAAAAATTATTTTATACTTACTTGACACAAACATTTAAAGTGGCGTTTAAATAAAAATGTAGACGCGATAGAATTCACCAGTTGTGGAAATAATTAAAGTAAGAAAAGTGGCATTTTTTAAGTTTGCATATGTATTACATAAAACAACAAAACAACAGCAATACTTGCCACTTCGTCTTTCTTAACAAAACAGCTACAGTTTTATTAGTTTCTATTATACACAGAATCGGGTGGCTACCTTAAGGATACCCATCTGTGTATAAGGGCTAAAAATTTCAAAAACTGCCAAAAATGGATTTTTGTTTTATCAAATAGTATAAATCTTCTGCTTTATTTTGATATGCTTTTTATAGCCTTACGGCCTTTTAACTATGTCACGTGGCCGCCTGATTGCCTGTAAGTGGTCGTGTCCATTTAAATCCATACAGTTCCATTATCCTTGCTATGACTTCAAACTTAGTTTTTCCATGTTTCTATTTTTAGCACTGTTTGCTTTTTAAAATGCTCCACACGATGCAATTTTCAGTACTTATGCATGAAATTTGGTGTATCTGCTTATAAATAACATTAAAAAGAAAGGATCAGATAATTTTTTCATAACGTGAATAACTGCTGAGTAATTAAATATTAAAGTTTACATTTCGAAATTTAAATGAAAAAAAAAATTATGAATTTAAACTTTAAAATTTATTTTTATCCAAACTAATTACAAGATTAAGAAATTATCTCATCAATTTGCTAACATTCTATTACAGGACATAACTGAAAATTATTAAGTTTTTCAAATCAAAATTGTATCATGGGGAACCATTTATACAAATATTAAAAAAATATAATAAAATATTAATATGTTAGCAACTAATCTGACTAAATGTATGAAATTTAGCACAGTTACTCCTCACTATAGAGTGATTGTTGTGTTAAAATTTCAAATCAATCCAATGAAAACTGTACATTTTCAAAATTTCATAGATGGGTATCCTTAAACTAAATTGCAACAATAACAATTGAACCTTTGAAGCTCTATCGCAGGGGTTGCCTAACGTTTCAAATCTGGGAATCATATTAACCATCACATAAGGAATCGTGGGCGAAGCCACATTAATTTAAGACAGGAGAAACAAACGCACAATCACTGGGCGCACGAATCAGATTAGTTTTCAAACACAATGCTGAATTTTACTAAACTCTACACTTACATAATAACTCACGTAATTAAACACTTGACAAATGATTCATAGTCTAACGACAATGTAAATCAGTGTAACCACACGCAGTATATTAACACCTGTTACCATGAAAGGTTTTACGTTTAGCAGTTTCTACTCAAAACGGACTTTCCTTTGCTTTAATTGCAGCCATTTGTGGTTCTAACACTGTGATGCCCACCAGCAAAACGGACTGTAAACGTTCATCAGTCATAGGAAACCTATATTTTGATTTCATACATTTCATTTTTGAAAATAGCTTCACAGATGTGCGTCCATAAGAACGCTGAGATTGGTCCTCGTGCAAAGTCGTTCAAATGAGGAAATGTGTCACTCAGTAGACAGCTATAAAATTCAACCAAATTAACTTCCTTGTGTTTGTACTTCAGTAGGTTATTGGACTGTATATCAATTTAAAGTCTACCTGCTTAAGTTTAATTAATCGTCCGAAATTGGTGAATAACGTAATATAATATGGGCGCAGTGTTTCTTTATATTTTTGTAAAATCTTGTAGGTGGGCCAAACAAAAGGAGCTCGCAGGAAAACCCTGAACAACGCCATGTAGGGTAAATCAGGTTATGTGCACACTTAGGGCAGTGATTTTTCATACTGAACAAAAGCACTGTAGATTATTCTTGGCTTATCGCCATTGAGTGCATTGTGCCTCTGGATTGCAGTGGTGTCAGTCGTGGGCCTGAGTGCCAATGCACCGCAGCCGGCCACCCAATGCATGGCGTGCCAATACGTTAGAAACCAGGTCGGTGACACACACAGGGCAATGGCTGCGTCGGAGGCTGCAGGTATGAATCGCCCTTACTCGCTTATTCCGCGTAGGTATTTTAAATATGAATGGAAAAAAACTGTTAATATGCTAAGTTTATGCAATCAGTATACTGTACTAAAAAAATAGAACATACAAAGATATT